>JAMXBB010000007.1:16976873-17546873 GCA_024138015.1 Lumnitzera littorea
AACAGACGTTTCAAGCTGGTTGAGTTGTGCGCCTTGTGTAAACTGCGTCTACGATAGCAGCTGTGAGGTCAGCTTCTATCTTAGATTAGTTTACACAGCGGGACTGTTATGACTCTTCTTGTTCGGGGCGTGACATTAGCCATCGCATCCATCACTTTATTCGTGGCCAATGAAGCAACAACCACCACTAAGAGCACCAACATCATCAAGTCGGTTGCTGAACCTATCATAATCAACCCATCATCTCATTCGAAACTCCACCCAAACACTTACCCCATTATTCTTTTAGTACCAACCTAGTACTTTGTTTGGTATAAGAAAAGAATTAGAGAGAAAAGAGTTAGGAGGGAAAGAATCAAGATGAAAACAATTACCTTCAATTTGTTTGGATAATAAAGAAAAGGTAATCGTTGCTCAAAACAAAAAGGAGAGAGTTTAAAATTATCAAATGCTTACGAAAAGTAGTGACAAATGAAAGAAATGGTAAAAGAAAGAGATGGAATTAGAAATGTAATAATTGTGTTCACTTTCCCTCCCTTTTCTCTCCAATTTGGGAGGGACTAAAAATTAGTGAGACTTAAGGAAATGTGCCCTTCCATTTTTGTTTACTCCCATGATTGCACTGTTAACCTAATAATGAAACATCTCATTTTCCTTTCTATTCCCTTCCTTCCCATTCTTTTGTTCCACTTTATCATGCTAAACAAAGGGTAAAAGCTTCAACTTGAACCATTCCAACCAAGCAAACCCCACCATCTTCCTTCCTCCTATACTAATTCTACTAAAAACCCTTATGTAGTCCATATTTCTTCTCCTTAATCAATCAAACCTTAGCTAAATACCTACCAGTAACTCTAACATTTGTCTACATGCCCACTTTTTATGTTGTATCACAATAAACCCAGTTGTATCATGAACACATCGCCAAATTCATGCAACTCTTCTTACATAACTTAAGATTCCACCATCACTAAACTCTCTACCCAATAAATGACCTTACTTTCTAATCGCATCACTCACACTAATGATTAGACGACTCTTCTTCTAGCAACCCATAACCCTTACCCATAAAAATGTAGCCCCTCTACCACTTCTTAATCCTTCTTCCACATGAAACCTACTAAACTCAACTTTTTCTAAGCTTTAATTCATCAAAGCTTTGCTCAACCCCATGTAATCTAGAATTTATCCTATCTAACTTATAAGCACCCTTATCTCCACATTCCCTACAGACAATCTACCTACTTTATTCCATACTAGTTTTTGTTGTCACCATCAAGATATCAGTTAATAATTATCAATTATGGATGTCGTTTATGGCTTTCTTTCATACATAGAAGAATGTGTATCAATATGCTAATGGCTCTACTATTGCTTCACCAAGTGACACCCTCCTCACTTCTAGTAAATTTCCCATTCCTAACATGGGCTATTCATATTGGCTTTAGATCAGTAATGTAGTTCGTGCTTCACTTCTAGCTATAATCTGTAAAGAAATAATATTAAAGGTTCATGACATATTTGCTAGCCATGACATTTTGTTGCAATTCCATCAATATTTTATTAACAACTCCATGATTTAAGAAATAAAACTCAAGCAATAGCTCCTTACTTTGAGTAAAATGTTCTTCATCATCAACTACCTTCATGAGCTTAAGTCTATAAGGATTTAGCTTACTTCCATTAGCAAACCACTCAATACATCCAATTTTATTAGTATTCATATTTTTTTTCATCTTGACACTAATATGATGCTTTAGTGAATGTGCTTATCTACACTCCAATTCTCCTTCCCCTTATATTTGAGTAAGTCTATTCAAAGTTCATTCATCTAGAATGTTGGCTTAGACATCATGATGAGGAGGATGCTTTAACCTATACTCAATACTACATTTAACACCCGTAATGCATCTTCAACCTCTTAGAATAACAACCATCATAATGGCATGGGAGTAACAAGGGGTGGAGCGTAGGGGGTTTCCTCCAACAAAAAATTTATGCATCCTTTATATTCCATCGCCCTCTCTTCGAGAAATCTATCCCAATTAGTTTTTGCATCCATTATTTTAAAAGAGATTTGGAGTTCTAAGTTGTATCATCTACATATTGAGATCCTCAATATGTTTATTCAACATCATCAAGTTCAAGTCACGCCATATCTACCATGATGTTGTCCATGCTAAGCCTATGGAATTGGTAAGTCCACCTATCTCCCATTCACCCAATGGTTTCGTAGAGCGCCAAAGCCCTTAGAAGTTATCTATTATGATGTGTGAATAATCACCAATGAGATCCAATTTAAGGTTTTTCTTAGGTTTTTTCTATTAGAATTTTGTTGATAACAAAAGGTATGTTAATTATTAATGATTCTATTAAGTATACATTTGAATACAATATGTTTATATGCGATTCGACTCAATTTGTGATTATATGAATAAAGTATAGAATGGTGTAGAGGATGTCGTTTATGGTGTTTTGATAAACAAGTTGAATTAGGAAGTACTATAGAAGTTAGTCTTAATAGAGTTTTAAACAAAAGTAAATAGGGGATAAAATAGAAGATTGTTTAATCGAAAATTGAATCAAATCAAGTAGAGATTAAAGTAGAGTTTTGTTTGTCAAGTGATCTCAAAACAAGCATGTAGAAAATAAAGTTAAAAGTAAACCCTATCACAAAATGAATTTCATAGTTTTAATTATTTGTTGGATTAAGTTGTTCATTAATCAAATCGAAACCCTTGCTCCACTTGTCAAATATATTTGGATTATATATTCAACTTCTTTTACTAAAGTTGGAATTATATCACTATGAGTTATTAAATCTAAGTCAAATTAAAGTTATATAAAATAAAAGTTTAAAATTATACTTTAATTAACTTGTTCGAATTATGTAGAGGTTTTGCTCTAGTTCAAACTGATAAATACAAAGGAATGCACAGAGTACAAATCCACTTAATCCTTTTAAAGATTATAAAGTTATCTTGATGACAAAGTTTGGTTCATCAAAGATAAGATTAAGAGAGATTTATGGTTGATTTTTTGAAAGCTTAAAGGCATCTTATTTAAAGTATTCTACTGTAACGTTAGCAAAAATGTGTTACCATAACATTGGTCAATCTAAACCATTAATTTAGTAAAACTTAATCTACACCATTCATCTTATTAAAATAAGCTAACCTGTTATTTGGACAATAGGTTAATAGCTTTTGTGAATAATTAATTAAATGGGAAAGGAGAAGAGGAAAGGTAATTTGCTAACCTTTTATAATAAGTTATCTTGATTAGCGTTACGATAACGCTAGCAATAGAAAAATCTTCATAAGTATATATCTTTTTATTAACAATAGATTTCATTAGACATTTTAAAAAGATTTACTAACAGCTGGAATTCAAATTCAATTCAAAGCAAGCTTTTGAAGATATTCACATAAGAGTTATACTTATCAGATTTATATTAGAACTGAAGCGAATCATACCAGAAGAGCAAATTTTCTAGAGTCTTTCCAATGTAAATTTCATACAAGAGAGTCAGTAGCTGAATTGTAGATATCCAAATCTTCAATTATAGAAATCCTTGAAGCTACAACTCAAGTTAAATTTCAAAATTATTAAGACAATATTTTATATAAAAGATCAACAACACAAACTTATCGAATAACCGGATTTTTTAAAAGTTCAAACTTAAAGCATGTGTCATAAGGTTAAACTACTAGATCTTGAGAGTTAGATTTAAAAATATTAGAGGCCAACACCTATGTGATAAGATTCATCTAAAATCGATAATTTTTCTAGAAAAAAAATCTCTAGATAGCCATTTGTGCCCACAAGGATGAATCCAAGATGATATAGTTGAAGGAGTCAGACTTATCTTAAATAAGTCAATATTAAAATCATCAATAGGAAAATATCTTATTGTTGTCATAATTATATTGTATCTTATATATGTTAAAAGATCTTATAAGTAATTTAACTTCCAATAACCCTTAGAGCTTAATATGATAGAAAAATTATTTTTAAAAATGATTAATAGTGATTAGTACAATTCATAAGAAGTTAAAAGAATAAGATTTTGGCCTTTTTATTATGTAAATATACTAAATAAAATTTAAATATTAATTTATAAAAAAATTATATCAATATAGAAAATTATGTCAGTTTTGTTTTTAGCAAAAATAGATCAGAAAAAATATTTAGGTAAAAAATTAGTGGCATAGTGAAAAAAGAGAATTAACATAAATATAGTATTATACTATCTTTTTTCATGATAAATTTTTCTAATTGTTTCATTAATGATTTTAAAAAAAGAATATTGTTTTAATATAATTTAGTAACCAATCAATTATTCAAAGATTCATATTCATTTTCATAACATTAATTGTAAAAGAAAAAAAAATTAAACCAAATTATACAATTGGTATTATTTATCAATAGTTTATATGATAAAATCAAAATATTTGTAATATGGACAAAATAATTATTATCTATGGTATATTAGTAATAAAATTTTTATAGAAAAATTTAATAAATATAAAAGGATAAGCAATAAATACATAAAAAAAGGGTAAAAATGATGCAATAAATGCATATAGAGAAACTAAAATAATAAATATTAGAATTAAATTCAAAACCTCATATTTGTAAGACTAAATGCATAATCACTAAACTACATCTAATTTCATATTATATTTTACTATTTAAATTTTTTTTTTCTTGTTTTTTAAATATTAAAAATTAATTTTTTCCAAACTTAGGGAATTGGAGTCCTTATGGCACTCCCTCCCCACCCACCCATAGATTTAAATGATACTTTTCTTAATTTTTTGCCAAGCATTTTATGTTAACTAGTCTGAGCTTAATATAAACTAAGAGTTAAGGACTTAGATAACTTAATAGCTCCACTATAGACGTTTAAATAGACAAGTCAATTAGGCATTTTTTAAATAAAAAGGTCTATTTAATTCTTTTTTATATTCTTTGAGTAATATTTTTCCATTAAATTTGACTAATTGTTTGTTTAATATGCAAAGAAAAAAAAATAAAAATTGAAATAGGAATACAACTTTTCAAATTATCAATTTCAAATTTTAGATATAATTGTACCTAAACCATCTAACAACTTAAATGGAATGCCAATATATGACCGTTAGATTGTCATGATGTAATGATTGTTTGCCAAGGATTAGGCAATTCCAATTTGTAGATGATCTATAAAACCTACCCTATTATATCTCAATTTGTATCAGATTAGTAATTGTAGAATGTCATAAAGCGAATTGTTTGAAACAAGTTTCCAAACTATGTTGTTATGAATGTCAACAAAAGGATAATGTAAATGTCAATTTTATAATAAGTGATTTTAACTTGCCTAATCTATCAATCACCAATTGCCTACGTGTTTCATAATGATTTGCATGCAAGTTTTATTTTCTTTTTCCTTTTGAAAATGTAAAGACCTTTCGAAAATGGTTTTAGGAGGGAGGGAAAAATAAAATTACTATCATGGCCACTTGACAATGGGTAACAAAGTTAGATTAGGAAGAACAATCAAGGTCCACAATAGAAAGTTAAGGCTATTAAGGCCTGCAAACAAGACTCGCTAGGAAGGATAATTAAGACCAATAAAAAATTCTGAAAAACACTACTTGAAATTCGATCGTAAGTTCAATTTATTATCTGGATTTTTAATTTGTCATATTTATTACCTAATTCAAACTTTTCGTGTTATTGTTACTACATATTGTATATACTCACAATATGTGTCTTATTTTAATTAGTGACTAAACTAAAAAATTTTAGACTATGTGTAGGAATTAGCAAAAATGATGCAAAATGTTTTATCGGATACTGAATTTGACTGATTGACATGGTTCAAGTAGTATTTGCAATATATTCGCATAAAGATATGGCAAAACAACCCTTTGGTCAAAATGCATTTGAGAGATTAGCCATATGGAGGCCACCAAGTGAGAGTGAGGGGTTTAAGGAAGGTTGTTTTGGTACCACGTTAATCTATATAATGTGATTTTTACTCGTACCTTCCTTTGAACTTATCCTGGTCAATTGATCTCAATTATTTATTTCAAAATTCCGCTTATTGATGGGTTTTACCATTTCTATAATGTATAAATTAAGGAAAACCATCAAAGAAAAATTGAAAAGATTCAAATCCCAAAATAGTTAACATCCATTGAGCAAGTATTCTCATTACGCTTTGCTCTGCTTTAGCACTAGCAATTGAACTCAGATATGACCCACAATCTTTCAGCACGAAGTTGCCAAGAAACAATATATGCGTCGCGAAAACAAAACTACTCGGCAGAAAATCGAGGCCTTGTACAGCCTTGATCTTCATCATCGACAAGCTTTACTTGTAACAGACCACAGCAAAATTCAAGTTCGAACCAAAACGGCAGGCCTGGAAACTGGCCGAAACAACACTTGTCCCCCGTACAACGTGTTTAGACAGATCTTATAGTCTTGGCTTTTGCTGGGCTCGAAAGAGCTTGCAAACAACCTGGGGCCTAGAACTCATGATCTTGGCCGCAAGATGGGCTGCTAGCACTTCAACTGAAATACAGGACCATCCAAGTTAATTTTAAACTGAAAGGAAATAGGGTTAGGGAGTTATCTAGTTAATTTCACATCTATATTATTAAAATCAAATCCTTTTTATATCCGTCTATTGGTGTCTTTATTAAATAATTAATAAATATTAAAAAAACTGCCTATTTAAAAGCTTGAATGCATTTGGAATTAAAAAAATTTTAAAAAGGGGTCATTTTGCTTTGATGTTTCTTCTACCAATAAAGACAATAAAATTTTATTTTGTTTAAATGTCAACAATGATAGGTAATTAGAAACCAATTTAAAAAAAAAATCCTAAAAACTGCAGAGATTATTTATGTTTTTTTTTTTTTTTTACCAATAAGGAAGATCATATCTTATTTTGATATTTTTACCAATAAATAAGATAATATTTTATTTCGTTTAGATGTCCACCATAGAGGTAATTAGAAACCAATTTTAAAAAAATCCTAAAAACCACAAAGATTATTTTTGTTTTTTTTTTACTGTAGTACTAATGCATGCATCCACTAGTAATAAGAACATATACATTGGAAAATATTAATAAACAAAAAAAAGACAAGTAAATGAACAAATTAGTGAAATTCCATTTTATAAATAAGCTGTTAACCTTATAAAAGATTTTTCATATCACCTGTCTGATTCAATGAGGTTTTTTAGTGATGCTTGCGAGATTGGAGATAATTGAGCATCAGGCGACCTGAAACCTAACATGTTCCAACTAAAATTTTGGACATTAGTTTGATTCTGAGTGGGCGGGCAATGTTCCAACTAAGATTTTGGATATTAGTTTGTTTACAAGTGACTGTCGGACTGCCATTTGATGCTTGGGAGATTTAGAGACGATTGAGCATCATGTGCCAAGAACTGTTATATATGAAGCTTCCATGTAGGGTCAAAAGAAAGGGACATTCTTGCGACATCAATGTTATATATGAACTGTTGCCTGGCATGTGAGTAGTCTTATAAAGAAACTCTTTCAACACTCCACAATCATCAGATCTGAGTTGATTCCTGTTTATGATTCCCGCCAGCTCATTTTGCTGGAAAAGTCACTACATTTCTATATTACATTACAAGACGATCGATCTGTTACTATAATATATCAAATGTAAAATTCATTGCATCATCATGCCTAAAACCAATGGCCTATAAAACTCCCCTCGCTAGTTCTACTCCGGAGAGTGAGATATGGCCTCTGAAATATCAGCGCCTAACAAACAACCCGCTGAAGCGAAAACAACTCTCACCTTAACTTAATCCAACTGTGTCCATGCATATGCAACGGGGCTCCTAACATGGTTTTGGGCATTGCTCCATACAATGGAGCCGAATTCAGACCTTGTCATTGGATTTATACCCTTCTTGGACACAAATGTTATTGTGTACCTCTTCCTTTCTCCAACCTTTGTGAAAACAAGTTTACTAGGCTTCACTGTTACTGTGACACTTGGGGGACCAGTAACGTCGACTTCATACACGGAATTTGCAGCTCCTACATTGGTCAGTTTACGCGTGTATCTCACAACCCTCTTGCCTGCAAACAAGACTGAGAACGACGGGTAGTTGAGTTGACCCGGATCAGAAAATTTATGAGAACAAGTGATGTTCGGGCGCTTGACAATTGCTCTGATATGTTGGACGGTGTAGTCGAGGGAACAAAGGAAGGATATATAGTCGCTAGCAGAGATGTCATAAACAAGTCCAGGGGACAGGGCCTTTTGTGGATCGACATGGCCTGCACCGTGTGCCCATGGAGTGGAAAGTTCACCACCACCAGCATCCCTGAGAGGAGAATTGGTGTTGTCTTGTGTGTATGCTGTTGTCATGAGAGCGGACTTGATGGCACTTGGGCTCCAATTTGGATGTGCTGCTTTAAGCAGAGCAGCAACTCCACTAATGTGCGGACATGACATGGATGTACCTACAAACGAAACGAACATATTTCATACTTTTTTAAGTAAATTTCAGACTGTTTGGATTGTCTGATTTTCATACTTCTATCACTATTCAAATATACACAACGTTTACACAGTCAGCAAACTTTGTTGGTTCATATTAACATGCTAAGGATGTGGTGCCTTGAGCACCAAACACCTACTTAATTAAAATAAAAAAGGATCGCTTTTATTCCCCTTTTATAAAGTATAGTGTGGCAGGTATGCTATAGCATGCATCAACTATTCTAATAAGACTATTGAGAAGCCTGCCTTTTCCACAAAGCAGGACATAATTGTTTGTCTTTATGCCCTCCAGCTTTACAGTTCATGAGGATTATCAAGTTTTCTCCTTCTTTTATTGGTAAAGGAAAAGTTAAAGCAGGAATCTCCATCTGTCACTAATGTTCTAGATATTGTCATCTTTCCTCTTTTCTTTTTCTTTTTTCTTTTTTTTTTTTCCCTTTTTTTGCGGTAATTTAGGTGATTAGTTCGCTACCTGTGCTAATTTCCAGGATTTGAATGAACTCAAGGAAAGATAGATCAATAGTGAAATGTTTTTCAATGTCATTGATTCAACTGCTGATATGTTGCTTAAAATAAATCTTTCAGGGAGTGTTAAATTGAATTGCTGCTGGCAGCCCTCAATTTCACCCACATTAGCAGGGTTCCGCAACAGCATGATATGAAAAATCTATCATATACACCCAGAACTTTTATGAGAATCATATTTAAATGATCATGAAGAAATACTATTACAAGTACTCTGATGTTGGAAAAAACGAACTCTAGGATGTATGCGATAAATTCATTCAGATGTAATTAGAGTAACATAGGATCATCAAAGGAAACTATTGATTTACATAGATAATTAAAAAAAAAAAAATAGCAGTTAGGAGAATACCTGAGAGGATGTTGAACTTTGTCTTCCTCGAATCCTTCTCAAGTCCTGTTGGACCGGCAGCTTCCGACCAAGCTGCCAAGATGTTAACTCCTGGTCCGATCACATCTGGCTTCAAAATCTGTGGAGTCACCAAATTCGGCCCTCTAGAGCTAAATGCAGCCACAACAGGTGATGGCCTCACATTCACCACCGTCCCACCAAAGCTCAGCAACGCAGTTGGATTCTTCTCCTTCTTTATGTACTCCCTTATCACATCCCCCATCTTTCTTCCTACGGAAACCGCAGGCAACAAGTGGCTATCGGCCACCAATTCCTCACCATTAGCAGCTGTGTTAGCCAATATCATCCCAATTCCACCTGCATCTCGAACTACAGCACCCTTCTCAACACGTGCATTGATTCCTCTATCACAGAATACCACCTTCCCACGAACAAAACCGTGATCAAGCGAACCGGGTAGGCACAAATTGCTTGAACTATTTGATCCTTTACTATAAACCAAACTAACGGGCTTATTCCCCATTCCTGGGCCACTGTATAAGGATACGCCCGTGAATCGCTTTTGGTTTCCTAACAAGACATAGGCTGGGAAGTCCCGGTCCAAAGTACCAGCTCCGACGGTCATGATCCATGGAGCCACATTGGCCAATGAAGCCTGTGCTGGACCACTGTTACCAGCCGAGCATGAGACAAAAATGCCCTTTTCCATTGCGGTGAATGCTCCAATTGCAATGGTGTCCCTGTAATACGGAGCAGACCCACCTCCCAGGGACAGGGAGAGGACATCGACACCATCCCTTATGGCCTGATCCATGCCTGCAAGGATGTCTGAGCCCATGCACCCCGAGGTCCAGCAAACCTTGTAGGTTGCTACACGGGCATGTGAGGCCATCCCGCGGGCAATTCCATTCGCATAACCAAGGAGGCTTGCATTGGCTACATGGGATCCTGCAGCGGTACTCACGGTATGTGTGCCGTGCCCGTCCCTGTCCCGCGGCGATTCCACCTCTTTAGGATTCTTCAGAAAACTACCTCCTTTAATTACCAAATACCAGACAAATTCAACACGACAGTCATAGATGATAATCGATCAAATTATGTCAGGCATGTCCAAATTCTAATTGAATCTTCTACGCTCATTCGTATGACTCGGTTTTACGTAAAGTGTGTACTCAATTTTAAAAAAGTATGATAAGTTTCGAATGAATTAGAGCACCCATGAACGAACCTTCAACAATAATCAACGTTTTTTAGAAATTAGAGAGCATTCAAATCTTCTTAAAAATTAATTTAGAAATATATAATCACCAATAATTAAACGTAGTATCACTCAGGAAAAAAAATAATAATAAATAAAAAAAGATGACCATCAAAACAATTACACGATTTAATGAAATTAACTTAGGGGTCAGCACGCAACATATAATAAAAGAACGAGACATTATTACCAAACAAATATATAAAACGTGAAAATTATTACCGAAAAATAAACAGAACGTCACATCACCCCAAAATTAAAATAAAAATTCAATATCAATTTAAATTCAACAAAAGAAATTTAATCCAGGTTACCACAAAATTAACATAAAAATAATTAAATTTTAACAATTTATTCAAGTTAACTAACTTTACTACCTGTTGCCATGCGATATCCCTTGGAGAAAAACCGTGCGCCAATAAGCTTCTTGTTACACAAACCCGTTTTGAAATCCGGACCCGATTCACACTCCCCCTTCCACCGTGCCGGTATCTCCGGCATACCCGAATCATCGAAACTCTTCGATTCGGGCCAAACCCCAGTATCCAACACCCCAACTACCACATCCCCCATTCCTGGTTTGGGACCCCGGTCATTGTTCAGATCCCACAACCCAAGATCCGACCCGAGACCAAGAAATTGAGCGGACCTAGTAGTATGGAGAGTATAAACACTATCCTCATAGACCCCGAGGACTCCATCAGCATTTCGGAGCGCCTCGGCCTGTTCGGAGTCGAGGGTGGCGGCGAAACCATGGTAGGCGGTGGAGTAGGTATAGAGGAGGGAGGGAGAGGAAGTGGAGGACAGCGAGGAGGAGAGAGATTGGAGGTTAGAAGAGTACCAGTCTTTGTGGGTGTTGTAAGTTGAAGGCTTGAAATGGTGGTCCATGTGCACAATGTAGGTTGTTGTTTTGGAGTGGACTGCGATGGAAAAAGATTGGAGGATGAGTATTGCGAGTAAAGATGTCATGGAGTAAGAGAGAGGAAGTTCCGACGCCATTGTTGTGAAGAAGAAGAAGAGTGGCAATGGAGAAGCCACACTGTGTGGAGTGTGTTATTACAGAAGAGGAGAAAATGGCAGTTGCTTGCATGGTCGTTTTAAAGAAGGTCCAACTATTAAATTGGGTGTTGTTTTCGTTCTTTTTACGATCTTGCCACTGGCAGTGCCAGTTCCTTTCCTTCAACGATGTAGGAGAGCGTGAAGGTGGCGGCAATCTAATATCGAGATAAAGTGTAATTTGAATCATCTCTGTGAGCAAGTAATTTTATGGTATAAAATACTATATATATCTAAGATTAAGTAAATAAATCACGAGTTACAAATAATAACGTAAATTGAACCAAAACGAAAAATCAATTTTTTTTATAAATCATTTAATTTATAATTTAGTTTGATTATATAAAAACAGAAAAAATAAACCAAATCGAATTATTTTAAACTAAACCAAATCATTTAATTAATCAAGTTGAGTTTGTTAAGATCTTATATAATATTTTACTAAGTATTGCTATATATGATAAGTATACGAGAAATTAAGTGAAAATATATGAAAGTTTAACGGAAACAAAAATATACTATTAAAGATAAAAATATATAGAGAAAATTTAATATAAATGGTTTGAATTATGGTTCAAACCTATTTTAAATAGATTTGAAAAATTTAAGAATCGAATGGTAAGGTTAGATTTGATTTCAAAAAAAAAAAAAATCATTATATTAAGTTCAACTCGATAAGAAGGACAAACCATACCAAACTAAATCATACCCACACCCACACCCACCCCTATATATATCCTTCTTGACCAAGTAGGTTTCCCATAGATATTAAGAGTCACAAATGTATCTCCCGTATCAATTTTTTGAAACTTGTTTCAAAGGGTAAACTACGAATATGATATGTTAATGCCCTTGTATGAACCTTAAAACATATACTATAATGCCATATTTATACAGGTGGAATTGCGATTCCAAATTCAATTTCATTTCCTTATATTTAGAAGTATATTTAAAAGCTTAAATCAACAATTTTAATTTCAAGGAGAAATTTGATTTCACAATTGAGAAGGCGGCAATTTCATTCCTCCCACATTTATTCTTATTAAGTAAGGTACTTATTTAACCTTCAATTTAATTATGATGTTCAATATTTAAAGGATATATTTGACTATTATTACTACATACATATTTAATTTCATTTCATTTTATTACATTGCATGCACATTTTCAAACATGGAAAAAGATTTGCCATTTCACTCCTTATTTCATTTTATTTCAATTCATTCCATTCCATTCAATTTTAAACTATTTCTATATACTAAATGTGACATAAGGTATATAGGTTTTAGTACCCTATATATAATATATATTAATTAAAGTAAGTAGATACAATGTAAGTGAAATATGAGATTCCACCAGTATCTCATCCTATGAGGTATATATTCTCAAATTTAGAACTAAAACCCACCTTATAATATCATAAAATTTATATACCATAAAATTTCTAAAGTATAGAAAATCTTCTAAAACTCATAGTTATTGCTTTTCTTCTTATGAATTTCAAATTTACGAGAAAAAAAAAATTAATGTAAATGTAATATTACAAGTTCTTTGTAGTCAAAACCTATGGGACCAATAACAAAAATCTATTAAATTAAAAAAGAAAAAAGGTAATTTTCTTACCTTCATTATTTCAAATTATGACCTTAATACTTAGCAAATAGGAAAAAACAAGACCAAAGGATAGAATAAGTAAAGTAGGAGAGGAAAATGAGAAAGAGTAAGGGAAAGAATAAAAAATATAAAGTGAGAGAGGTGATATTAACTTTAGCTGTTTAATGTAATTAATTTATGGAATTGGACTCCTTTTTTAACTAAACATTAATTGGTTGAAAAATGTAGCATTATTGGTTAGAATTCATTCATTAATATTATTAAGTGATATTTTGTAGAATGAGTAAAGTGTGTCCTATAGCCTATTCCCTTTATAATTTGCATACAGATTCTAAGATGAGTATAAGGTAGGGAGACCTTGTTTTCGTATCTTAAGTAAGTTTTGAAAAATTTATATCAGAAAGTTATCTTATAACCTTTAATATCTACTCGATTGAATAAGATATGAATGATACCCTTAATTAATAAATAAAAAATAACCTTATATTTTTTCCAGTTGTACGCACTTTATCTTGAAGTAGTTTGTTATTTATAATATATAAGGAATATGAAAACGCCTTAATGGTGGTATTATGTAAGTGAATTGATCTCCAAATTATATATATGATATTTTAGCTTCCATAAATGATTATTTTAATTCTAATTTGCTATAGGTTCCATAAATTTTGTTTAATATTATTAACGGCAATTTTGGATTGTGAACTCCTAAGGCCCATTCCAACATTTACGCACCATAAGTCAACAAACCTCGATCGACGATAGGTCAAAGATAACCCAAATCTTAGCCTTAGAGGACCGGTCATAGTTAGGCTGACCTCAATTAACTTTAGATCTATGCATAGATGGGTTGGGACCTCGGTTTTCATACCATAATTAGACTTATGGCACTTATGCCACTAAGACCTTAGGCATCGATAATCCATCTAAGATGCTTGGACCTAAGGTGTTAAGGAACATTGTTGTCTCATTAATCCATGAGAATAACTATAGTGCCACATCACCTTTGAAGATCTTGGAACTTACTTAATTTGGGGAAGATACACTTGCGTATTTGAATAAGATATGAATCTTCCAAGATTATCTCCATGAAGCCTATAAATAAGGATTAAACTCTATAGGTAGAACACTTTAGTGTGCACACACATACGAGCCATCTTACTTTTGTTTCCCCTTTAATTTTACAAATTTGCTTACTTAGACATTGGAGTGATCATGCTAAATAACCTTTCAGTGCTCACTAACTATATCTTTTTTGTAGATTAAGGCCCATCTCTTAAGCTTAAGGCAAAACCTCTACCGATGGAATTAATGCAATAACAAATATTAAACAAACTTGAGATAACTATAATACAAAAAGTTAGTTTTCTTATATAAAAAATTTTGCTATATATTCTAGAAAATTTGCTATAAGTCTCATAGTTTTTGCATATGGAAAAACTTGTGACATCACATATACATTATAATTTTCATATTACATTAATTTGAAACTTATGGGAAGATAAGAAAAATTTACAAGCTCTATAAGTTATCCTATAACATGTAGGTTTTGTATAGTTAAGTTGCAAGGGTGGTTCTAAGGTGAAAAAGGATTTGGTTTCAAAATTTGAACACTTGTACCTTATGAAGTAGGATACAAGTCAAGCTAAATATCCTACCTAACTTAATAACCACTTATCCATGCTTAATAATACTATTATTTGATAATATATAAAATATAATATATTAAAGTTTGATGTGAGGATAATTTTTTATGAAGTGAAACCGCTAATCTTTCAAAATACTAAAATATTATGAAAGCGAAGAGTTGTATTATCATCCGTTAAAATATAGAAATGTTGCAACTTTTTTTATAAACACATAATGCATTTTAAATATTTGAGAAACTAATCACATTTGCATAGTAAATGTTGTATATTCATTTGTGCTTTCTTGGTTACCATAACTTTAAATATATTTGATCATGTTTATAGAATACATCTACATATATAGAATTATGCATATAAATTACATGAGTCAAATTTATTTACTTCCTTTTGGCATATTTATAATGGTTGAATAGTTAAATGTATAATATATTTTATAATTCACTTATTATAACTTATATATATTAAAACAAATTTTTAACATACATACAATCACGTTATGTAGTTGATACTGTACCAATCTTCCTTTATATATTACTTGTAAGTTGTAATTTTCTCTCTTCATTGATACACAAAGTGAAGGAAGAAAATAAAATCCATGTACACTTATTCGGGAAAGTAGTTGTACACATGAAAATGGGGCGAATTGACAAAGTAATTTTCTTTTATCAATTTCTATTGCATTACTATGAGAAAATGATTTCTTTACTACTTGCCACATTTAATATGAAAGATGAAAGCCATCCGCTACCTTTCTACCATAAAAAAGTAACCACCTTAATTTTTATATCTAATTACTACAAACTAGAAGATTGAGTTGGAATTAATATTGTTTTGGGTTTTTAATGCGTCTAGGGAGAAATAAAAAGGATATAATTATAAATAATACTAAAATAACATAATAATATCAAATGCAAGCAAGGCTTGAATCATACATGTTTGATAATTAGATACA
The DNA here is from genome assembly GCA_024138015.1 of Lumnitzera littorea. NCBI lineage: Eukaryota > Viridiplantae > Streptophyta > Magnoliopsida > Myrtales > Combretaceae > Lumnitzera > Lumnitzera littorea. The sequence goes on from JAMXBB010000007.1 coordinate 16,992,826, forward strand.
AAATCATACATGTTTGATAATTAGATACAAACATAAAGGGGATTCGGGATGTTTAAGGACTAGGGTATTCTAACAAGAGTTCGTACAATCTTAAATGATTGACAAAAACGCTAAGATTAAAGAAATAAACTTAATAATCACTTAAGCCCTAAAGAGTTCCCAATACATAAAAGAGGAGGGATAAAGCCATTACAAATACTTGAATTTTATATTGTTTCATTTTAATACATAAATTTTAAATTTATTCATTTTAGTATCTCAACTTTTTAAACGAGATAAAGTGGTATCTCTGTTATAATGGCTGTTATTATAAAATGGTAAAATAATAATTTAAATACATCAACTTTTATTTTATTTCCATTTTAGTGCTTAAGCTTTAATTTTTTATTTTACTTTGGTATTTCAACTTTTTAAAATGAAATAACCAAGTATTCTTTATAATGATTATTATAATAAAGAAACTAACTAGTCTCATTTAAAAAGTTGGAATACTAAAATGAAAAACTTTAACGTTTATGTGTTAAAATGAAAAAATATAAAAGTTTAAATATTTCCAGTGACTTTATCCCTAAAAAAGGGGTAATAAGGAATGTTCTCATTTGTAAAGTTTATAAATAAAATCTAAATTAGCCCTCAAATAAGTCTAGAGGCAATCAAGTAAATAAAGTTTAGTTTGATAAATAAAATAAGCTCAAAAACCAAAGTATCATTCGTTAAGGTTAGATCCACTATTACAACAGGAAATAACCTATAGTTTAGATGGTGCAAACATTGTTTCTATGGTCATGTATCTGATGGATGATAGGTTAACTGTTGTTTAGGCTTGCCTAGAGTATTACCTATTTGGATGATGATAAAGTGAGCATTTAAATGGTGGCTAGATAGTCTTCTGTTGTCCAAATGGTATAGATGCTATAGTTCAAATAGTGGCCTTATGAATCTGTTCTCAAAATTGTGGCACTCTTTCACCTCTTTAGCCATGTCTTATAGTCCACCCCTTAGGTCTTTATTGGATAACTTGAGGTATTAATTGCATCAAGAAGATCTAAGTCCTTTCTATGGACACCATTAAACGTTACATACTGAGTTCATCTCATATATATTGCCATCAAGAGCACAAACCATTATAACCATTGTGTCAATGTCTCATACAACTAATACATCTTACTTGCAACTTTATGATGTGCTTAAATCCTAACAAAGAAGCAGGAAACAATCAAGACGCGTAGTACAAAGATAAAGGTCAAAGCTTTAGTGTTTTATGGGTTTAAACATAACAAGAAAGAACAATCTTTTTAGGATTTTCTTATATTATAATGAATGCAAATAAATAAAAGAAATATCGAAAACCGATCAAATTTAAGATTCAACAAGTTGAACTAGAGTAAAAGGGTGCTTGAACTTCCATAATTGATAATATCCACAATTGGTAATATTCACAACTTATGGAAATCAAATGGATTTAATTGAAGTAGCTAATATGACCCATGATTAGTTCAATTAAAAGGATCGCCACAAGGAGGATACTCTAGTTGATAAGATGACAAGAAAGACCTTTTAATACGAAGGATGAGAAGTTTCATATGTTACTCGTAAAGAGTAATAAGAACAAAGATTATTTAATAATAATTGACAAACCTACTATAATGTGGGAATTTATAAAGTATTTATATATGAATACTAATAACTATAAACGAAAGTATAAATAACTATTTAAGAAAGGAAATAACTACTCTAAAGAGAGAATATAATAGCTACATTATCAACTAGTCCTAAAATATTGGGTTAGATAATATTCTCTTTCCTTGTCTAGAAGATTTAGAAATAATGTCCAATTTGAACTAAGGTTTGCCTGCTCAAATAACTTCTTATGGAAGTTTTGAGAAGCTTCCTCCAATGCACTTGTCCAAAGCTTATCTAAAAATTCCTATTATTTTAAAAAACAATGCAAATTCTCCCTTCAAAATCAAATGATTTCCTTGATCTAGAGGCTAGTTTGCATTTGGACCATAAACACTAATTGTTTTTCTTGATGATCCAAATTAGCTTCTAATCGGAATCCTTCCTTAATTCTAAACTTGATCTTTAGTAGACTTCCTTGCATGATCAGAATCTTAGCCATTTCTATCATCATAACAAGTTCTTTTATGCTTCTAAACTTGCCCCCTTGATTAATAGTTGGTTTAAATCAAAACCTTGACTTTGACTTCTTAAACTTCAACTATTGTATAACTTCCTAAGATTCAACTTAAGATTCTGATTCCCATCATTACCCTTACCTTTGAAAAGATTTGCCTCAATTATTGTTATTTCCTGTTCTTGAGATGAGAATAAGGGACCTTCTAGCAAATAGATTGTCCGTGCCTTCCTTCAACTTCCCTCGAGCAACTTGTTCCCTCTTCACTTCAACAGGATTCATAAGAAGTAATACTACATCCTGACCATATTTTTTAAGAGTGTAAGTACTTTGGAGACCATTATACAACACTCTTCTATCATATAAGGTTTGTGTTAGCAAACATTAGTAGCATCCATTGGAATAACGTTGCATTTTACTTCATCCTCATATTGGCTAATCTTGAGTAACACTTTGACCTTCCTTCTAACTTTCACCAACCCTTTATCACCTATCTAATGTAAGTCTTGTGGATTTTGATGTGGTATGATTTTCATCCTTATACTATGGACATGGGCATTGGAAAAAAGATTAGAGCAACTACCTCCATCAACAATTGAAGTACAAGTTTCACCCTTTGCTAGCCCCTTAGCATAAAAGAGATTCTCCCTTTAATCATCCTTTTATGAAGCATTGACATGTAATTTTGATGATGGGAATCAACCTATCGGACCTCTAATCTACAGCCGATCCTGAGGACTAGAGAGGCTGACACGATGAATCCTTCTATTCCAATCAACCCCTACTAAGGCCGAGTACTTCCTTGTCGAGTTACCCTTCATGCTAAATCGTATGACTACCTATTTTTTTGTAGTATGCCGAATGGGTGATTACTCACTAGTATCTAACCGACCAACTACTCAGCATCTTCCTTACCGAGTAGCTAAGAGAGAGACTCTGGACTAACTAAGGCGTCCCTACTTAGATAAGTCATTTGTCCATACTTTTTTTGTCTACATCTTCTAATGATCTTGCTAATGTAGTTTCGCCACGTGTATAGTATTATGTGCAGAATCCATTAAACCAATGATTTTTTTTTTTTGTATATTCATTTTTACCCTTTTGTATCTTGTACATTACTTCCTTAGGAAATTCCTTTTTTGTCTTTTCCTTTTTAATCAAATTGCCTTAACTTATAAGTATAAACACCCTTGTACTTGTAGCTGTAGAGATCATCAGATCATTCTTAATACACTTTTTGAATACTTTTCCTCCTTGCGTAAACATTGTTTGTTTACTCTTGGCATCACTCTTATACTTTCTCTTAAGCAAGGTTAGGTGGCGAGTAACCTCACTAGACCAATTCGTGCATTATATCAAATTGTGTCGTGAGTACTTAGAAGTTTTCATTGGTGTGTCATATCCTTCGGATCTGTTTGTAGGTTTTGCTTACTATTTCATTCTTCATTTTGCCCTTTCGCACTTTCCCCATTTATCTTTTTTTGAGCTTTTTGCAAGCTTGAACCCATCCAATGACTAACTTTATCTGTTATTGGTTACGGTTCACAATATCTTAGTATCAGAGAACTATAGTAGTTATTCTTGAAGTTTTTTTATACTCTATTTTACGTGTGTAAAATAGAGTAAGTTATTTGTTCAAGTGACTGCTGTGTTGTTAACTATTAAATTCCTGAAGTGTTTGTTTAAGCTTTGAATTTGTGAGGAAAAATGACAAACCCAAGTATGAATGTTGGTACGGGTGATGACAGTAGAGTTGTCCACCATGGACGACAGTCTTAGGGAACTCTTAGAAGCACTTACGAGAGGCTTGATGATGTAGTTAATCTCTTAGTAGATCTAACCCTAGATATTCATGCATTATTTTGCCGACCCACTAAGGTCACATAAAACACTTCCTAAGCTGCTCAACATGTTAGAAGTCAAAACTTAACTCAACTCGTTTGAGGTAGAAGAGTTAGCAGACAAGTAAGGCAAATGATAGACCTCAGAGGGCTTAATGAAGAGGAAGAGGAGTATTTTCAAGAAGAACAAGTACGAGTCCCCAGAGCATTTGACCATGTGTAGCTTTGAATTTCTAGTTTTAAGTTTTAATGGATCTGAGAATGCTTGCAAGTACGAGTCCCTAGAGCATTCGACCATGTGTAGCTTCGAATTTCGAGTTTCAAGTTTTAATGGATCTGAGAATGCTGATGAACATTTGGAGTGGAAAGAGAAGGTGGAGTGTGTGTTTGACTATTATCAATATGAGGATTATGAGAAGGTAAGAATTGTTGCTGTTAAGTTCTCCGATATGCCGCCATGTGATAGAAGAATTTTTAGGCCATAAGGAGATGAGAAGGGTATCGAGAGATTAATACTTGGCTAGAGATGAAGAGGATTTTCAAAAACAGATTTGTATTGGAAACCTATCTCTAAGACACTTTTACTCGGCTTCAGGATCTAAGATAAGGAGGTCAAACAGTTGATTAGTATGTTCAAAACTTTCAAATACTTATGATACATTGCGAAGTAGAGGAGCCACTAGCTCGAACAGTCTCAAGATTCATTACTATGTTGAGAGGAGACATTCGGGACATTGTGGAGCTCCAACGATTCGACATAATGGATGAAGCTGTTAGGATTGCCCAGCACATAAAGAGGCAAAGAATGAGCCGAGTACCGGTGAGGATGCCGACTAACTGACCTAGATAAGCAAGTCATTGAGGTCAATCGAGTATAGAACCAAGCAGAAAGGTTGATATAAGAGTCGAGCAGAAAAATTAACCTAATGGTGAAATGCTGACCCAAACTTATGAGAAGAGGTAAGGGACTAGCGAAGCCAGATCAAGTGCTTTAAGTATCAAGGGTTCGGACACATGGCTGCTTAGTGCCCGAATCGAAGGACGATGGTCATCAAGGGAGACATCTCGAAGCTAGAGGTAGAAAGTACTGATGAGGAACTCGAGGATGAGGAGGTTCTTGCCAAGAAAGAAAATGCTGAGAAAGAAATGATTGAGGAGGACGTGTTTCTTGAGGACTTAGATTAGTTGCTCATACTTGTCTAATGCACTATGACATGGAACCCTCACGAGAGGAGGAGAAGAGAGAGAATTTGCTCCATGCTACCTATAAGGTGCATGATCAGATTTGTGCTCTCATCATGGATAGTGGAAGCTACACCAATGTAGCATCAGTCGATCTTGTTTCAAAATTAAAGTTATCGACTGTTGCACATTCGAGACTATACAAGTTGCACTGGTTGAGTAAGAAAGGAGCATTACATGTTACTCGGCAAGTATAACTACCGATCACTATAGGGAATTACTCTGACCAGATTCTATGCGACGTACTACTTATGTACACTTCCCACATGTTGCTGGGTAAACCATAATTGTTTGATAAGAGAGTTATACATGACGGTTACAAGAACACATATATGTTTGAGAAGGATGACCAGAAGATCACATTAAATCCGATGTTGTCAAGAGAAGTTAATAAGTTGCAAACAAAACTTGCTTGCGAATCAAAGAAGGCTCTAGTAATGAGTAAAGTCGATTTTCGAAAGGCCATCAATACTAATGACTTGATCCTTTTGTTAGTCAGGCAACTATTGGAAATAAAGGAGCGGGGTAAGTTACCCTAGGAGATTAAGAAGTTGTTAGTTGAATAATCCGACCTATTCCTAGAATAGTTATCTGAGGGGTTACCCCTAACTCGAGGCATAAAGTACTGTATTGACTTAATACTCAGCACTACACTACTGAATAAGCTAACTTATTAGATAAATCCTGAGCAGACTTCTAAGCTCTAATGTCAAGTCAATGAGTTGCTAGAGAGAGGGTATGTAAGAGAAAGTCTTAACCCTTATGTTGTGTTTGCACTTCTAGTGCCGAAGAAGGATGGAACTTGGCGCATGTGTGTCGATAGTCGAGTTATGAACAAGATCACGATTAAATACAGGTATCCAATCTTGAGGCTAGAAGACATATTGGATCAACTCAGTGGAGTCAAGATTTTCAGCAAAATTGATCTTAAATCTGGCTACCATCAAATCTACATGAAGCCAGGAGACTGCGTTCAAGACTTGACATAAAATTTACAAATGGATGGTCATGCCCTTCGGCTTGTCGAATGTCCCAACCACTTTCATGAGACTTATGAACTATGTGTTGAAACATCTCATAGGGAAGTATATCGTGGTGTACTTTGGCGACATCCTTATCTACAGTGCTAATATGCTGAGTTACTGTAAACATCTCAAAGCAATCCTAAATATCCTTCATGCCAAGAGACTATTCGGCAATTTAAAGAAATATTTCTTTTTCTAGGAGGAAGTGGTATTTTTGGGCTATGTAGTCAGTAGAGGAGGCTTGCAAGTTGATGATGAAAAGATCCAAGCAATTGTCAAGTGGCCGACTCCTACTACTTGTACCGACATGAGAAGTTTCCATGGACTGGCTTCGTTTTACAAAAGATTTATCAGGAATTTCAACACCGTTGCCATACTACTTACCGAGTTAACAAAGAAGAATATCGACTTCCAATAAAGAAAAAAGGAGGAGAAGAGTTTCACCGAGATAAAAAAAAGATTTACCTTTACTCCGATGTTAGTACTACTTAACTTCGACAAAATTTTTGAGCTAGAATGCGATGTATTGGGCATTGGAATAGGTGTTGTCCTAGTGTAAGAAGGTCAGCCAATTGCTTTCTAGAGTGAGAAGCTCCATGGACCACAGCTGAACTACTCTATGTATGATAAGGAACTTTTGGCACCGATCCGAGCGATGCAAGTATGGTAACATTATTTTCTGCTGAGAGAATTTGTCATATATACTGACCATAAGTCACTGAGGTACCTTCGAAGATAGACCAAGTTGTCGAAACAGCAAGCGAGATGGGTTGAATTCCTTGAAAGATTCAATTTTGTAATAAAGTATAAGCAAGGAAAAAGCAACATAGTTGCAAATGCTCTTTCAAAGAGATATGCGCTTTTGTCAAAGCTGCAAGCCATATTATTTGGGTTTGCAAGTATCAAAGAACAGTACTTCGAGGATCTACACTTCGGACCCATAATTTCATGATGCATCAATGGGAAGACAGTGGATGAGTGTCATGTGAGGATGGCTACTTATTCCGAAGAGAAAAATTATGCGTACCAAATTTCTCATTAAGGGAGCTACTAATCGAAGAAGCCCATAATGGAGGTCTCTTCGGACATTTTAAAGAAAGGAAAACCTATGAACTGTTGAATGGCCACTTCTTTTAGTTGAGAATGAGGAAAGATATACATCGAGTTATCGAAAGTTGTACCGTATGTAAGAAGGCCAAACGCTGAGCCGAGCAAGGGAAAGTAACGTCCTTACCTGTTCTAACAAGACCGTAGACTGAATTGAGCATGGACTTAGTCCTTGGACTACTGCAAACTATTCGAGGCAAAGTCTGTAATAGTTGTTGTAGATAGGTTCAGTAAGATGGCACACTTTGTACCCTGCATGAAAACTAATGACGCTTCAACTATTGCTTCTCTTTTCTTTCAGGAGATTGTGCAGATACACGGTGTACTGAAAAGTGTAATCTTTAATAGAGACTCGAAGTTCTTGAGCCATTTCTAGAGAACCCTATAGCGTCGGTAGGGAACTAAATTACTCTTCAATACCTTATGTCGCCCCTAAACTGATGGCCAAACAGAGGTGGTTAATTGTACTTTAGGGTCACTGCTTCGAGCTGCAGTAGGTAAAAACTTAATTGATTGGGACATCTACCTGCTAGTGGTCGAGTTCGCCTATAATCGAACAATACAAGATACCACTACGCAAACTCCTTTCAAGGTAATCTATGTGAATCTGATTGGTGAATGAGGGTTTGGTGTTAGTACAATGGTAAGCGGCAACGATTTAAGTGGTTTTTCAAGTAAATTGTGGCAATGGTTTACGTGCGATTGCAAATAGGGCTTGTTGATGGTGAAAGGAGGGATGGGTTTAAGGTTATAGACCAAGGCGAGCTCGGCTATGATGGTAACTTGAAGTGAAAACCACTAGAAAGTGGTGGTTTAAGAGATGAAGGTAGCCAAACCTAGGGCTTAGATAGTGAGGCGATGGAAGCTACAACAGAAGTTGAAAGGGGGTAGAATGGAAAGCTTGGGTCTTAAGGATGTTGACTGTGGTGTTGGTTGGTTTCAAAGACTACCGTGCTTGAGCTTAGAGTTAGAGAGACAAAGAGATCGTGATGGAGAGAGAGATTGGGACAATGTTTTTCAAGCTTGGAGATGAAGACTTAATGTCCAATGAAGATAGGGAGAGCCCTATTTATAGTATTCCAAGCTTAGAAACTTTATTAATAGTAGATTTGAGTATAAATGCATGAATTTAGATTTTAAGTTTTTTTATGAGCTTGAGAGTTGATTTGGGCACGAAAACAAGTGAATCCAACCTTGTTTTTAGACTTGATTCAAAGAAGGCCATGTATGGAACAAGATTGAACCAAGAAATCACACGTGTATGTATGGAAATCAAGTGAGAAATTGTGGCAAAGTGAGGGCCGTGAGCTGTTTTCATAAGAGAAACTTAGGGAAAAGAAAGGAAAAGGAAAGAAAGGGGAGGAAAAGGATACTAATGTGACGTCACGTTAACAACACGATTCAATAATATCGTACTATGTATCTTAAAAAGATACGTGACCGAACACATAGCATAATAGCCAATGTGTCATTGTATCACATGTCAAGACACGTGTCAAAGATGCTGACATGGCATTAAGTCACCTTACGGCCCAACTACGAAGCGCCACGTATCCCCAACAGATATGTAGCCCAATGGTACTTTGATACGTGGCAAGTGTGTTTGGTAGAAAAAATAAAAGACACTTTGTGCTTATAGTGAGATTTGAACCTAAGATCTCCATATTATATGTAATGTTAAGTTAGAGTGTAGTACTGTCGGGCCATTAGCCTATACCTTACTTATATATGCAATCAAATTGCATATATGTACGAAGTCGGCCTGAACTAGATTTATATCTAAGTGCAAGCCCAAAATTCTTCTCCTCTTTTGTTTTTTTTTACTATTTTAGGCCCTAAAAAAATACTAAGGCTAAATTAAATTTTCCTATTCTAATTCAAACTATCTTTTTTATTTCTTTTTCCTTTTTTTTTTTGTATATCTAGATTTTTTTCTATTTTTTTGTACTTTTCTAAATTTTCTATTTTTTGTGCTCTTTTTTTTCCTAAATTTTTTTATTTTTCTAAACTTTTTATTTTTTGTGTTTTTTTTTTCTAAATTAAGACCTTTTACCCTATTCAATAAATTCTAAAATTATAAGTAGGCAAAATTGGGTGTTTACAATACTCTTTTAATTAGGCTTCAACATCATTTTCCTCTTCACTTTCTACATCCATCTTCGGAATTTCATTCTTCAAAACCATAACTTTTTTGTTTGCCATTTAGAAGCATTATAATCAAATCTTAAGCACTTAAAATGCTTGATCTCACTCAACTTCTTTCCTAGGTACTTTTAATCATTTTCTTGAACTTGATAAGTTCTGGGTGATAGATTGTTGACTTTCAGACCCCTTACTTGTCACGCCTCAAACTAAAGAGTTGTAACAGCTTCACTGTGTAAACCAACTTATGCTAGAAGCCAACCGCCTTAACTGCTAATGTAGATGTAACTTACATAAGGTGTTCACCACTTCACTGCTTGGAAGCGTCTCATTCAGTACCTGGTAGGAATCAACCTATGGTATAATTTTTCAAAATAATTATTGAAAATAACTTTTATAGTTTAAATTCAGAAGGAAATCAAGTTTTATAATTTGTATGACGAATGAAACCTTGAATTTACTAAAAATTTCAAGAGCTTACATTGTTATGAAAAAATATAAGATTTTCAAAAATTTTACTAAAAACCATAGGCTTACAAAGCATAGAATAAATCCCATTAACTAAAAATTAAGGGTCACTTGAGGAGACCCTATTAGTTTTTCTAAACGTTAGTATAGTCAATAAACTAAGTAGAAATCCATTAAGATAATCTTGAATCTCACTCCTCGACCTCATTCTCTAGTCTTCTAGATTTTAGAATAGTAATAGTGAATCTACTAAAGAACCCTGCGAAACAACTATAAGGGATGAGCGATAATATGCTCAGTAAGTGGAATAGAGATAGCAATACATATCTTATACAAAGTAACTAGGGTTTTCAAGCAAGTTTAATTAGATGTAATTCATAATCAAGAAAATGTCATTACATGGCATTGACTAATGGGTATGATTTGAGTAATGGGTATGACGAACAAGAAGTAAAGCTTGTGTATGCGGATCCTAATAAGGATCAATGACAGCGAATCTCAAAAACCCCCAATGGGTAGAATCGGTATAACGGATAGGAAGTGAAATGATTGGTTTCGACAATGAATGTGTATGGATATCACGCATCAAGACAAACACAATTAGGGGTTTGAGCTTGAAATAAAATTCGATACAACTCACGATCACTAAATGTCACTTAGGACTCAAATAAGAGTTAAATGCGACTCACTAACTAGCCCAAACGAAGGGGTTTACCACAATCTTGAGAACAAGATCGATAAGAACATGAGAACGATTAAAGAGTTTGATCTACACTTAATAATCTAGCAATGCTAGCTCGAGAGTAGCCTTACTTAAAAAGGGAAAGATTCCAAAACACTAGAATATACTTTTCTATTTATTGACGTATGTGTCTGATGTTTACAGATATTGCTATTTATAGCAAGTCCTAAACCCTAGTGGCAAAACTGTAAATAACATACAAGGTTTTAAACCCTAAAGAATTGGGCTCATAAATAAAATACGGAAAAACATGTACAAGAATACAAAATTATGTGTTTTATAAGGGAAGTTGGCATGCAGTCACTCAGCATATCTTGGAAGGAGTAGTATCCGAACCAGACGGGATCGGCAATTAGATGTATAGGTTTAGGAAGGAGTCTCAGAAGCCTCATGTAGCTTGGCCAAGACACTAAAGAGGTCAGCCCATAATAGCCAAGTACTAAAGTTAGTCGGCACTATTCTCTCCCTATCATGCTAAGTGGATCTCACTCTCAGCAATGTAGTCTCTCGGTTACTCAGTCAACAATAAACTTGTTGTCGAATGGTTATCTTTCTTCCTCTCGTCCTTCTGGCTTCAGCTCGACCTCGACAAATATTGATCGGTCTCCGCTTCATACAGGTCTACCTCAACTTGGATGTAGTTAGAGGCTGATTCCCATCATTACCGTAGGTCTGAAGGAAAGTCATCCTTGACGTTAAGTGTTGAGTACAGGCTGGGATGCTAAATAAACTTCTCTTCCCTCTTCGCTTTACCGTGGGTGCCAAGTGTCTTTGGATTTCCTCAACGCTTATGGAGGTCAAGAAATAGCTCTACCTATCCTTCTAAATAGTGTAAATGTTGAGGAAATCGTCATGGATCACTTTCCGATCATATTCTTATAGTCGGCCAAGAAGTAAATTTGCCGCATTCATAGGGACCACGTCGAACTCAATCTCATCCTCATACTGCCCTGCCTTGAATGTTATCCAAGCTCTCTTATACACATAGACTATACTCTTATCATCAAACCACTTCAATCCATAAGGTTGGAGATGTTGGTGCAGCTTCCCCCATTAACAACTAAGGAACAGGTCTTCCCATTCACTAGACACCGCATGTGGAATAAATTTTCCCTTTGCTTAGGATTTGTCTTCAAGTCAACTTGTGTTGCCATAGTTAAGAGTTTATCCAAATTTTTAGCCTAGATATCTTCTTCTATCAATTCATGTTCCAAACTCTCGTCACTCTAACTTTCTACTTCAGCCTCGAGCCCTTCACCCTTTAAGACCGTGACCCTTTTATTTAGGCATTGGGATGCAATATGTCCATAGCCTAAGCATTTAAAGCATTTCACATCTCAGGTTTTGTTACCGGATGCCTTCTCTTTCTCGGCCCTCTTTGCTTCGGCATGGTCAAGTCGGCTAAGTTCTCCTTTCTCTATCTTCCTATGTAATCTTTTTCTCTCAACATACCTCTTAAGTTCAGGGATACATTGTTGAGGTCGGCCAATTGGCCTCTAATGCTGTCTTCTCCTCTGTCTCTCTACTCTTAATGTAAAATTGATCAGCTCATCCAATAAGTTGAATGGCTGCAATTCAACTATGTCGGCAATATCATCTCGAAGTCCACTCAAGAATCTAGCACTTTTGACTTATAATTCCAAGTTTCATATGTAAAAATTTTGTGTAAGGATTCCCGATGATAAATTAATTGAAATGTATTCTTCTAGTAAGCTAGGATTCAAGGAAGAAGGTACATGCTAGAAAGCTTTGTGTTTTTACGATGCCCAATGCACTTAAACAGGCCCTCTTGAGGCCAGTGGACTATCAAATTGTTTTTTATCTAAGTGCTTGAATATTGTATTCCTTGGATATACTAATAAGAAGACAGTATTAAAATATAATGAAATATTGTAGTTACACACTGTGCTTCCAGCATGGGGTTCGACATCTCGCATCTCATCATTAGAGTTTCAAACTCCTACAAGTATTCTTCAATAATGTTTCTACCTTGCCTCAAGTGCTGAAAAGCATGGAACGTCTCTTTCTTGAAGTAAGTCGGCACAAAGCATTGGTTCAACATATGCTTTATAAGCCTCTAAGTTCTTATCGGCTCTTCTCCTTCAGCATCACGCTTGGCAATCAACTTATCCTACCAAAGACTTGCATATTTAACAAGGGATAATGAAGCCAGCTTAACCTTTATTTGGTCATCACACTCGTAGCACTCGAACAACTTCTCGACTTGAGGTACCTAGTCAAGGAATTCTTCAGGTCAGCAGTTTAAGCTTGATATTGTTAAGTCTTCGGCCAGGTGCTCAGGGTTCATCACTTGCATTCTAAGTTGGTCGATTTACCTCAGGTCGGCCACTTCTGTTGGAGCTTTGCTCAGCCATGTCCCTTCTCAACCTCAGCTCTCTTCTCTAGGCTTCTTGATTTACTTTGGAGTCAATACTCCTTTCATTTCTTCTTCTCGGCTTAAGTAAGTTTTCTCTCCTTCTCGGTTTGGCAGCTCTTCTTGGCTATCACTCATCATGATCAAGTTTATTAGAGCCACTCCTACTAGTGGGCATCCATTCTATTCTTTCTTCTTAGCCATCACATCTGCGACCCCCAACTAAACCAGTAAGTTCTTAGATAAAGTTAGAAAGATTCTGAATTTGATACTCTAAGTTGTCAACACGTCTCCTCAAGCTTCCGTAGGGACTATCACCATTGTTGTTGACACCATCTTCTAACATCCTTGTACGTATAGTAATTTTCTAGAAAATTGAACAAACATGTTTTACAACAAAAATACTTCAGCAACTAGAATCAACTACTAAAATTACTGTTACTCAACTTAATCAGCACAATACTATAACTACTAAAACATAAACATACTACACTATAGAATGATAACTAACATAAATGTCTAAACCATGAATCAAACTTTGAAGAATCACTAGCATGCGTGTCACCCCAAAGCTTTGGTACCAAAGATAATAAGGATCAACAGTAATGGATCTTGAAATCCTAGAATAAGTCGAATGGTATGATGGATAGGAAGTGAAATGGTTGGTTTTGATGATGAATGTATATAGATATTACGTACCAAGACACAAATACAATCAGGAGTTTGAGCTTGAAATAGGGTTTAATACAACTGATGAACACTAAATGTCGCTCGGGACTCAAATGAGGGTTAAATGCAACTCACTAACCGGCTTCAACGAAGGGTTTCGCCACAATCTTGAGAATAAGATCGATAAGAACATAGGAATGATTAAAGAGTTTGATTTACACTCAATAATTCGGCAATGCTAGCTCGAGAGTAACCTTGCTCAAAAAGGGAAAGATTCCAAAACGTAAGAATATACTTTTCTATTTATTAATATATGTGTCTGATGTTTTTAGATGTTACTACTTATAGCAAGTCCTAAACCTTAGTGGCAAAACTGTAAATAATGTACAAGACCTTAAACTCTAAAGAATTGAGCCCATAAATAAAATAAAAAAAAAAACATGTACAAGAATACAAAACTATATGTTTTACAAGGGAAGTCGGCATGCAATTAATCGGCATGTCTTGAAAGGAGTAGTATCTAAATCGGACTGGATCAATAGTTGGATGTACGGGTTCGGGAAGGAGTCTTAGAAGTCTCGTATGGCTTGGTTGAGATATTAGAGAGGTCAGCCCATAATTGCTGAGTATTAAAGTTAGTCGACATTATTCTCTCCTTGTAATGCTAAGTAGATCCCATTCTCGGCAATGTGGTCTCTCGACTACTCGGTCGACGATAGACTTGTTGCCGAGTGGTTATCTTTCTTCCTTATGTCCTTCTGGCTTCAACTCAGCCTCGACAAGCATTGATCAACCTTAGCTTCAAACAGGTCTACCTCAGCTTAGATGTAATCAAAGATTGATTCGCATTAGACCCCAAGCCGGCTGTGACTTCTTCTCTTATCAGTTAATTTGACTCAAGGTGAGGAGATGACCATTTTTGCTATCCTTAACGAAGGGTCTGAGTTTGGCCTACACCTCCTCTCTTAGTAGTTAAGTTGAGTTTATGTTAGATTTCTTTTAGGGTGATCAAGCAAATTCAAACGGTCAAAAGCATGTAATATTGTAAAGTAATCAATACATCAATCCAGCACTCAAATAGTACAACAAAATTCAAGCATATACACTGCATGTGCACAAGCAACTAACTTACAACTATAAACAAGATATGCACTAAAGTCTCTAAGTATTCTTAAACAATACTTCAAAATAAGGTGAAATTGTGATCTCACTTACATAGATATTGATGCTCATTCTCTTCATGCATCAGTCGAGTCTTCCTTTATTATTCTTAAATTTAATATGCCAACTTTAGTTTCCATCCAATATATAACATATGTGTTCATTGTGAATATTTAAGTATGTTTTCAATTGTGTTAGGTGAGTTTTTTAAGATATTTATTAGATATTAATTAGGTAGGGTACATTCTAACTAAAGTTCTAACCTGATATAAGTTATTACTTTGTAGTTTTTGACCAAAATTCCAACTTCAGTAAATCCTTAGAAGTGATAGACAAGCAACTTTCTAATATACTATCTGACTCCTAATGATCCAATATTTAATACTAACCATCTTCAAATTTCTAGTTGCTCTTATATTTTATATCTTATGCTAAACTACTTTCTAACTTAGGTTCTGACCCAATATTATGGTATGTCTATTGCCCAGGTGGCTTTTGACTCAAGTTCTGACTTTGATATGGGTATGAAATTCATATACAAATTATTACTTAATCTACTATCGAACTCCTGATGTGATAAAGAATACTAAATACCAATCTACATTCTGACCCAATTTTTGACGAAATTTCTAACCCATCGTCTTAAATAAAATTCTTATTTATGAAGTTTCCAACTTATATTTTATTCTCTAGAAATAGTATAGAGTTCAAGGATAGCCTCTTAATGATCTGGATCAAATTTGTAGTATATTCACCATATTCATACTAGGTTACATTCTAATATGCCTTCTGACCTACACCAAACATACTTTGAATTCTCAAATAACATAATTCCAGCATCCACATCCCTTGCTTCCTCAATCTAACACTTTGATCCAACACTTTAAACCTCAAATACAACAACAAACTAACACTTAAAGACCCAATTACTTCACCAAATACTCATTTTAGGTAATTTCAACCATATGTGTACTAGCTAAGGAAAACCCCAAAATTCAACTTTTAAATTTTTGAAAACTCTTTTTATAGACATGTTAAAATGTTTGCACATAAATTTTGGAATCAAAACAATATTATTTAGGCCAATAAAAAATAGAATTAAGGTTTTTTTTTGGCCTGGTTTCTTAAGCAACATATTTTTTGACTTAGAATTCAAAGAATCTAGTTGCATTTTGAATTCTACATGAAAAATTACCTTGGAAAACCAAAAAATCATAATTTTTAGAACTCATTTACTATTTTTAGGAAAATAGAATAGAAAACAACCAAAATCGAAACTCACCACTACTTACAACTCTGACCATTTTCTGTAGGTGGAGGTTTTTGTCTTCCTAAGTTAGCACCATCTCTTTTATCACTAGGTGGTTGGGTTAACTCCCAGATGATGGCTTACACTAAGAACTTAAATTTCACCCATGATATGAATTATTTCTTCTTAATTTTTCAAAAACCCATATTCATACTTCCAAAGCCTCTTAATATTTTTCCTTGCCTCTAAATGTCTAAACAAAATTTCAGAATGGAGCTTTTGGTTGTCCATGAAGGATTTTCCATGTGTCATTTATCCTTGTTTTTTATATTTTCTTTACATCATCTTAGTTAAAGCCCATGATGAGGTGTCCTTAAATTACTCTTACAATTTGCCACACCTTGTTGTATAATTCCAAATGTCATGGTGAGTTTTAGAAAATTTTCTTATATTTTTCTTTATTTATTTGGTAATATTATGCATTTTCAAAATTTTTCAACAATTACAAGTATATATATTTATATAATAATTACACCCAATGTATATACATGTCTTTTATATATTTTTTATTACAATATTAATTATATTACTCTTATAATTCATCTCTAAGTGTTTATTAATTTTCGAGAACTAATTCACGCATTACCAATAATATAATAATATAGTAAATCGTTACCATTTTTAATTATATTTTTAATATTTTATATTATTTTCAAATTTCGAGTCTACAAAAACTCCTTGACTAATATCACAGTCTCTCGTAAGTTTCTAGCCTGATCGGGTTACTTTCCCGAATGCCTTAAATCAACTATTAAACTTAATTGCACCAGTACGAGTCTCACATCACTCATGCCAGTCTTCAAGGCCTCCAATCTCTCACCAAGAGGATTCTCTCTAGTCTACCTACCAAGGACATGCTCCTATAAGCAAAAGAGCTATGGGCAAACTTTCTAAAGTCCTAGCTCAGACACATTTCGCACTATTTAGACCCTTGCCTAATTACTGACTTGCCAAGTACTAGGGCTGACCTATTAAGTATTGAGTCTAAGGCTACTACAAACCAAGCCCTTCTCTTCTAGCCTACAGAGCTGCCAAGTGCCTTAGTTGACTTGCCGAATGCCTTGGCCAATCTGCCAAGTGCTGAGGCCAACGTTACTACGTGTCGAGCTCTACTTCCCCAGTACATAGAATTGCAACACCATTCAATCACCTTGGTAACTTCAAGTACATATCAACTTTAGCATCATTTTAGCCTTGATATAACGCCCCAAGATCCTTAACTATATACCCAATGATAGGCCACCATCTGTCCCTTACTTTTCTAACAATTGTACTATATTCCTTTTTATCTTTTCTCATATATACTAAGAACCTCTTTCTTATATTGAATTTTATGTAATTTTCTATTATTGGATTGTTGGCCTAAAGGACTTGGCCTAAAGGACTTGCCATAAATAGTCCTTTTTACTGTAGTTGAAATCATCTTAGACCTATACAGTTAATGAATATTTTTATTCTTGCGAGATACCTTTCTCTGAGTATATTTTCTCTTACACTTACCACTCTTATCTAATCTTATCGAATAGCTCGAGATTAATAGCAAGTAAACCTTAGTATTAACTTGTAGGTCATATCAGGTAAAGTATTAAGTTGAAGAAGTACCTTAGTATTAACTTAGTATCGAAAAAGTACTAAGTTGTGTTATGTTTGTTAGTACATCATAACCACCTTTATCTATTGATGCTCCTAATCTTGATAATCAACTGGAGATCTACAACCATTAAATTTAGAAATCTTCAATTTGACAATTGCTAACCCTTAGAGTAATTGATTCATTTCAACTACTCGGTTTACTATGAAATTATCTTCTTCTCCTTCTAACAAATAATCTTCGTTACGTTCTCCAACATGTCTACCACTATTATCATGCACTTTCTCATTGTAATTGGTACCAAACTACATTTTCTCCTAGAACTTGAATCAAAGTATGTTGTACATTAATCATCATCTTCATTATCCCTGTGAATTATGATATCATTTCATTCCTTGCAACTTTTATTTCTCATCTCCTAACATTACTATTGCTACCTTCATTATTGGCATCAATATTTTTATTTGATATATTGTAATTTCTCTACTAGATCTAACTTCTAATATCACAACAATCAATCAACTTCTCCTCTAATTCTCGTTCAATTAGATTTCTAATACAATCCCTCCTACTCTAAAATATATTATAATGGAAATAATGAGATGTTAGACTTATCAATAATGAAGAACATCTACTAAGAGCTTTAATACTGAATATGATGTGCTTAAATTCGAAGAAAGAACAAGGAAAAATCAATATACATGGCATAAGGATAAAGGTTGGAACTTTAATGTTTTATGGGTTTAAAAATAATAAGAATGACAAATCTTTTTAAGATTTTTCTTATAAATATATGAATACAAATAAAAAAAGGGATATGGACAACTGATCGAATTTAGGATTCAACATTTGAACTAGAATAAAAGGGTGTTTGAACTTTCGTAACCAATAATATCTATAGTTTATGGACATCAAAAGGGTTTAATTGAAGTAGCCAATATGATAGACAACTAGTTCACAATAATGTTCACTACAACCAAAAGGGTTCTCCAATTGATAAAATCACAGGAAAAACACCTTCAAAGAAGGACGAAGTATTTGGCACAATACTCATAAAGAGTAATAAGAGAAAAGTTTATTCAATAACTAATATACATATTACAATTCATAAGGTTAAAAAGTATTTATAGACGAATACAAATAACTGTAAAAGAAAAGTATAATATAACCATCTAAGAAAGGACATAACTACCTTAAATAGAGAATATAATAATTATCTTATTAATTGATCCTAAAATATCAAGCTCTATAATATTCTCTTTCCTTATTCAAACGATTTGGAAACAATGTCAAATTTGAACAAACATTTGCTTGATTAAAAAATTTCTTATGGAAGTTACTGTAAGAAGTTTCTTTTGATGTGCTTGTCAAAAGCTATGTCCCAAAATTCCTTTTGCCTATATTTAGAAACAATGCCAATTCTCCCTTCAGAATTAGACGTTCTCCTTAATCTATTAGCAAGCTTACATTTAGAACTAAAACCACTTAGTGTTTTTCTTTATGATCCAGATTGGCTTCTAATCAAAATGCTTCCTTAAGTTTAAACTTGATATTCAGTATAATTTCATCCATGATAAGAATCTTGGCCATTCCTATCCTTATAACAATTTCTTCTAGGCTTCTGAACTTGCCTTTTATAGCTTGTTGGTTGAAATCAAAACTCGATTTTGCTTGCTTAAACTTAGACTCTTCCATGACTTCTTGAGATTGAACTTGGGGTTCTAACTCCCATTATCTTACCCTACTCAATCAATGTGTATCAACCAAAAAATCTTCACATCAACAATCTACCAAGACATATATAAAAGCTTAAGCCCTTAATTGCCAGTCATATTGCCCCAAGTGTTAAAGCAAATAATTACTAGTTATCTAAGGTAGATAAGAGAATCAGCAATGTTCTTTTAATTGTGATGAATTCTAATGAAAATTCTTATGATGGTGCCCGTAAACTTCTTTTAACGAAAATATTTAAGCAAGCTTGTTGATAGTTTACAAGATTACACATTCACCAAAAGTAAAGGTGATATAAATTGAAGTTCAATTAGTTTAATTACAAGAGCCAAAGCTAAAGGACTATATAATTTAATTCAATGTAGATGGATGAACTCACCAAATGATGAAGAGCAAACTTATATGAGCACATTGGAGTTGTGCACCAAGCCATTTGGAGGATAAGTATTATTAGCTTACAACTACAGCAAAAGAATGGGTTAGAAATTGCAAAGTTTTAACCTAATACCTAGTCGATTGGGCTTGACCATCTAAATAATGTACTGAGTTTTCTAACCATAGAAGACTTTCTTCCTTACTCAAACGACGTCTTGAGGCAGTCTCATTTTTAAATTCTAAGTTGCCTTCTGAATGGCATCCTACTATCATTGAAATTCTGACCACATAATACTTGAGCCACCATCCAAACAACAATCCTTAAGCATGCAAATGAAATGTTAGAATCCATTTGAGTGAATATAGTTCAATCTCTATAAGTGCATCATATTCAAGAGAGTCGATCATATCCTTTCCTTAATAGAAAGCACATAAAAATCATATTTAACAATGTTCTTGACTGCATCATGAAATTGTTGAACTAGAACACATCATCTACACCAAGCATTAAACAACTGCCATTTTTATGATTCTACCTTTTATTATTCATCATTATACTTAAATAGTGAAGATGAATTGGAAGCAATGTATTCATGAACTTATGTTTGCTACTTGTCAATAGCATTTGCAATCGAGTGCTTTGAAAATAGGTGCTTATCATGAATCTCAAACCCATCGTTCATCCATGTACAACTCTATGGGAAGTAGCTGCATATTGCCCTATAGATCTGATTTGCACTATAAACATTAGTAAAATGTTTAGTAAAACTGTTTGATTTTGGATGCCCCCTAATAGTCTTCCTATATAAGACTTAAACTTTTGTTTAACTTCAACTTGATCCCACTTTGCTATTTCTAGTGGATTGGTATAGTAAAATATGTTCATATTTTTTTTCTCCAACAAGCTTAAATTCTATATAATTGTTGAGAATGACAATTTGGCACTACTCTTGTGCTATTCCTTACCTTAAATGCCTCTTTTATTAGATGATGAAGTGATGAATCTTGTGATAATTTGTGTATGATAAGGAACAATGAAGAAAATTTGATAGGTAACAATAGAAAAATACTGTTTATATAAAAAAAGAAAGGGAAAAATACTATTTTACATAAATAAATAAGTGATTATTACTTTATTAGTCACTTAATATAGTGTCAAATAATTTGATAGATAATTAATATGAGAAGTTATGATAATTTGAGAAAAATTAAGTGAAAGACATATAATTTTTTTTTTTAATGAAAATAGATGTTTGCCTTAGCTTTCTACAAGTCTAGCCTGCAATTGCTACTTTTCTCTTTATTCTTAAGGCCGATTTGATTCAAGAAACATAATTTTTGAAGGACAAAAAAAAATTATATATATATATATATATATATTTCTTTATTAGGTTAAAATGGCTTGTTAAGTAAAAAAACATTTTCCCCAAGAAAATGTTTTTCTATTAAAGGAAAAATCTTAGTATCTTCTAAGAGAATAACTTGTGCTTTCTAAAGTAGGAAGTTACATTTTAGATTTGTCTACACAGCTACTCTAACTCTTATCAAATTTGTTGGACTTGACTTATAAATTATATTTTAAAGATGAAAAGACTCTAGTAGGAAGAAAAAAATTGAAAAATACTTGCTAAAAGGAATTTAAAAAAAAAGCCCAATAATGTAGTAATCATTAATATTAAAAATTCATTTACATTATATTTTTACTTTTATTTTTACATAAAAAGTTCATAATATGTGTTGATGGTTGATTTCTGCCATAGGAGCTCGCACAACTCAAGCCTATTGAAGCACCAAGCTCAAGTTACACAGATCGCTATCCAAGCTTACCCTAAGCCATATAGGCCCATCAGGCTGCTCACGAGCACCTCGAGCAGGATCGAGTTATACCTCTTGCTTTGAGAATCCTTGAGCACCTTAGGTAGGTCCAGCAATTGTTCGTAGTGTTCACACTAGGCTAGTTGTTGTCCTTCAACATGCCACGACCAAAGAAGCATTTGCCATGAGCTGAGTTGACCTCCCATCTGTTGGCTACACAACCTAGTTTTATCGATTTGACCTTATGATCGTCTCTACTTACATACATAACATTTAATAGTTTGTATGAAAAGTAGAATCATAATATATATTTACTCCTTAATATATATTGTTTTTCCAATATAAGTTTTTAGGTATTTTTTGTATTATTTATTTCCATTTTGTAGCCATTGGTTTTAATGGGTTGAATGAATATCTCTTATAGTGTTTATCTTGGATTAAAATCAAAGAAATCTGTTTAACTCTTTAAGAAATAGAATGTCGTTGTTTGTATAGACCAATTTTAAGTTCTAATGGTAAATCAAATCGAATCTAAATTTTTAAATTGAAAATATTATGGTGCGAGGGCATGGACTAGGACCAACTGGAGAAGAAATCCAATGATACGAGAAAGGGTACTGTAAATTTGTTAGGTTTCCTTTTCATGGTCATATCAAGACCAAAAGGTGAAATCATGCATGGGCATACATGTGTAGCATGTGTAATAATTATATCTGAAGCAATTCTAGTCGTGTCTTTCGTCAAATATTCACATGTTGAATTAAATTGTATAAGAAGAACGAACAAGGGTCCTCGTTTATATTGCATCAAGCAAATAAAACTATTTATATGTTTTCGATGTACACATGGAGGTAAATCGAATCCATGGTCTTTCACATGTATTTCCAATTTAGTGTCCAGTAAGATTTTGATGTTTTTAGCTAATAATGAAGGCAACTCAACTGAGTTATTCACCTTTAAACTATTTTTGTTAGATCAGATTGCTTTTCGCTACTTTCTTATTTGAGTTATTTTCCTTGCGAATTCTTTATTCTACTTCCCCCTCCTAGTCACAACAAAAAATCCCTCTTCCATATTCATTATGACTCCGTTTCGGATCAATAAGCACCAATATCTTTTCAACAAGTGTTTATTTCGTTAATGAAAAGAAAATTCACGACGAAAAATTTTAGTGCTATTATTAATTGAAATGGTGGAGAGACCATTTTAAAAAGGTTTTGAAACTTTGGAATGTTAGAGTAAAGAACTTAAAATGAATAATTTGAATAGAAATGTAATAAAAATGCCGGACTTGAATAATAAAAGAATTATTTAAAAAAATGAAGTATTCAAATTGAAAATTGAGTAATGATGATTTTTGTATATTTCCCTATAATCAACCACGGACATCTCTATTTAAATATTTTAAATTTGATATATTCTATTCATGTCTCCTTATAACTTATTCACCACATTCATTTTGAACAAGGGCGAGCTTTCATTTCCAATTTTACTGGAATAGTAGCTCAAAATACCTCGACATTAAATTTCAAGAAGATTCAAAAAATAAATAAATAAATAAAAACAATAGTAATAATAATAAATAAAATTCAAGAAGATACTAATTTGGTCATTTGCTTTGTCACTTTTAGATTGGCAAGGAGAATGTGCTTCTTAAGGTATTGTAATTTGTGCACAATATTTCAAGACACTTTTAATATATTTTTTATATATTATTAATTATTAATAAAAAGGCCAGTATTATTGTATATATATATACTTTTCTAGTCGTACATATTTTATAATAAAATTTAATAGATAATTAGAGTATGTACGTAATAATAATAGAGGTATATTATCAGTGAGTTTCTATGATATCATATTGTTTGTCCTTACTTAGATAAATATCTAGAGGAAATATAAATATTTAGACCAATATGTTATATGATTAATGTCATTCTCACTATATTGAGGAAAAAATATTCAAGTTATATAAGTAGGTATCTAAAGTTAAACAGATATATTGGATACGACTCACTAATAAAGGACATTACATGTTTAATGTCATGTTACTCTTTTACAATGACAAGTATAAAAAATCCCTGTACGTATGGTCTTCATATATCTTATTTAGGGAATATTGAACTTTGATGCAATTAAGCATATACTTAATTAAGAGTGTAAAATTAGGTATAACATGAACTATAGAGAAGATAATAATGAGTTAAAATGGAATTGATCACTCTCTTATATTAGAAAGACTATATCTATGGCCCTTTAGTTGAGGTAATAGTGACTCTTAGCCTATGGTCGCAATTGATTTTGTCAAGTCTAGTTTATCTTGGAAATAAAGTAAAATGATTAAATATTGATGACATTACAAACAATAGTTTAATCGGGATATCATTTGACAAGGAGACTTAATTACGTAGCATCAGTCCATAGTTGTTTATGGTTCACAACAATAATATCACAATGTGTGATAAATAACTATTGCTAAATGGTTATCTTAGCTTTATATATAGAAACCTAGAGTTTACATACAATAGCATAACTAATAAGTAATAGGGATAAATTTAACTAACTACAGTTTTAGTGGATACTAAAATTATATCATTGCTTATTTCAAAATAAGAACTAATAAGATAACCAATTTATTTGGAAATAATAAGAAGACTTAATTGTCAAGTGGATATCCATGCAATCTAAATCTTATTCGAATAAGATATGCTTACTAGATTGAAAAGATTTGGTTATCAAATCATATTTTACTCTTATAGTAATGTTTTCAATCTCTAAGAAAAGATTATCTCCCTTCCATATACATACATGCATATTTGTATATATATATGAGAGAGAGAAGAAAGTAGACAAAGATAGTCAATTCCATTTATTGACAAAGAAAAGTTCCTTAAAATTCTAATCTAAGTTACCTAAAAAAATAAAATATTAGAATCATTCCCATTGTTGTGTGTAGGTATTGCTAGAAGATAACACTTGCTGTCCTTGTACTAAACAAAATGTATTCTTTTGAGAGAAGTATTGTAAGTGTTAGATCTTACTTGAACTCAATCCTTAAGAGGAGAAGGTTTTGCATTATAGGAAGAGGTAAGTTTCTTGTAATTTGATTTTTTATAATATTATACATGTATGTATGGATATGTGGTAGATTCTATAAAGAAAATTAAAGTTCTGCCATGTTTTTTTAAATTACAAAATCTGTAAAATCCGAATTGAAGAAAATATAAAGTATTAAAAGAAATAGAAATTAAATGAAATAAGGGTTTGTTTTTTTTTTGGAAAAGGGCTTAAAGGGATATTATGAATTTAAGCAATGGCATTACCAGTATAGGAAAAGTTGTATGAGTTTAGGTATAAAAGTCATACTTAGGATTAGGGAAACCCTTTTTCTTGCATATTCACCTCTTACGTATCACTTATGCTAGAGATTTTTATATGTGCATTAAACTAAGAGGAAGCAGCACATTCTAATGAAGATTTACTAATGGTAAGTGAATACAACTCTTTTCCTATTCAATTTTTAATCCAATAATGTTGAAAATTCATTTTCTAGCTATGGCAGCAAGAAAAAAGAATTTAGAAAGGTTTTAGAGGAGTTTTACATCGAATCATTATTGGTAAGTTTGAGTCTAAAGTAGGAAGACATTGAGGTAAAGCATTTAAAGTGGTTTCTAATAGATTCTTGGTGAAATATGTTGAGCTTTTTCATTTTTCCTAATGGGGTGCTTTAGGAAACAGTTTTGAGTGTTGTCTTAGAGTCCATACAACGAGTTCTGGGTAGTAAAAGCGTTGTTTATAGATCACAATAAGGTAAGAGTTGTAGTTAGCTTTTATGCGTGTTTTATTTGAGATTTATCATTATGAATTGCTAAGATTAATTTGAATTTGAGAACTTGATGTGATTTGAGAGGGAATTTAGAGTAGTATAGAAATGTTCTTTTGTTAGGTTATAGTTTTAGGAGTGTTGGGTTACAAATCGGCAAAAAGCAGGGTTGATTTTTAGGGGAATCACGTTACTATAATCGGTATAATTCTACAAATTGTAGCATGCGTCTGAATGCCATCCCCTTTAGCAACTAGACGGCAAGGTCCTAAACATGCTCTTTCAAGCATGGCGTTTAGACGCTAGACAAACTAGCATCTGAATACCAAACCCCTATTTCTTGCAACAGCTTTCCTTTGAGCTTTTTCAAGGTTTTCATAGGTGTTAACCAATCCTAAACCCTTTCTTAAACATTTCCAATCAAGAATTATCACTTAAACAGTTTACAAAACAATTTAATTACCTATTGATCCTAGATTGCTTATGTGTTTCCTAGGTGGATTTAAGTTCGTTGAGTTGTTGTGTTAAAGAATATTGTTAGTTTCATTCTAAATCTAAGTGAGTGTGGTGTTTCTCATTTCAATAGGTCGTGAGACTTATGATTCAATTTCTGAGCAAACATTATAATTAGGTATGGGATTGTATGTTGTTTGTGTGTGTAGGACTAGTATTGCTAAATGGACTTAATAATAATAATTTAACTTAAATAAATGTGCTGCTTATGCTTAGCTAGGTGATGAGCTGTTGATCATTAGTTCTCTTACTCGCACACAACTCTGAGGCCTCCAATCTCTCACCTAAAGAATTGTCTCTCATCAACCTACCGATGATGAGAAACTTTATGCAGAAAAAGGATAGCTAAATTCCTTGATAGCTCTGGAAGGTTATACCCTGCTCTGTTTTCTCCCTCTTATGCTGAATGATCGAACCTCCAGTTATCGAAATCTTCTTGTCGAGTGACAAGACACTCTCCGACCGATTGAGTACTTCTCTTCCGGCCTCCTACCAATACTTGCTACATCCCTTTCTCATCTCAACAATCCTTGATACCACTACAACTTGTTTCCACTCAGTTGCTGTACCTAGAGAATCTTTGTACGAAACCAATATTGCGCTACCACCTATCCATTTAATCTAACACAGTACTATTTTTCCCTTTTTGTCGTTTATCCTTTTTACCCTTTTTTTTCGTTTATCCTTTTTACCTTTTTTTTCGTTTATCATTTTTACCCTTTTTCATATGTACCAAGAATCCCCTTTTTATGTATGTCTTTTCGTAATTTTTTTATTTGTAATGTTACCCTAGGAAATTGCTATAGATACTCCCTTCTACTTATAAACCGAAATCATCTTACTTTATAAATAGACATTGAATATACTGTTCTTATGAGACAACCCACGCCACGTCCATTTTCATATACTTTTATCTAATCTTGCCAAGTAACTTAAAATTAGTGGCAAGTGGACCTTGACATTAACTTGTGTGTCGTATCAAGTGAAGTATCAAGTCCTATTGTGTTCGTAGGTGGGTTATATCCTCCGAACAACTTCACGTCAACTACTTTAGTCAATTCATCAACTTACTCGCTCTAAGTTTCTTCGATATTTTGAATGACTCATTGGTTCAAATCTGCTACGGTAAGTCCTAGTGATAACCAAGCTCCTAGGTACATCACTAGGCCTAAGGGACTAGAAGGATTAGACATTGGCATGACACCTCAATGATCCTTGTGTGATGGTATCCTAATTCGAGTTTCGCTTGGAAATAATCCAAGTAGAATTAAGATGTTCTGTAGTTACTAAGGTAATGGGGAGAACCTAACACCAATACTTATATGTATATTATATATTGTGTGTCATGAGTTACTCCAAGTTTCAAGATGCCAAAACTGTGATGCTTGTTGGACCTAAAGAAGATAATAATCAGTGGTTGTTGTATTTAGTTTTACTGTTTAGTTAATATGTGTGTACTTGTGCATTACTGTATGATCATGCGCCTATTCTTGACACTCTATACCGAGCTTTGCTTACCCTTTAGGTTTTCATGTTTTAGATGCAGGTTCAAGTACTGGTGATTATGAGGACTATAGTAAGTATGGGTACTTTGGTGAAGATGCTGATTATTATAATTACTACTATTATGACTTTAGAGATGAATCACTACAGTTGTTTAGAACTGTGATGTCTGTTGATTTTGTTACTAGATGGATGGTCTTTTATACTTAATTATTGTTACTTGGGTTTAGAGAAATCACCCGAGACTTCTCAAGTCGATGTTTATTGACAGATTTTAGTTGATAAGCATTGAAGTCATGAGATGTTGAGTTTTGATATTTACTAATTTGAGACACATAAAATTGAATTATGTTAAATTTCCTTCTTTAAAATATAAGAATGTCAGAATCTGATCCTTTTGTATGAATTGGTAAATTATGGATGTATTTAGGGCATCCCTGAATTATTACATGGGATTTAACACATGTAACGGGTGACGATTAAAGTATGTAGAGATATGTACAGGTGGATTCTAGATGCCTAACATGTCAATAGATTATAACTTAAGTGGTATCAAAGCTTTAGATTTAAAATTTGAATCATAGATAACTTAGGTTTGAATTAAAGTGGAAGTAAGTGTGAATTAAAGTGTTATAATCAAATTGTATTGTTAGTTAAGAAGCATGTAAAGTTGCATTGAGTTGTTCTTAAAGTAGTTTTTTGTTAAGTTCTTAGTGATCCTTTCCTTTATTATGCTTGTATTGCATTTAAGTGATCTAATTCCTTTCTTTGAAACCAACTTACATAACTATGTTCATGTGTTCTTTTCTTACAGCATGCCTAGACATAATGCTACCTCTAGCTCTTCTTCTTGTCCTTAAGGCAATGGGAATACTAGCCTAAACTACATCCCTCTACCAAACTATAATTAGACAGAAATAGGTCCACTACCTCTAGGGCAACGACCTTCACCACTAGCCCAAGGCCAACCTACCCTTAGCAAGCCTTAGGCCCTACAAACTCAAGGCTAAGACCAAACTTACCCTCCTTAAGCCATGCCTTCCCCAAACCTGACCCAGCTGCATTATGATCAAGGCTAGGGTTCAGATATAGTAACTGTCACTCAGGTTTTGTACTTGATGAATACTGTAATTGCGGTTCTGATGCAACAACATTAACAGATATATAGGGACATATAGGTCATTCAAGCAAATGATGAGATATAGAGACAAGAAAGGTAGGTAGCCATAGATGCTAGTAGAGGTAGTCATATTAGAGGGAATACTATTGATTGATTCGTGAAGATCACTCAAGCATTCCAACTTAAGCCAAATGATCTAGTAAGAGCTGAGGAATGGATCACCGAGGTAGAGAAGCCCTTTGCTATAGCAGAAGTACCAAACAATAAGAAGGTAACATATGCTAGTTTCTTCTTGAAGGGTTCTACAGTCCAGTAGTAAGAGAGTGCTCCTAAGACAAATAGAAATGCAACTGGTCTTATCACCTAGGAAGTGTTCAAACAATTATTCTTTCACAAGTTCCTCCTTGACAACACTTAAGAACAAATGGAGTTGGCTTATCAAACCTTGTAATAGGGCAACAAATCAATGTTAGATTATGAGGCGGAGTTGAATTGCCTAGCCTGTTTCTTGCCAAAACCAATTAGAAGAGATGAGAGATCATGCACCAGATGGTTTATTTTTTATTAGAACCTAAGCTATAAGAGAAGATGACGAGTTTAGAGGCACTTATATGGAGATAGTAGAATAAGCTAAAAGAGTATAGCAGGGTATGAAAAGGAAGGAAGAGCTACTAAGCCATAGAGAGAGGAAGGCTTTAAGTAAGAGGCCTATGCCTAGTTATGGAACAACAGAGCGAATCAAGAGACCTATACCGAGCATCGTGAATAAAGAGGGCGGTAAACCACCTTTTGCATTACCTGAGTCGATAGTGTAGCCAGCCTCAGCACCAGTTAGACTACCCTTATTAGTGTCAACTAGGTGTACCTACTGTTTTAGACCACATGATGTTGCAGATTATAAGTGGACCTTGACTGCCTGTTTTCTTTATAATAATACTAGACATGCCGTAAGGACTACAAAGAGCTAACTCTTTTGCATCAGGATTTTTATTTTTGTAATGGTCAGAGACGACATTAGGTTGTAGAATGTAGGGAATCAGGAAAATAGCCTGTCCAAACCATTCAGCCAGCTGTTATTTAAAGCATAGCTAGAGTGGCTCAACCTTAGCTAGGACCCTACCAAAGAGTACCGGCCTTGGTCTTTGCGCTTCAGCAGCAGAGTTAGAGTTAAGAGACTTTTGAGGTAGATACTGTTGCAAGTACACTCATTATCTTTAATCAAAGTGTACATGTTTTGTTTGATACTGGAGCTTCCTGCTCATGCATTACTAAGTTTTTGGTGAATGCTTTTATGTTATGTGATGTGTCTTTGGATACCCCTTTGATTGTGAATGCCCCTTTAGGGAGTGAGACTGTATTGAATAGAATGTGTCAAGATGTAAAGATTGTTGTAGAAAGAAGAATTTTTTCGACCGATTTGTTAGAACTTGATATGTCTAACTTTGACATAATCTTAGAAATAGATTGGTAAGCAAGACACCATGCCCCCATAGATTGCCGTAACATGGTGATCACATTTGAGCCTCCAGGAGAAGTACCTTTCTAGTATCAAGTAGAAAGTTAGGGGCCAGTTAATTATAGTAGTTATGAGTTGTGAGAAAAATCTACCCTAACAATCTTAAGTGCAAGGACTAGTGAAGAACTGAAGATAGGACAAGGACCAATGGTACAAGAATTCTTAAATGTCTTCTTAGACGATTTACTTAGGTTAACACCTGACAAGGAAGTAGAGTTCAGAATAGATTTGGTACTAAACACTAAGCCCATCTCAAAATTGGCATACAAAATAGCACTTACTGAACTTGTTGAGTTAAATAAACAGTTGGAAGAGCTGCAGGATAAGGGTTTCATAAGACCGAGTTCATCTTCATGGGTAGCCCCAATTCTTTTTGTAAAGAAGAAAGATGGGAGTATGATGGTGTTTATGGATTATAGGGAAATGAATCATGTAACAGTTGTCGAGCCTGAATTTTTCAGTTTTTAATTTGATTTCCTACTTTCTGATTAATACTAAACCTTAACTCATTTAATATTAATCATTGACTTGAGAAATTGAGAAATTTCGATCTTTTTCTTAAGAAATTTTTTAGTCACCACCCAAGTAGAGTCGAGAAAAAAAAAAAAGAAACCATAATTAATTGAGTGGATTGACTATGATTTGGTTATTGGTCTTTGATTTCGATTTTATACAAACCAGAGAAATCCGAATCCGGGGGCTAACCTATTAAACCCTAACGAATACCATTATCTATTTTCCGAAATTAGGTTTATTCTTTAAATTATCTTTTTTAATATCTTTAAGAAAAGGAAACAAAAACCAAAAGAAAAAAGAATCTAAGTTTCTACAGATTTTATCGTCACCTCGAAAGTATCTATATACTTACTAGTCGGGATCAGACGATCATAGTTCTTTCTGAAAACTATAATGTGTTGGTCCTTTTTTAATTTCTGAAAACCAATCGAGTTTACGTTATTACTAATTCAATTCATTTAAATGAAATATAAGAGGATCTTAACTCTTGAGTGATTAAAAGACTCTAAAACGTTACGATCTTCTTTTTAAAAGGTTTTTTTATTAATTTTAATTTAATAAAAATGAATTTTCTAAGTAAGGAAATCCTAAAAGCATAATGCTAGAAAACGCCTAAACCAACATATAAAAAATAATTATCTATATAAGGAAACCCTAAAAACTTAATGCTAAAAAAACCTAAGTTAATATGCATATTTATATTGTTATTATTAAATGATTACCTACACTTAAATATAATATACTTAACTTATAAAAGCTAATACCCAAAAGAATCTCCTAAACTAATATATTCATATACATATATACTATATTAAATAACTAAAGACCTAAATAATAATAATAAATAATTAATTAATTAAAAAAATTGACAAAGACCGAACCTAATTATTTGTTCAGTGAACGAATTTCTCAATGATGTGTAGTGCTCCGTGTGTCCCAGCGTGTGTGAGATTTGTGCGTGACAATGTGTAAGCCATGTGCAGCAACAATGGAGTTGTTGAGTACTGCAGATCGTGGACAATAGCTCGGCATGAAGGCTATTCGTATGTTAACCTGTTGTGTGGGTATTGCAACGGAGTGTGCCCAGTGAGCGTGACGTGCTCGGTGAAACCTATGTAACGTGTATTAGTGTGGATCAGTTATAGGCGCGGCCGTGTTGTATAGTGCGCTGCTGATCAAGTTTGTTCATGTAGTCTATTGAGTGTATGTGATAGTAGGCAAGGCTATTGCAGTCGACGTTTGTGGACTTTGGGACATCGGCTGATCGTGGAGATTAGTATCGTTGCTGTCGTAGATGGAGATCCAAGCATTGTGTTCACAGTGGAGTAGCGTGGAGCTTGTGTCGGTGAGAAGTTGATTTCCATGTGTGTGTGCACCTAGTCAATATAGTGAAGCGGCTGTGGAGTGTGGATTGTGGATGGGCTCGGCTGTTGCTTGTTGCAGTCACGAGTGACTTATGGGTGAGGGCTACTGCAGATGTACGTGAGGAAAAGCTAACAAAGAAGTTGTGGCATATTAAAGTGTCAGCTGTAGATTGTTCCAAGCGTATTGATATTAGATAAGGCAGTTGTGGCTATTCAATGCTTAATAGAGAGCTACGGTCAGGGCTTACTGCAATTGGAGTGCTTGCATAATCAGTATTGAGTATTAGCTTGCAAACTGATCGGCGTAGTGTGCGTGTCAGGCAAGTAAGAGAGAGTCGCGTGCTACTATTTGTTCACTGATTGTTGTTGACGTATTGAATTCGGTGCTGGAGTGTAATCAATGGTGTTTTTTCTTTTTTCTTTTTTTGAATGTGGGTACATAAATTTTTTTATGCCAGGCGTTTCTACGTTTATAAAAGCAAAAATAAATCGTATCAAATTAAATCTCATATATTGATTAGAATCCGATTTAATAAAAAATTAAATTAGATCAAAATCATTTATATCAATTTAAATCCAATTTAATAAAAAATTAAACTAGATTTAAATTTGATCAAATTAGATTTGATTAGATATGATCATGTACGCTCAACTTGCTTTTTGTAAAAAAATGAAAAAAATAGAAAAATAAAAGATACATAAGTACCTAACAAGATTCAAACCTATGATTTTAAATTAACTCCATATCAATATTTTAATGCTTATCTGTTAAGCCATTGACCTGTACCTTAATTTTTAATATAATTGAATTGTACTTAAACTAAATGACTCTCTAAAACTATTTGAACTAAACCGAAACTAAACTAATTAACCCTAAAATAATTTATTTTCTAAAAATCTAAAATTTTTTATAATTTTTCTTTTCTCATTTTTTTGTATTTTCATCATTTTTTAAGTTTTTATTATATTTTATTTTTTTATATTTTTCTTATTTTTGAGTTAGAACCCTATTATCAAAATAACTAAAACTATTACTACTAAAGGTAAAAATCAAGTGTCTACAATAGTGAAGAATAAGTATCCACTTCTCCAAATCGACGACCTATTCGATTAATTGCAAAGGGCCTAAGTTTTTCTCAAAGATAGATTTAAGTTCAAGTTATCATTTGTTGAAGGTGAGAGCAGAAGATATAGAGAAAATAGCTTTTAGAACTAAATATGGGCCGTATAAGTTCTTAATTATGCCATTTAACCTCACTAATGTGCTTATGGCATTCATAGATCTTATGAACCGAGTATTTCGAGAGTATCTGGATAAATTTGTTGTGATCTTCATTGATGATATTCTCATATACTCTAAGAGCAGGGAAGAGCATAAGCAGCATTTGAGGAATGTGCTAAGTAAACTTAGAGTAGAGAAGCTGTATGCTAAGTTTAGTATCACACTACGAAACGGTAGATTCGTAACAGTCCTACCACGTAAAGCATTTTAGGATAAATGCTGACATTACGGCTACTATCATATATCTAATTTACACAAGGCGTACACGACTAACTTGCTTTGAAGTAAACAATTTACAAAATAATAATGTTATTTGCTTGTGGAAGTATGAAAACATATACTAGGATTTTATATACTAAGATTTAGATGATCCAAGTAATGTTTACATGATTCAGTAACCTAATCTTACTTAAGTAATACATAGTTTGATATTAAAAGATTCAAAAATAAGGACTAAAACTTCAAGAATATGACTGATTATTAGTTTTATATCACCACTCCTCAAGATCTAGCAATTGTTAGCTTCAAATAGTTATAATGCCACCTCCTAGCTAGCACCTATAATAACATCTATAGGGATGTAAGCAACCAACTGCTTAGCGAATTAAGACAAAGACATAAGATTATAAGTCAAGTACGGATAGAGTTATTAGCTAGTTATTTTAATGCAATGTAATAAACAAACGCCATTAGTAAGATTAGAAAAATTACAACCGCTTTAATCCAAGTTAAGGAGTTTAGTGCACATTCAACAGCTCATGACCAGACCCAAGCTTATGCAATGGAGACATCGCTCCTCCCTTAACTACTTTTAAACCACTGCTTTCACCCTTGGCATGACCTTTTCTCCTATCACTTAGTTCAACTAAAGATGAAGAAGAAACCATTATTTTCAAGCGTTATTCCTTTCAAAGGGGTCAATATTTGGTCGAAGAATCTAAAGCGTCTCCTAATGAGTTGGAATGCATGTCCAGTTAATATTATAAGTCATATATGATTAAATCGAGTTTAAAGCGATCAATTAATATATGTAATTTCAAACAATTGCAATCCAATGTAGTAAGCCAGAATCATACAACAAACTCCTAAACATGCACACATAGGTATGCGTACAATTAAGCTACCTAACAAACACATCCAAGTATAATCTTAAGCCTCCAAGTACTATAATATAATACTCTGAAATACAGTTACGTATTAATCCTAAACTTATTTAGACTTCTCGCTTGCTCACTTAAGGTGTGACTCGCAACAGGATTTCACTAATAATCCTGACAATATAGAGGGCGTTTTAGTACTTATAAAACTACTATATATATAAGCTTTATTCTATAACTTAAATTATTATTTTTGGTTTAGGATTTTACTATACTTAATTATTCAAATTGTATGTCTCTTACAATTATTCTTGTTTTGAGCTAGGTTTTGACTCAACTTCTGATTTAGTCTCTAATCCAACTTCTAATTATAGTTTTATTCACATGCCTTAAATCATCTACTAATCCATCCTCTGAACTTATCCAACCATGTTACAGGTATATGAGTCTCTGAATTATACGCTAATTCTATTCCTATTCACTCTATACACCCAACCTCTTATCGATCTTTTGATTTAGCTCTTGATTTCATTTTACACTTAACTCTCAAACATTCTTTCTAACCTATTTCATAGAGTTTATCTAACTTTAATTCAAGTGAAAATGGTATCTAATTTAGTTTGTGATCAATTCCTTAGTATACTAGTATACACCCTAGTTCTCATT
Organism: Lumnitzera littorea; assembly: GCA_024138015.1. Taxonomy (NCBI): domain Eukaryota; kingdom Viridiplantae; phylum Streptophyta; class Magnoliopsida; order Myrtales; family Combretaceae; genus Lumnitzera; species Lumnitzera littorea. Next base: position 17,027,955 of record JAMXBB010000007.1, read on the forward strand.
TTGCTCATAAATTAGCTTCTAATTCAACTTCTGATTATGATTTTACACATAAGTCCTAAAAACTCCCCCTAATTCACTTTGTGAAGTTCAACTAACTACATTTTAAGTATACTAAGTCAATTATTTAGTTCCTAGTCAACCCCTTAGTTCATCTTATATACCCTGCTCCTGATCTAGCTTTTGATTTTGCTTCTAAATCAACTTCTAATTAGGACATGCCCCATCTTTTAACCAAAATTTCCACATTTTATATATATATATTACAATTATTGTTCAAGGACCACTTAGATCTATTCCATAGCAGTCATCTTCATTTGAATTCCTACTATGATGAGATCTAGATTTTGATTCCGATCTTGAACCAGATCCTTAAGCTTGTTTCAAGATTTGCTTCATTTGATTTGGAGAGCTGACACTTGCTAAAGAAAACGATAAGAAACTTTTATTCTGGACCAATGGACTTGGACTATTGGTTGGAATGAGGGATGAAGAAGTTTTATTTGCAATCCACTTTAGGATTGAATCTTCTTCAAGTCTATTCTACATTTTAAAATTGTCCCACCATTTGACCTTATACATTATGACTAAATTGGTTGTATTTGAGGTTCGATCAGGTTTATAATCAAACCACCATCCTATAACCTAAGATACTCCAATATGTATGAAATATAGCATTTCCTTCTAGAAATTTTTTCATGTAATGTTGGATTATATTTTTTCATGAAAACATTGAAACCATTTCTAGCGTTTTCATGAACAATTTCTGGAACTACTCCAAATTGTTCCCATCAATGAACAAATCAATTGGGAAGATTTTCAGTAGAACAATTATCAAAATATTTTAGCCAAGTATGTGATCTTTTTACATTCATTTGATAGAAAACATTCCATCAAACCTGTTTATAATCATAGTGATTATAACTGGCTCGATAACTTGGCTAAGGTGAAAAAGGTTCTATATTGAGTTTTATAGGGATTGTAGGATGAGTTCGTTATTCTTTTAAGCGAAAAACCTGTTGGATTTCAGCTATAGAAGAACTTATCATTCCTTCTTCTTCAAAATGATTGAAAGTTATTGATCCATTTTCAATTAAAATTTTCTCATAAAACTGGATTGATTTGTAAATATCATATGGGATATAAAAGAAATCTTTTGTAAAAAATTTTCTTGCAAATTCAAATGGGTCCTTTTCAAATAAGTTTTCTTCAATAAAGAAAACATATCTAGAAATTGGTTTTGAAAAAAATTTGGACCTTTGAATTACAGGTGATATTGTGGAAGGTACTGAAGATAGTACTTCAGTAATTTGAATATTCTAATTTTTCCTCTAAGTTTCAATTTGTTAAGGAATTCCAGGTAACATTGGGGGTTTATTTTTTGGTTGTAATGCTATTGAAATTACTTTTAGCAATTCTAGAGTAAGAGCCATATCGGCCAATTGGGACAAATTTTCATTGGATTGTGTTTAGATATTGGAAGATGATTGAATATTTGAAGAAATTGGTTTAAAGGTCCTAGAAGAGGATTCCTCCTTTATTATTAGTATACTGTTAGGTGACTTACAAACATCTAACCATAATTTGATATTGGTCAACTCCTTACTAAAGGTTGAACAAGAAGCCTTTTTCTTTACCTTTATCCTTATCCTTTTTGAGAGGCATATCTTTATAAAAATTTACGAGTAAGGAAATCAAGAAGAGAATCAGAGGATCCATTGATATACTCTATTTTGAAATCAAATACAAAATAAATTGATTGTCATCTAGCAAAAATTTGTTTAGATGTAATATTCTAGACATCTTTAATTAAAACATTTTTTGTAGTTTTGCAATCAATACATAAAAGAAATTTTTGATTTAGCAAATCTCCTTGAAATTTGGAAATTAGTAAAAAAATTGCTAAAATTTCTTTCTTTATTGTATAATAATTGAGTTAACAATCATTTTAATTTCTTGACACATATTGAATAATATATTCTTTATTATTTTATTTCTATTATATATATATATATATATATAATTTCATTTCTACAACCAAGATCAGTGCCTAAGTACTACTTCTTACTGTAGTCTCATCTTATGATCATACTCACAACCACACTTTATTATTTCCCAATCTTAAATTAAGAAATTATGTAATTTCTTCATTCTAATACTTAATACAATCGAACAAACAACTTTTTACTCCAAGTAACTCCATTTCTCTTCATTTAGTTATCTTTATAACTCATTAATATTCTGATTATGACATAAACTACACAATTAGTTAGGTTGCCTTCACAAAAATACCTTAACAATACATTGTTTTTGCGTAAATCAAAATTTCTTCAAAATTCAACTTTAAAACTAAACACAAAGCATAAAAATATACAATGTGAACATGTTATATTCAAAAGTCAAGATTGAAACTACATCATTTATTGGTTTTAAAATTTGGTCAAAAATTAGTGTGCACATGCCATTTCTTAATAAACATATATTTGCACTAAAAGTTTGAAAAAATTGATTTGATTCTCAAAATATACACATAAAATTACTTCGGAAAACAAAAATGCATAATTTTTGGATATAATTTGATATTTTTAACGAAATATCAAAAATCGGATGGAAAATTAGGACTCACTGACGATCTAAGCTCCAACTAACGACAATGCCCCCATGGTTGTCAGCAGCTCCTGATGTGGTGGCTATTACCACATGGTGGTGATAGTCTCATGTCAGGTGTTGTTCTTAAGATGAAGCCCTAGTTTAGTGATAATTTCATCATTTTACTTCTAAATTTTTATCTACATTTTCTCTTACTCCCCAATTGCTCTCCTTATTTTTCTTGATTTCCTAAGTGTTTAAAATGACTTCTAGAGGTGCTATTTTGAATTTATAGGAAGAGTCTTGTTAGTTGGTGATTTTTTTTCCATGTTTCCTCTACTTTTTATCTCATATGCTAGGTGTCTATTTTCCCCAAAAAGTTAATTTGTTATGAGGAGTTGCCATGTTCCAATTCTAACATCTTCCAGCAACACATCATTTTGCTAAATTCTTTTATCAATTTTTCAGTATTTATTTAGTATATATTAGGTATTTTAAGTAATTTCAGATATTTATACTTACACATAAATTTATATCTAATACAAATAAATATTCCTAAATATAATTTAAGCTATTTTACGATTTTTAGTACACATATGGTTTATCTCCAATAATTTATTAATCATCGAAATTCGTCTTACACATTTCTAATAAATAACTGGTAAAATACGTATATTTTATATATGTAATATGTGACATTTAATTATTTTATTTTCTTATATCCAAACTTGTGGAGTCATTTCTACTAATATTTTTAACTTTGTTGTAACATTTAGGGTGAATTGGACAACTTATACGATCACCTTAAATTTTATGAATTGTTTTGAGCCAATTGATTATGAGTTGATACCCAATTTTTGTAGGGTCTCACATTTAGCAAGTGTGAATTTTGGCTAGATCAGGAAGCCTTTCTAGGTTGCATTGTAAACAATGAAGGCATATTAGTAGATCCGAAATAGATAAAGGTAGTTGTCGAGTGGCTGAGATAAAAAATGGTAACTGAGATCAGAAGCTCTTAAGGCTTACAAGGTATTACAGGAACTTCGTGAAAGGGTTTTCACGATTAGTAGTGTCCTTGACTTGGTTGACGTAGAAAGAGGTAAAGTTGGTAGAATGACAAATGCGAGCAAAGTTTTTAACAATTGAAGGAAAGAGTTGTGATTGCTTCAGTATTATCTTTACCTTACAATAGAGAAGAGTTTTTGATCTACAGCGACACCTTAATTCAAGGACTTGGGTGTGTATTGATGTAGAATGATAAGGTGATAACATACACATCGTATTAGCTCAAGTCGTATAAGAAGAACTATCTAATCCATGACTTAAAGTTGGCAGTAGTAGTAATCTGTGCCTTAAAGCTATGGAGGCATTACTTAGTAAGGGAAAGGTGTAAGATGTTTACCGATCATAAGAGTTTGAAGTACTTTTTCACCTAGCGAGATTTGAACATGAGGTAGCAAATGTGGCAAAAATTGATAAAACACTATGACCTAGACATATAGTACCACTTAGGAAAAGCTAACGTGATGGATGATACCTTAAGGAGGAAGCGACATAAGAACCTAACCAATTTAATAATGACGTAGAAGCCATTGCTAGAGCATATGAGAAGGATAAATTTGGAGATTTTGACCAAAAAAATAGATATGTGGATTCAGCCCTTGATAGTAGACAGAATTAAGGTAACCCAAGTTGAAGATGGGGGTATGCAAGAGATAAAAAGGGAAGATGGAAGTGGGAAAGGCAGTAGAGCTCATAGTAGATGCTAACAGAATATTTAGTTATAAAGTTCGTCTATATGTACCAATGAGACCAGAATTGAAAAGTAAGTTGTTGAAAGAGGCTCATTGCTAGGGATACACAATACATCTAGGTAGCACGAAGATATACCAAGACCTAAAAGCATAAAAATGGTGGAACAATATAAAGAGGAAGATTGCACAATACGTATCAAGGTGCCAAACTTGCCAACATATCAAAATCGAGCATTAGAGGCAAGTAGGTGAGTTGCTATTGTTACCGGCACCAAAGTAGAAATGGGAACAGGTCACCATGGACTTTGTGATAGTGCTACCCAAGACTTTGAGTAAGCATGATGCAGTTTAGGTAATTATGGATAGGCTAACAAAGTTAGCACACTTCATTCCCATTCACATTAGTTACTCGTTGGATAAGCTAGCTAAGTTATATATTAAGGAAGTAGTGAGGTTAGATGGAATACGGGTAAAGGTTACGTCAAACAAGGACTCGCGGTTTGTTAGTAGATTTTGAAGTAGTTTACACAAGGCCATGGGTACGAAGTTGCAGTTTAGTATTACCTTCCACCTACAGATTAACGATCAGTACAAGAGAACCATACAAATACTTAAGGATTTGCTTCAAGCTTATGTACTTAACTTTGGCAGCCATTAGGATGACCATTTATCCGTAATTGAGTTTACCTATAACAATGGCTACTAAGTAACCATTCAGATGGCCTCTCATGAAGCTCTTTATGGTAGAAAGTATAGATCGCCCATACATTGGGATGAGGTTAGAGAAAGACAAGTTTTGAGTCTAAAGTTAATACAGGAGGCAGTGGATAAAGTGAGGTTGATTAGACAAGGAATGCAAGCCACTCAAAGTTGTCAGAAGAGTTATGTCGATAAGTGGAAACTTCCATTGGAATTCAAAGTATGAGATGAGGTTTTGTTGAATGTATCTTCGGTTAAAGGAATTCTCAGGTTAAGGTTGAGAGAGAAGTTATCTGCACGGTATATCGAACCCTTTAAAGTCATAGAGAAAATCGAAAATGGGGCTCATTGATTGGAGCTTCCTCCTATGTTAGAGGGTGTTCACAATGTCTTTAATTTGTCCATGCTGAGAAAGTTCAAACCCAACCAAGTGTTGTTCCCGAAGTAAGAGTTAGAGTAGCACTGGGTACAAGTAGTAGATGTAAAGACCTTAGAGTTATAGCCAAACTTGTCCGCTGTGGAGCAACATGTAAAGATTGTAAACACAAAAGTTCAAGAGTTAAGAAGAAGACAAATACCCTATGTTAAGGTGCAATGGGCTAGTCGCTTAGAAAGTGAAGCAACGTAGGAGCCAGAAGAGGAAATGAGAAAGAATTACTTAGAGTTGCTTTAAGAATAAGGTATGTGAACTCTTAACTTTTAAGGACGAAAGTTTTGTAAAGGGAGAGAGTTGTAAAACCCGAATTAAAGAAAATATAAAGTATTGGAAAAGAGAGAAATTAAATAAAATAAGTTTTTTTTTTTTTTTTGGAAAAGGGCTTAAAAGGATATTATGAGTTTTAAGAAAGGGCATTATTAATATCGAAACAAGTTGTATGAGGTTAAGTATAAAAGCCGCACTTAAGGTTAGGGAAAAGAATTTTCCGAGAAATTCACCTCACGTCTTGCTTGTATTAAGGTTTTCTATATGTGCGATAAACTAAGACGAAGTAGCGCATTTTAGTAAAGATTTACCAACTGTAAGTGCATACAACTCTTTTCCTATTCGGTTTTTAATACAAGAATGTTGAAAATTCGTTTTTCTAGCTAAGACAACAAGAAAAACGAATTTGGAAGGATTTTAGAGGAGCTTTACATCGAATCATTGGTGGTACGTTTGAGTCTAAGGCACAAAGACATTGAGGTAAGGCATTTAAAGTAGTTTCTAATAGATTCTTGGTGAAAATCCTAAGTTTTTTTGTTTTTCTTAGTAGGGTGCTTTAGGAAACAATTTTGAGTGTTTTCTTGGAGTCCCTACAACATGTTTTGGGTGGTAAAAGCATTGTTCATAGATAGCAAAAAAGGTAAAAGTTGTGGTTAGGATTTATGTGTGCTTTTTTTAGATTTATTATTGTGAATTGCTAAGTTTGATCTAAATTTGAGGACTTGATGTAGGTTAAGAGGGTATTTAGAATGGTGTGGAGATGTTCTTCTGTCAGGTTATCATTTTAGGAGTGTCAGGTTACAAATCAATGAAGAGTAGGGTTGATTTTGGGGGAGAGGGGGGATCGCGTTGCTACAATCTGTAGATTATAGTAGGCATCTGGATGCAATTCCCTTTAGCGGCTAGATGCCAAGGTCCTAACCATGCTCTTACGAGCATGGTGTATAGACGTTAGACAAACTAGCATTCGGACATCCAACCCCTGTTTCTTGTAGCAGCTTTCCTTTGAGCCTTTTGGGGGTTCTTTGTGGGTGTGTACTAATCCTAAACATTTATAATCAAGAATTATCACCTAAACATTTTACAAAACAATCTAACTATCTAGTGATCCTAGATTACTTATGTGTTTACTAGGTAGACTTAAGTCCTTTGAGTTGTTTTGTTAGAGAATATTATTAGTTTGCTTCTAAATTTGAGTGAGTGTGGTGTTTCTCATTTGAACAGGTCATAAGACTTATGATTCGGTTCTGAGCAAACGTTACAATCGTATACCGGGTTGTATGATGTTTGTGTATATAGGACTAATATCGCTAAATGGACTTAACAATAATAATTTAGTTTAAATAAGTATATTGCTTGTGCGTAGCTGGGTCTAAGTGACTGAGAGGACCAAACCTCGGGATGACACCCCAATGATCCTTATGTGATGATGTCCAAATTAGAGTTTCGCTTGAAAATGATTTGGATAGAATTAGGATGTTCTATGGTTGCCAAGGGTGTTGGGAAGACTTAATACCAATACTTACATTTATATATATATATATGTTGTGTGCCAAAGTCATGAGTTACTCTAAGTTTTAAGATGCCAAAATTGCGATGTTTGTTAGACCTAAAGAAGATAATTATTGGTGGTTGTTGCAATTAGTTTTACTATTTAGTTAATATGTGTATGATTGTGCATTACTATGTGATCATGCACCTTTGCTTGACACCATGTACTAAGCTTTGCTCACCCTTTAGGTTTTCATGTTGTAGATGTAAGTACAGGTCCTAGTGATTATGAGGACTACAATGAGTATGGGTACTTTGGTGAAGATGCTAATTATTATAATTATTACTATTATGACTTTAGAGATGGATCAGTGTGACTCTTTAGAACTATGATGTCTGTTGAGTTTGTTACTAGATGGATGGTCTTTTATACTTAATTGTTGTTAGTTGGGTTCAGAGAAGTCACCCGAGACTTCTCAAGTCGGTATTTATTGACAGATTTTAGTTGATAAGCATTGAAGTCATGAGATGTTGAGTTTTGATATTTAGTAATTTGAGACATATGAAATTGAATTATGTTAAATTTCCTTCTTTGAAATATAAGAATGTCAAAATGTACTCCTTTTGTATGAATTCGTGAATCATAGATATATTTAGAATATCCCTAAATTATTACATAAAAGTTAATACAGGCGATGATTAAAGTATGTGGAGATATATACAGATGGATTTTCGATGCCAACATAACAATAGATTATAGGGACACGTGGCATGCTATAATAACCCGAATTCTGAGGCAACATAGGGTACATCTACTTCTTGATCTTGATGTTATATGTAGAGGTTAAGTCGTTATGTTTGTGATTTTTTTCATTGACTCCATCATTACGTGTGATCAATAAAGATGTTGCTATTTGTAATATTTTCGGACAATGTAGAAGTGTGGTTAAAAGATGGGATGACCAACCTAATTGAATTCCCCTGTTAGATTACTCGAGTTGGTCCATGAATAAGTTGGTCTGGAAAAGACTTGACAAAGGTTTTGGACTAAGAAACTATGCTCTAGCCTCTACTACCTAGTCTAGCTTGAAATTTGATCAACAATGTAGCAAAAGTGATTGATAATTCGAAAGTTTTCACTAAGTAATTTTCCTTTGACTGAATTTGGAGTGATAAACAAATATATATGGTATGACAGATGCATACTTTAGAAAAATTTACCTAATATAAGTTCGTAATTTCCTAAATTTAAATCCACCTTATAACCTGTTGAAACTATCTTGAAACCTATATTAAGTAGAATTTACAATTTATAGAGTATTTTATAAAACTTATTAATATTTTATCTAATCAATTTACACGTATAAAATATATGTTAATATTCGAACACCATAGTCCCTGATACCTTATATCATAGTACTCTTAGAACAAAACCCTATTTCTAGAATATATAATTAATTTAGGGAAATCACAAGCTCGGTAAAAATATACTCCCAAACATAAAATTTGTACTTTAATACCTATTAAAATATTACTAATTGACACTTTAAGGGACATCCACTTTTTCATAAGAAAATACATCAAGATAAAAGTTAGAGGAGTATTAAAATATAGGGGAACATTGGTACTGACTAAATAGAGCATAAATATATAGGGTCAATTTATTTTTTTACACTTATCAATATTGATTACATGTTTAAACAAAAGTGATAAATATTTTCATTTAATTTTTTAATAAAAGTTTTAACATTTCCATGTGATAAATATAATGGGACAGCTACATCAAAAAGGGACAAATTAAGCGGGTTCTCGATTGGCAGTTATTTCAAGAAATTTGCTGGGAAACATTTCCCCAGAGGAAACATCCGAGGAAGTAGATACAAACGTTTGAAAATACCATTACGACTAAATCTGCATATCAAGCACTACATTCATGTCCTGACTCGCGATAAAGGATTTAGATATCCCCGACTATTCCGAAAACTCAAGTTCTTGTATGGACACTGATACATAATGGTACCCTCACGGATGCAAAATCTTTAGTTTTATCTTTTTTCAGAAAAAAAAAAAAAAAATCTTTAGTTTATAAATGAGGTTTTAGTATATAAGAATTGCTACTTTGTATGGACATTGTGTTTCTCTCAAACACTACAAAAGTGTTGTTAGATTTTAGGAAAATTTATCTACTTAATCTTAGAAGTATAAATGAGATAGACTTACTCGCAAGTTATTTGATTTTACCTCAATAATAACTTAAATCCAACTCATCAAAAGTTGAGTTAAGTTTAAACTTAAGATATTTAAGTAGTTTATTAAGTTGAGCTCGAGATTATTAAGTCTAAGTTAAGTTTTGTGACGTTTAACTCAACAAGCTTGAAGCCTAATCAAACTAGATTCAAATTTAAATAATAACCGAGATTGAATCAAGTATCATCATTATCATCATTGAGCTAAAATGAGTTTAATTGAGTTAAGTTCAAATTTATTGAATACCACTTGAAGTTAAACTCGATCTAAGAATTATAAGCTCCATTGAAATCGAGCTTAAGTTTTAAAATTCTAAGTAGAACTTGAGTCAGATTTAGTATTATATTACTTTCGACTCAATTCACTTATAGCTCTCTTTCTATATATATATATATATATATATATATATCTATATTATTAAAGTATTTTGAGACTTAAGTAACCATCACAATTGTAGTTACAATTAAATCATTGAGAGTAGGTGATTTTTTTAATTTTTTTCGACTCTTATATTATCTATTAATTATTTTAACGAGTTATATTTATCAAAATATCATATGGAGAATTAAAGTAAATCTCTTTTATAAAATACTCAACTACACTCTCTTCTCTCTTTCTTAATTTTAAATACCATTTACTCATGTCCCATAGCAGTTACTGATGGTGGAGATGTAGTCATAATAAACCGTGAGTTGTGTATGTAATAGCATATTTACACTTCAAATAACATATAAAATTAAAAATAAAGTTTAATGATCCATTTTTTATTCTCCAACCAAAATCAAAACCCTTATTTTCATTTCATCATTAATAACAATTTATAAACTTTTATTATTAAATTCATGATCTATGGTAAGATAAATTTCATGTTTTAAAATTATAATTTTATTTCAATAACATTAATGTTTAACCTTTTTTACATATTTTCAATTGAATGTGAATATATGTATATATGTGTGTATTATTATTTTATAATTATAATTTTCTTACTTAAATTTTTTATATATACATCAATTATGGGTGAATCATCCACTGGTGTATATGCACGTTCAATGAAAGCACATTTGCGTAACAAGTCGCGGAGAAAAAGTACGGATCGGATCAAACGGTAATTTGGTGGAGTGGCAAGAGCATGGATAAGGTATTATAATAAGGGCATAGTTGGAAGGAAAGAATGACACTAGAGTCGAGGAAGGACGGTTGTCGAGTAGTGGGGTTGTGCCAGTTCCTTTCTCTCGTGTGGGAGTCCCACTGCAGGTTCACGATATTTCATAGCTAACGGCTAGATTTTAATTTCATGTGACCGTTCACTTACTCCGCCACGTCGTTTTGTACTTTTATCGACGCTTCCTTAAGCTGGTCTTCTTATGTCCAGTGTACTATGTTTCCCTCTCCTTGCGGCGCGTGACATTATTCTACGGTATACGATCTACTTTAGTACTATTTATTTCTTTACTTTTCGACACAATTACATGTCTCAGTATAAATTTTATCAATTCACATTATAGGATTATAAGGGTCTCATCTGGCACTAACTATTAGATATTATAACAGAAAAAAAAAATTTAAAATTAATCTATCTCATTGAAAAATTAATATTCTTATTTTTAAATTTAAATATCCTTAATCATCATATATTATTAATAAATATTTAATATATATTATATTTACAAATTTAAACTTTTATATCTATTTTAATATGCTGTCAAAATATGAGTTATTATATTCAAATATTTCTACTGTGACTTCACGTCAATTTTATTCAGCTTTTTACTTTAGGGTACTATATCGAAAGTTCAGTCTAAAGAATTGAAAAGTACTTAATATTAAATATTATAATATACATTACATATACAAATTAAACTTTAAGATGAAATTATTATGATGCTAATCCTTAACACAACTTATCCAGCTCTTCCTTCACCCAAGAAAAAAAATGAAAAAAGAAAGAACCTTACCTAGCTCTTGGAAGTCGATTTGAAGGGTAGACATCCCAAAGCGCATCATGTAGTCCATGGAATGAAAAAAGCTGTCATCTATTAAATAAAGTATCCGTTTTCTCTCCACAACAATTCGTTCCTATGTCATTTTCGTTCATTTATTGTAATTGCCACGGAAAGAAATTCATTAATGAGCGTTCACTTGTATACTTGCCAATTTCATTTTTCTTTCTTTCTTTTTTTTTTTCAGCTTTATTATTCGTGATTTTATACGAGCTAGTGTAATATTTATAAAATGGGACCGATATAATTTTGGTGTTCGTAGTAGCGTTTCGCTGACCAAACCCTATCCAGCTATCCTGATGGAAATGTGCAGAAAATTTTCTAACTTATTCGACTTCTATTAATTATCTTGAATTAAAGTCGATTTGTTTAGTTTAATAAAATATATCAAATGGGCTAATTTATGTGTTTGAATCCATTTGTTTACTAATCTCATTAACCCTTTATTTAAAGTTTTAGTTAGACAGTTTAGTGTAAAGTTTAAGACCAATAATGGAATTGTGATAAAAGGTCTATTAGTTTATTATAAATTGGTTGGGTCTCATCTCCACTTCCTATCTCTTCACAAAAGAAAACTCTAGTTGGCTAATCGTCCTATAGAAAGTTAGTTAGTTTTGATGGCGGAAACGATGAAGATCTAATGACATACATCAACACTGTTCTAGGATTTGTAATTACGGCTATGATCAATACAATTATTTGAAGATGGTGTTTCAATTTCATAGATGTAATTTATACAATTTCTTACTATGTGGTTTCAAAGCTTAACATTTATAGATTTACAACACTAGTATTAATTGAATATACTCTTGTTTCATGAATTGTTCGCAGATCGATTTTAATTATGGTTATTTGATTATGTGTATATCCAAATCATCCATTTAACAACTATTCTTGAGATTCTATTGTACGTAGTAGTTTTATAATTTGATTGTCAATGATCGCCGATCAAGTTCATAAATTTTGTTGATTTTTGGTTATCTGGCGGTTGTTTAATGATGGGTTTTAATCTCTGTCATACTTGTCTGTGGATCATAATATGATTGGATGCCTTATTATTTAGTTAGCATCATTAATTAATGTGATATATAAAAGGAAAAGAGGGAAATTCGGACAGTAAATTAATAATTGTCAAGCGTGATGTGATGAATCGTAGTTTGAATTGTTGTTGGCTGATATAGAAATTGAATTCTTGAAAATAGTTTTCTTAATGTTTAGAAATCAATTTTAGGAATTCAATGCTTTATGTAAATAAGATCCTTAAATTATTAGTTGATCATCATACATACAAATTTTCAAAGAGATGTTACTTTAAAAATAAATAAATAAATAAATAAAATTTGTGGCAGTATGGGAAAAGTGGAAGATTTTTTTAAGGAAAAAATATAAAAGAAAATCCTTAATGTTTACCTTTTTTGTTTTTCTTTTTATTTCAATCTTTAACATTTTAAAAGTTTTATTTCGACCCTCAAGGTTTGCAAAAACCTCTAAATGAATATTTCCATTACTTTTTTTGTTAATCGTGACATATGACACGATATGATTCATCAATATAATTAATCTAATTAAATAAATTGATAAAAAATATTTTAAAAAATCATAAAATAAAAATAAAAATATGGAAACTAATATATATTGTTAAATTATTAAAAAATCATATATATATTAATAAATGAAATAAAAAATTTAGAAAATTCACCAAAGAAAGGAAAAATACCCTTTTTTCCTTGTTTCCATATTTTTATTTTTATTTTATGATTTTTCCGTTAATCGATGGATTTTGATTGCCCATGTAGTTGGGTTGCAACTCACTTTATCAAGTAGGTTGTACAACCCTTAAGACAATTGTAGGTAGGATTGGTAATTCAGATCTAAACGAATTTGTATTCAAAAAACCTAATCTGTAACATGACCTATTTATTAATCATGTATAAGAACCTAAACTCTTGACCTAATATGTCTCGTATTTGGGTTAGACCCATTTATATTAGAGCTGACGATTCATGCTATCATATTATATCTCGTTTATTTTAAATTTGATACAACTTATCAACTAAATAGTTATAATTAAATCTATAAAAGATTTATAAAAACAAAGGGAAAAGAACGATAATAATATTTAAATCTTATAGGGATAAATTACATAGTGTCTTTATACTTAACAAAAAATTAAAAGTCAAACAAAAATTTTTAGTACCACAAAATCATATTAAATATAGAAAATCCGAAAATTTAAGTTGTATAATATCACTAAATTAAGTGAAACAATGGATTAGATGAATATTAATATTAGTAGTAGTGTTTAAAATTATGACATTAATTCTTAAATTTTTGAGGAAGAGTGTCAAAAAATCTACACATAAGTTCATAATATTTTTCCTACATAAACCATAATGCAGCGAGAAGAGTATATAAAATTGTTGAATTTAAGTTATATAACATTATTAAATTAAATATAATTATCACTTCAAATGGATACTAATATCACTACAAGTGTTAATTTCAAGATTTATTATATTATCTATATGATTTTCAAGGAAGATAGTTAATAAATCTACATATGAGTTCCTAATTTTTTGCCCATTTTAAGCTATAATGCAACAAGAAAAACATATAATTAAAAATATTTTATACCTTTAATTGAGATCTTTTACTTAGGAAGAAATATTTGTACAACAAAATGCAAATATAGAAGAATATATAGCGTATCCCGTGTCTGGGTTTAAGTCTGAGTGTAGAAGCTTGATCGAAACCCAGATACAAATTTAACTGTGTTTAAGCAAATCTAAGCCTTTTGAGTTTTATATCAAATTTTTTCATATAGTAATATATTTAAATCATATCACGTTGCATTGTGTCGGAATTTTAAATTGCCAACTTTAGTCATTAGTAGCTGCCTACCACTCAAAAAGAGAAGGGGCCAAGAACCCATTAGGTTAAAGTCAGGTTGGTTTCTATTCATGCTTTTTTTTTTTTTTTAACTTGAAAAACTACCTATGACCACTCCAAGGGTTGCATAACCCACTCAATAAAGAAGGTTACAACCCACTTAATAAAGAAGTTTGTGACCTAGTTACTTAAACAGCCAAAATCTAATCACCTAATGGGAAGGTGGCCGTACGACTACCTTTAGGGGTTTACGTGAGCCCTCTAATGATGGTTGGATTTCAAATTTTGTATACTTTTCCTAGTTTTTTTTTTTCATTTTTTCAACTTTTATTTAGTTTATTAATATGATTATTTTAACTTTTGTATTTTTAAGGATTTTTTTTATTAATTTTACTGTTATAATATATTATTAAGTTAGTTAGTTAAATTAATTATATGAACGAATTATATTATGCCACATATCAATATTAATGGAGAAAGTAATAGAAGAACTCATTTAGAAATTTTTACGAACGTTGAGAACAGAAATAAAACTTTTGAGGTTAAAGATTGAAATTGAAAAATAGATAAACATTAAGAACTTTTCTGTATTTTTCTCTTTTTTATTATGCATATCTATTCACCATGATATTATGATAGTTTTTTTTTTTAAATGGATATCTTTATTTAAAAAATGTTGAGTCTTATTTGTGATTATAGGTTGATAATTTTTATTATGTTAGATAAAGTATCATTTTGATAAACAAATCGAAGTTTTTTTTTTTTTATGTTGAGTTTGGATAATTGGCTTATTGATGGAAATTTGATTGAAAAGATTGAATCTTGTTTATTGAATATAAGTCATTCTTTTTGTTATGATCGATGGAATAGAATGTTTGTTCCCTACTTACTTACGTTTAGTTGGTAAAATGGTTATTCTACAAAATTGTTATTCCTTAAAAATGAGTAATTGTAACTCCTTTATAAGATCAAGAGAATAGCCATTCTTTGATTTTTTTTTTTTTGTAGTATACATTTATATATATTTAGAATACCTCAAAATAACTATAAAGAATAACCACTACCTATTTATTCTATTCGTAAAGAATTACCTTATTCCATTTCGTAAATCAAATGAGCCATAAATGTTTAATGGTTTGATATGTCTTATTCTTTTTCTTAATGAATTTAAACCTCTCACTAAATTTGTTTTATCATACCTTGCATGAGTATAAAATTAATATCTTATAAAATCAAAATCCATAAGGTTAAATTTACTTTGATGAATGTTACATACATTGAAATTGAAGCAAATTCTACTTGGGTTTGTTTCCTTTCTATTAGATTTTATGATCATATTAGTTTATATATTAATAGTAATTGATAATTTTGCTTACTAATATGGATCTTTGTTTCCTTTTTTTTTTTCCTTTTTTATAGGCCATATCAATTTATATATATTCAATAAAATAGTTCTACTTGTTGATATGTTTCTTTTTTTTTTTCTTTTGGCTTTTATGAGCATAGTAGGTTGGATATTAATAGTGATAAAATTATTTTTCTTGCCCATATGGATCAAATGGTATTATTAGTATGATGTCTCTTAATTTTGCACATATCATATTTTATGTGTGAATCTTAAATTGTGATAAGAGTCTAGTTAAATTTGCCTCTTAATTTTGCACATATTGTATTTTATGTGTGAATCTTAAATTGTGATAAGAGTCCAGTTAAATTTGAGTATGTATATGTGTATATAAGCACCATGTGTAATTATATTTTAAGTTCATATATGTGATTAAATATACTTTGCTAATTTGGAAATTTTTTATTTTTATAAATTGATATGGATTGTTGTCATTAGGAGTAAGTAGATATAAGATGGATAAGGTATAAGCCACTACCCGTACCTTATTGAGTAAGGTATAAATTCACAAATTTTGGAACGAAAACTTACCTTATAGCACCCTAAAACCACCTTATAAGTTATAACTTATGCACTATAAAAGATATAGGGTGCTTATAGAACCTATGAATTTTAATGCTCTACCAATAAATTTTAATTTTAAATGTTATCGAGAAAATAGTCTATATATAATATTAAAATTTCTTCTTGTATGTTGATAGTATATCTTAAACTAGGTCTTCCGTGAGCCTAGGTTAGCAAATTTAGGCTAAGGGTCAAGCTTATGAAACTTGAATCGAGCTCCAAAGAGCATTGCCACCTTTAATAAAATTTGTTTTAGGGCCTAAAAAAGTTCATATAGCCATAGAAGCCTCGTAAGAGATCCTAAGGGGGTTAAGGGAAGTAAAAAAGACCCCCTTCAGAGGACTTGCAATAAAACGAAGCAATATCATGGCTTAAGGACTCACCTTCTAATATGGTACTCACAACACACCTATAAATACTAAGTAATGGTTGTAGAATGGCCATTTTTGAAACATTTACTTTCCCTTTATATCATTTTTCTCACCTTTCTAAAAAATACTCTCATTGATTTAAGTATTGTAGTGACTACACCAGAGCAACCTCCAATGCTCATCCTTACATGTGTTCATTTAGCAAGCTTTTGTTTTTATTACAAAATTTCTTATTGAAATTTGACCATCAATAGTTAACAAAACCTATAGAACCTATAGCAAAATTTGTGAAACCAAAAAAATGATAATTTTTCTACCTTCATTATTTTAAGCTTATGTAACCTTACTACTTAACAAATGAGAACAAACAAGAGGAAAGAATAAAAAACATAAAGTTAGAGAGGAAACTAAGGAAGAATAAGCGTTGATGGTCATCTTTAAACATTGGCCTTTAGGCTCAAATTAACCTCCTTGGCTTACAAGTTGAGCTCTTCGGTGCCTAAGCCAAGCCATCTAGCACCTAGGCTGACCTCCTCTAGCTTTGGGCTGAGTTTTTTAAGGTCCGAGTTGACCTCCACACACTTCAATACTAAGAAAAAGTTATGTGCTAACTTCCATAATGTAGCTTCAAGAAAGCAAGTGCATCCATACTTCATAAGTCACAAATCTCTTGGCATATCTCAATAATACTTACATGTCCTATAACAGAAGCTCACATGCCCATTTATACAACACCTACAGTTTATTAAACGAAAAATGATGGATGGAGCCCCCTACGAGGGCTTGCATGGCCTAGTTGTGCGACTTCCATAAAACATTAAATGCGACAAGATAGGTGAAAGGCCCAAGACGACTACCATCAAACAATTCCATCAGCTTGAAGCCATTAAAAACCTAGTATAACACGCCCATGGGTGTAAGCCACCAATTTGTTGGGTACCACACGTCTATAAATAGCCCAATTTTCACTTTGGTACAGTAAGTAAATTAAGTTTCACTATAGGTCGATACAAGCACACATATAACCTCACTCAATTTACTCTCAATTGTATTGGTCTTTTCCCACCCATCGTGACTAACTTAAGTCTTATACATAGGAATGATAAGAGCGATAATGAGATAGGCTACAGTAGCAAATCTAATAAAAACACTTTGGCATTAGTTGCTAGAAGCAAGCAATAATCAACAAATAATATTACATAAGGTAGATCTTAATTTAAGTTTAGCATCCTAACAAGACATGTAGGTCTTATTAGAGTAAGAAATACAAAAGATGGATACCTTTACTCAACATATCTAGAATCATTATAAAAAGGTATGGCAAAATTAGGTTGCCTTGCCTCAACCTCTTACTAAAGGAAAAAGTAGGAAGCATAGCACCATTGACTACAACTTGAAACTGAACCTAACTAGTTAAGAACCCATTAACTCTATCCACCAATTCCAAAAACATAGAAATGTTAGTATATGCTTAACAAAGTCTTATTCCACCATATCACATACTTTTTCTAAGTCCATCTTTAATATCATCCATTTCTTTGCTCCCTTCTTACTTCCTAAGGAATAGAGCAACTCTTAAAAAATTATGATATTATCACCAGTCATCCTCACAGGAACAAAACTATATTGCTCGAGATGATTAAGTTGTGAAGAAGTGGCCTTAAATGGTTAACAAGAACACTTTACACACTTTTGTACAAAGACTTATGGGTCTAAAGTCCTTTAGCTTGTCATTTCCCATTAATTTAGGAAATAGGACAATTAGAGTTTTATTCACCTCCAACGCAGCATATAGCGTGAAATCACAATGTGAGGAAATAAATTATTAGTTAGGAAACGACTGTGAATACATCTGATTAAAGCATATTTATAGTCCTAAAACCCTAGAGTTAATAAGGAAATAGAACAAAATCTAAACCAAGGACAATAGGAAACAAAATAAGATAAGATCAACTTCCCTAAACTATTCAGAAATCTTTCACAGCATGATTGGAAACGTGCAAATTTGACATCCTAAATGGTATCAAATGGTGAAGCTATTTGCCCTAAGTTAAAATAAACTAAAACTATTCATTGTTGACATATTACGAGCTTTATAACTTTCTATACACAAAAAGTTATAGCATTCTAAAGTTGACTAACCCACAACTAAAAAAAAAAAAAAAAACTATACTTCTAAACTCATGGCTTCTAGTTGCTTATGGTGGTTTCTAAATAGCTTTAAGTCAGCTCTTGACCTCTTCTGCTTTTGATTGCTACCGCCTTTAATATGATTCTTCTTCAACTTTTGCCTATCCAATTGTTCCATGAACTATAGGCATAACCCGTTCACATTAACAGAGATGCTTGATAGGAATCAATCTCCGACCTCCCTCATAACCTGGTTGACCTTTTCTTGGTCTAAGCTAAGCTATTCTCCACATGCCCAACCTCCTACAAGGAAGCTAAAGATTGGAAGGAAAGTAGGTTGACAAGGTTAAAGAAAGCTTAAGTCCTCCTAACCTTCAAAGGGCCTAAGCTTAAGGCAGTTGAGGTTTAAGGCCAAAAAACTTGCATGAAACCCTAGATATTGGACTCAAGCCTCAACATCAGCTAAGGGAGGATCGCTCAAACTAACTCCACTTAGATCGAACTCCTTCCGTGCTACCCACTCCTTAGCTCGATCTTATATTCAACCTGTTTGGAGCTTAGTAATTATCAATTGGTTGACTTTGTGCACTAGCACCTTAACACCTCCATCCCTAGCTAAGCCATCCAATTGCCAACCTATTCTATGCCTCACTCTACTTGTTTCTACTCAATAGAAAGATCAGGTAAACCTATAGGTGAAGGGATTTGAATCCTTTTACTCTTATACCCTTACACTCATCCTCTTAGTTTCCTCAATGCTATTCTGACTTAAGTATTAGAGTAATTGCACCAGAACTATTTTCGACATTCCCTAAATCTTATGTTTACTCATTTTTTTTTACATTGTTTCCAATGTCCAAACCCACAACCAAAATTAACCAACAAAACTAGTCTACTCCCATGATCTTGCTATTTCTAATAAACCAAACTGCATCCATAATCTAATTAGTTGTTGCTTCCCTACCCATAATCTCTTTGGTTTCAACCTCTAGCACATCCTTGATATCAAACCGCTGAAAAAGCCTCTGCATGGCATTTTTTCCGTTGTGTACAAAGAAGAAAAAAACCTCAGGAACATCTCCCTTATTTCACAAGGTGTAGGGACCCATCTACCATCATTCTCAAATAATCCGATAATTCTTGACTTGACCCTTCTTGCAAAAACACTAGCATGAAAGAAACTAGTATCTCTTTCACCCTCAATTAGCCATTTCCAGTGGGCTTTTGCAGCACAAACTTCATCTTCCTAGGTTTGAACTCGGTAAGTTCTTTAATCAGGAAAGCCTGACAGTCAGGTTTTACTTAGGAAGATTTGGATCAAATTTCCTTTCTGACTTCTTTAATCTAAATAGTCGATACTCTCTTTTTAACATGCACCCCTTTGTTCCACCTTTTGAAGCTGCTTGTGAGGTGAAGAGTCATGTTGTTATAGATTTATTGGGTGAGTTTCAACATACATAGTTATTTTCCCCATATTGAAAGTTAGCAATAATGTGAGAACTTTTCACGAAATGTAAGAATACAAAAGGAAACATCAAAGAGGTATAATAACAAAATAATAAAATAATATTATATATTATAAAAGAAAGTTATACAAGTTAAAAGAATAATTTTTTATTTTTATAAAATTTTATTATTGTCTCACTTTTCTTTTTCCTTTCATCTTTTGATATCAAGTATTCTAAGAGTTTCGAAAAGAATTCACGATAGAATTTAGTCAAAATATGAGATATAGAAACGAACAATTGATAAACAAGCAGCCATTTATTGGTTCGTGATTTCCGAAACGTCTAAGCTTTCCAAGATGGCGCTTCTGGCAAGGAACCGCCGGGTTGAGTAATATGGATAGGCAAGAGACTTTATTTGATATTTTTATTTATCCATGTACACGCATTCCTGAGAAATTACCTGCACGATCACTTGGAGAATAATTATTTCACTTTCTCTTTATTCCATAAAAAAAAGTTGTTGCCATATTATTCAGTTGAATTTTAATTTTGGACACCGTAGAGCAATTTCCGATGAATTAATATTGAATAGCAATTTATCTCATTCACTCAAAAATTACTATTCAATTGCCCATTTACCATCTTTGCCATAAATATCTTATTTATATGGGTTGTGTCTAGTCTATACCAACTATAACTATTGAACAAGAATAAGGATGTTAAGGGTATATTAAATAATTTATTTTTTATTCTTTTCTTATTCATTATTTATTATTATCATTATCCAAAATATTGAATAGTAATTCATCTCTCAAATCATGAGTAGCATTTTAATGGTCCATTTATCAACATTGCTATAAGTACCTTATTCCTATAAGTTGTTTGTGTTGAGTCTATATCAATTAAGTGGATAAGGGTAAGGATGTTAAGAGTCTAGTAGATAATTTATTTTTTATTCTTATTTTATTCATTATTTATTATTGTGTCAATTAAATAAAGTAATAGACACATAATAACTAATACATATCTATTTAATTCCTATTGAATTATAATTTAATCCCCACTTATTCTATTTAATAAAGTGAACTGACTGTACTGGACATGTTTTTCTAAACAACTATTTATATAAGTGATGTGGAATAAATATATATCAAAAGACCTGTGAAAATATATACATATTCGGGAACTTTTATATTTAATTATATTTTCAGAAGGTTTGGTAAAATAAATTACCGATTCAGAAGGTATTCAATCTTTGGAGGAGTTATAATATTTGCATAAATTCACGTAAAAATCATAACATAGTATTAAGCATTCATAATATTGCATGTTTTCTTATGTTTAGAGACTTTATATAACTTTTTCTAAATAACACGTTAATATATTATATACTATACTATCTACTTATCAGTGTGACATGCCGTTCATAACAATTTTATAAATATAATTGTTCATGCGTAAATTTGATAATATTTTGAATGAATTTTGTATGTGCATTACAACTCGTTGCGTGTAGTGTAGAGTTTTACTTTGTTTTTTCATAGTAATAATGGATTGGAAGGTATTTTTGATCGTGTCTTCTAACATTCAATATTAAAACATTAATTTTTTTTTTATAGTGTTTCAATGAGACATTTACGGACAAAATCCTATCTATATGTTACGTAAGAATCTTATTAGTGAATGCCTCTAGAGACATTTATAAAAAAGTTCAAAGAACTTCACATTTTGAAAATGTGTTTTTTGCTAAACACATTTTTAAGGTTGATTATACATGTTATAAAAAATATATATAGAATTAGAAAAAGTTCTCATCTTTTAATCTTAACTAGTGCTTTAATCGAGGTTAAAGTTTTTCCATTCATAGTACATCCAATTCACCCAAAAGAAAAAAGAACAAAGAAAAAAAAAAGCATTACGATCTAAATCCTAGCAAATTACATACCACTAAACCTGAATAAGGATCTATTTTGAATCGTAAATCGACCTGGAACCGATTTGGACAGGCCTTAAATCAGCTTGGCCTAATCCAATAGTGGTTGAGCTAAACTGCCTTAGTGAATCACCAGGCTTTAAGGGCCCAGGCGAATCGTCGGAACTGGCGAGTTAACCTGGTCGGTTCATCCCTTAAAAAAAGAAGAAGAAGAAAAAAAAAAGAAGCTATTGAGTCGAAAAAAATAATTTGATAATATCTAATAAGTCATTATATATCAAAACTACTTAATTGTGATAGTGAATAATAATTTTTTAAAAAATAATATCATCAAATTAATAATAAATAACTAATTATAAGTTAATTATGTGTTAAGAATAGATAGAAAATTTAATTTTAGTTAATATAAATCCTTTTTGTAAAACTTATCAAATATTAAGAATTTGAATGTGAGAAAAAAATAAAATTTGAGGAGAAAAAATAAAAATATTGGAATCACATTAACTTGGAAATTAATAAAAAAATTAAAAATTATTAATGAATTAGTATACTTAAAAAAAGTAAAAGAAAAATTACATTATTTGAAATTATTAATGTATATTAAAAAATTTATAAAATAAAATATTTAATATTAAAAAAAAAAAGCGGATTCAATAGTCTCAAACCAATGAGTTTAGTAAATCGGCTTGGAACTGTCAATTCACAAATTGATCACAATTCACTGTATCATCGACTCGTAAACCAATAATTTAAGGCCAATTTAATACCACCAAGTAATAATAATAGAAGTAAAAGGTGTGACACGTGTAAACAACCCTTCATATATAAAACCCGTTATTAAAAGAAATAAGGTTCGTTTGAAGATGGAGAAAAATCAATCCATCTAGTACGTTCCATCATTTACGTAGACAAAGACAAATAAAGGTGATGGTGAAGAACATTTGAGCTATTAACTAGGATTTCACGCGCTTTATCTCAAACGTCCAAATCCTTAATATGTTACTCTTGGACCGGAATAAATCTGATTTCCCATGTTCCAACGACGGGTGCCCACTTAATTGACATGTGGGGAGAGACAGGATAAAAAAAGTTGGACCGCCGTATCTCGCCGCAGAAGGAGGCGCCAATTTAGGCAACGGCTCCATTGACCTTAATTTCTCTATCCATTCCCATGCTATATGATCTGTACCTAACAGTGCCGCACGCTCTCTCTCTCTCTCAATTCTGCACCAGTGTACTCTTCTTCAACGCGGTTTCTGCCACGTAAAGCACCTTAATGCTTAGCTAGCTTAGCACTTACTCCTAGCTTTACCATATTTTCCCTCCTTTTTCTTTTCACCGACTTCTTAGCTTGCCTTTACCTATCGACGTCACACCATGTTGGTATTCATAACTGTAACCAGTAACAACACTAATCAAGGACGCTTTATGTTTGTATGTTCTCGAAACAAAAACCTTCAATCATGGGGAAAACATAAAACCTTCGCAGTGCAAAGAGGAGGTGCGGTTATTTGGATATTTTGGAACTTTTCAATTCATCACTTTAATATGCAAATTAACGTTTCTCATCTTCTATTATCATTAAGTACAACAGTATTGGAGTTATTACACTAGTTCCTAGGTAAAGCAATTCAACTCAAACCAATATTTTAGGTTGCTTAACTCGTCAAAAAGTTGCTTTATAAAAGTTATTGTCCTTAGAGATTTTCTTTTTTTTTTTCTTTTAATTTTAAACTTCTGAAGCTAAGTTACAACGTTTGGAAATTCAATAAAAAGCCCAATAAAGTGGACCGTGAAAGTTCTAAGAAATCATCAAGAAACTCCCATGAGGAGCTTTGGGATGAATAGAATAATTCTTAATAAAAAGAGTTTCTTAAGACATCGTATCATTATGTTTGGAATGATGGGAAGAATGGGGAGGATAAATAAAATTAAAGGAAATATGTGAGTTTTTAAGACATTTTTCTTATTTGGAGAAGGAAGAAAAATAAGAGGAAATGAATTTAGGAAAGGAAGTTTCTTTTAGGACCAATACTTCTTTTTTTTTATTTTCAAATTTGAGTGATTTAGAATAAAAAGTTATCGGAATCCCAATTATACCATTTCTTTTAAATTCCAATCACCTTTTTTTAAGGATAATATAATCATTTGATAATTAAAGTATTTTTAAACATTATTTTGAAAAACATCCTTTTCATGTTTATCCCTTCCTCTTTTCCGCAATACAAATAAGGAAATATACTCGTTCTTTTATTCTATTTCTTTCCTTGCTAATTCTTTTTTTTTTTTTTTATTTTGCTCCACTCTTAATTCATTCCTTCTTCCCAAAATATTGTAGCAACTTAGGATGATCCGACAAATTTTATATAGCAAGAGTACTAATATTAATTTTTTTTTAAAAAAAATGCTATGGTAGTGCCTCATGTATGGACAAAAGCTAGTGTACAAATGTATAGCTAATTGCAAAATAGTCACCTTTTAGGAGATTTTTGGGATGACCGCCATAAGAAAAGAATGATGGCCTCGTACATATCGCGGAACTTGCTTGTGCCATGGTTTTTTACATGCAAGGTACTAAACTATATAATATCATTAACACGTATGATTTAATTCGATAAATATCACAAAAATTCAACTATGCAAGTCTAATTTACAACTTGTTATTTTAAACTAGTAAACTCAATAGGATAATCAAATCTATCTCATCATATGTACAATTTCAATCAATATCACAATTAATACTTTTTATATTTTATTAAATCCATTATATTTTTATACATTTACACGAGATGTCAACTTATAAATCAAATACCATGATTTTGGATATGAATGATTAATCATATTTTAAATAAAAAATAAAAATAAAAAGGTATGAAAACCTATAGGTTCTATAAACTTATCCTAAAACCTATATAGTTTATGAAGCTTATTAGAAGATGTATTTAAGGGTGTGTGCAATTTGGTTTGGTATGATTTACTCTTTGAAATATAATTAAATCATATATTACAATTTTATTTCTTAAAAAGAAAAACCAAATCATACATTTTCAATTCGTAATTTTTTCAAATTGAAAAAAGGGTTTAGTTTAGCTTAATTCACGGTTCAAACCGTCATGGCAAATTGATTATTACACTTGCATAATTTCACTCATTTCTCCACCTTTCTCATTAGATTTTAGTGGATTCAAATTTCTTCATGGTGTAATACTTGCCACTAAAAACTAAAAATGGCAACAGAAATTGATACTAAAGAATTAATGCTGGCAACGATATGTACATAGTCCTTTTACATGCTCCTGTGCTTCTTTTTCCTTTAGATTTGTTATTGTAATTTTGTTCATGAGTTATGTGTACTGGCAATGGTTATAATTCAAACATACCAGTTCAACTGCTCAGGGTGAATGAAACCACAAATCGATTTTTTATAGCCAAATCAAACTATAAATTGAATTGAATTAAAAAGAACAAAAAAAAGAATTTTGGGTTTAGTTAGTTTTATTTCGATATAGTTCACAATTCAATAAGTTTTTTAATTAAACCCTACCTATATTTATAGGATTGAGTATAGGGTAGAGATCCTATACTATCTAGTATCCACTCTATTCCTAATTTGCCATCATATGCATGCATACCCCTTTTTTCAACTGTTAGTTTTATGCATTTTATTACCTCTTAACTTCCCTAGGGAGCATTTAAGTCTTAATACTTTGTAAAAGTAGTTGCTTTATTACTCTTCAAAAGATAAAATAATACTAAACTAAAAATCAAAGAATCAAGAAAACAAGTTTTGTAAAAAGGAGAAAAAAAAAAACACTTAAAAAGAGGACAACTAAGGCTAACTGTTATTCGGAACCGCGTTGCCACTCAAGAAAGCGATGTCACCACTCGCCATCTATCAACAGAGGCAGGTTGCGGATGTTCTCACCATCTATCAATGTAAAGTGTGAATAAATCAAGCCTACATTTGCAAGTTACATGAGCTCAATTAGGTCTTAGCTTGGGTTCAATTAATTTAAATTTAAATTTGAGTTATTTTAGAAATTTATCTAATTGAACTTAAACTTCAAAAAATTCAACTTAATGAGTGTGCAACCCTAAGTAACTATGAGTTATGCTTAAATTGGAGTCAAGTTTGAATAAAGCTCTATATCAAATATAACTTTAATCTAAGAAAATAAAAAATTTTTAAATAAAAAAAATTTAAACGAGTCTAATAAAGTTAAATCCTAGTTATTAAGTTATTTAAGCGGTAAATTCACCACAATATTTGTGATGCCTTTGACATAACTTAATTACATGAATCCACCCGGTGCGGTGTATGATTAGCCAGTAGTCGTTATGGAGAAAATTTGACGAAAAGAATTAACTTTAAGGGTCAAGTGAAGTAACTTGACCATTAATGTTGCAGGTTTTTTCTTTTTAATTTTTTTTTTCTCGACCATCCCATAAATCACCGTAGATCATGAAATCCACTAGGAGGGATTCCTTCATTTTTTATTTTATTTTTTATTTTTTTCCTTTTTGCATGAATTTTTTAGAAAAGAAAAATGATAAAATATAGTTTAAAAGCATCTCTTTAAATAAGTTTATGGAGATAAAATGGCCTACTTACGAAATAAAGAAGTTAAATGCATAAAGCGAATCATTAAAGCGCTTTCTACCCTGGTATATAAACATAAGGCATGTAAAACAAGTTCAAGTTGAACGTTGACCCGATTAGAATCCGAGATCCACTGACTAGCCCTATACAATGTATGTTAAGTACTTTAATTATATTTTTTTTTATGTTTCTTTTCCACGATTTCATGGCACGGCAAATAATTAAGAAACTGGAAGGCACTTAATTCGCAAAATTTTGTGCGACATAATTTTAACTATTCCGAGATTGTTATTGTAAATCAATGGTTGAGCTATCCTAAACTCTTGAACTAATTTATGATATTATTGTGATACCTTGATAATTTTAACCATTTACTACATGCGGCGTAATTCAAAGAATGGGAATTGATAAAAATTCGACAATGCCTGTTTCTTTCTTTGAAATGAGGAGAAAAAGACATCCAAAGCAACCAAAATCCAATTGGCACAAATCCATATGCAAAAACTGGGTTTCAACTTCGAATCCATCTTAGGCAGACAAATCAGAGCCCAAGACTAAGATCAGGCCCGGTTGGGTATGGGTGGGCCACTTTTTCCCATCAAGGTCGTCTTGCAGCTTTCCATCATGTTCTCACTTACCTTTGTTTTGTGGGAAATGTACATACGAGTATTATATTCAACTTTCACATATAGGTTCTATATATATATAATATATATATATATATATATATACGTATCTATATGTAGAATTATATATTTTAAGCTTGGTACGTCGTTTTAGAGCTTTACCGTATCCTTGTCTTAAACCCCCCATTAGATAGCAAGGAATGTGGATGATCTTGGCACCCTTATTTGATTCGACGTTCAAATCTTACTAAAAACATGTAATATTTACATTTTTCCCAATTTAAATAAGAAACATATAATTATCTCCTCTCTTTAAAGAGAATAGATAAAGTGTAAAAATAGTACTCATCCTTTTTTTTTTTACTATTATTTTATTTGGATATTTCATCTTTTAACTTTTCTATTTAAATCCTCCAACTTTACAATTTTTGCATTTGAGATATTAACAATCTAATTCTTCTATTTGAGTTCTCTATCTTTACTTTTTTACTACTCAAGTCCTTTTCTTATTAGTCACCAATCTTTTATTGTCCATTAATAATCTTAATTTAATTTTATAAATGATATACAGTATATTATAATTTAGGGTGTATTATAAGTAACAAAAAATAGTGAAGAATCAAGTAAAAAATACTAATAGGTTTATTTCAACCACTTAACCTAAAAATTACAACCATGTGTTAACAATATATTCATTATTATGGCTTTATAAAGTAATACCATAACTTCCCACGATTCATATGGAACACTTAATCATAAGGTATTACGATCTTTCCTCCTTAAACATGTGACGTTCTCATCATAAGATCTTGTAGACTGGCCTAGATCTTTCTCTTTTTCGATGTATGATTCGAGCTACTTTCTATTTATAGATCATTTTGAAAGTATGCTCGGAGTCATATTTTAGTAATACTCCTTGCTTTCCTCGAATTTCTTTTCTAAACTAAAGCTAGACCCGAATCATCTACTTATTTGTAGGAGGTCGGATTTGATTTCATTTATAGTACCCTAAGCTAAAAGCGATTAATAACTATGCCAACAAAAACTAATAAGCCCGTTTCAACCACTTAACCAAAAAATTATAACTATATGTTAATAAGATATTCACTGTTATGAGATTATAAAATAGTACTACAACCTCCCATAATCCACGTTGAACATTTAAACATAGGGTATCATAATACACTATATATTTACTCATGTACACTCAATCCTTTATCTTTAAAATCAAGTTTGCATCCTTATATCTTTAGAAAAAGTGTATTAGACTTCCATATGGCTACTTCAACCTTAAATTCTTTTTTTTTTTTTTTAATTTCAAGTATTTTTACTATTTTATCAAGAGAAAATGCTAAAGTAGGATTTGAAAGCACATTTTTCAAATATTTAAGGGTGTATATACTCAATTTCAAAGATAAGGGGTAAAATATACACGAATAAAGTATAAATGGTAGTATTTACACTTCATCATATTATTTATTCACATTTTTTTTGTAAGAGAACAATTATAACAGACATTGTAAAGAGATTTTTTTTGTAATCATTTTGAAGAAGATGAATGACTGGAATAGAAAAGTTAAAAGGTAAAAAATTTAAACAAATGACAAAGCATTTGGAAAAGCAAATGATCAATATGGGTAAGTGGACCTATCAGTTTATAATATAGTAGATACAATTCTTAGTGTCGATCTTTAGGAATACTAGTACTTCACCATTTTCCTAACATCTAACTTAACAATTTTAGTCTAGAAATAAATTTTAAAAAATCTAAACTGAAACTAAGTAAATTAATATACAAAATAAATAAAAATTAAAGATATTTAGAATGCATGAATTTAATATTCAATTATTAATCACCTTATAACAATGAATCACATATCAATCTCATCCTAATTTACTAAACTACAAGAATTCCTATAATATACTACCATCCTTCTTGAGATTACTAATACTTAACTTTAGAATAATTAAGTGAAATCTCTTTCTAATTAAAAAACTTATAATAGCATTAACAATTTGTGAATTCTACTATTAAATCATTTTAATATAAAAAGTCATATCGTCTTATCTCTAGGATTGTATATAACTTCTCTAATTATACTATGATCTAATTATATAAAAGAATCTCTCGATTTTTATATAATATTTAATATTGAATTAATACTTTGGATATATTGACTCAAAACAATGCAAGAACACATAATTAGATAATAGAAATTAGAAATCATAGATTGATAAAAGAAAAACTAAGGTTTATAATAATTGAATAGTAAAAAGTATTAATCTAAAACATTTAGAAAATAAAAAGAAAGATGATTATCTAAAACCCTAGAATGTGAATGAATGAATACTAATATTTATGAGGCTATTGTGATTTGTTTATATGTCATGGAATCTTGAAATATATTTTCAATATATCTTAAATATCTCCTAACATGTCTTTTTAAAATAAATCTTTAGTTGGTTCTACACAGAATAATATTTGGCTTTCCAATTTAATATATGGCATGACTTTAATTTTATACTTCTCAATCGATGCTTCATGCATCATATGGCTTTAGTTCAATGGAGATCACATGGCATCGATTCGTTCCAAACACATGGCTATGATTTTCATTCCAAATTGCTTACAACATCAACAATTAGAAGACTTATAGCCATGAGCCATGTATTTCATGTAGCAATTGCTTAACATAGTTGGACTTCAAATCATGGATAATTGGAAAATTTGTTGTACGTGGAGACCAAATTAACACCATCGTATTTAAGACTTATAGCTTCTACAATAGGATTGGAACATGAATCACATGGGTTGAAATTTGCAGTCATGATGTGACTAAACATTTAGCTAAAATGTGGGCTTCAACTTTGATTGCAAAATGTGTTGGTCATTAGGTTCAAAACATGTGGGTTTAATTTTAGATATGATTATGTCAAAAGGTTATGAAACTTTTTGACCTTTATGTTATATTTCAATATATCTCGACTATGATCATTTCAAATGATTATGTAACTTTCTAGTCATTAAATAAACAATGCAGCTCCAATATGATCATGTCAATTGATAGTGTCAATTTTTAAAAACTTGTAACTCTTCCAATTCAATTCCAAATCAAGTGAAACTTGGTTCCTTTTTTTCCTTTTCTTCTCAAACACTCATCAAAGTCTAAAATCAAAATGTTATTTAGTTAAGCACCAAATATCCACAAAATACGCACAAAAATATCAAAAACACCATAAAAACCAATTTTATAAATATATGTAA
The DNA here is from genome assembly GCA_024138015.1 of Lumnitzera littorea. Classification (NCBI taxonomy): domain Eukaryota; kingdom Viridiplantae; phylum Streptophyta; class Magnoliopsida; order Myrtales; family Combretaceae; genus Lumnitzera; species Lumnitzera littorea. The sequence continues at coordinate 17,058,669 of JAMXBB010000007.1, forward strand.
TAAAACACTTACAATGGCTCAAATATATATATATAACTTTATATATATATATAAAGTAAGATTGATGGCCATTTTAATGTTTTTCAAACAAAAAATATTCGATTAAATCAAGAGTTAGATATATTCTCCCAAATTCTCTTTAATGAAAATATATTGGTGATAAATACCCTAATATTCCACATAAGTTCACCCACCAAGAGTCACATGGTGTTGGGTACTCTTATTAGATATTTTGATGATAAAAAAAAATGGGTTAAAGATATTTAATAAGCATGTTAAGTGTACATGATATAGATGAGACACTATATGTTCAGTAAGAATATGAATTAAGTCATGTTAAAAGAATTAGATGATATATCGGAGAATTTAACAAAACAATACCTTGATAGAATTTTACAGAGCAAGTGACAAGTTAGATTTTTGATGAGTTGAAGACCTAGCTCTACTTATTGGATGTATTTAGGTAATATATCCAATGTGCTCTACCAAATAGGATAAATATCAACTAGGTTTAAGGAGGATAATTTTACTTTTTTTTCAAGATATGTATGTACTCTAAGGAAAATAACATGTCAGGTTATTTAGATCTATTAGATATGATATAATCAAGTTGTTACAACAATTTTTCCAAGTTAGTTAAGTATAGTATTGAAGTTAAAGAAAATTTCATGGATATAAGGAGATGTGAGGCAGGTGAAAGCTTGAGATAAGGATATAAGTAGATAATCTTCAAAGGAAAAGGATAGATTTTGTAAAGTGCAACAATTTTTTTAATTAAATTCAAATGTAGAGAGGATTTTATGCAAATTGAAGATCAAGACAGTAAGATATCCAATCATCTCAGACGTGCAAGTGATCGGTAAGAATTTACTAAAAGTATCAAGTCCAAAATTTAAAACAACAATTTTTGAGGATTTATTACATGATTTTATGAACAAGTAGATTGGTTTCTTTTCATGCTATTATATGAGATGAGACAAAGGGATGTTAACAAGGTCATACAGAGTAGATTAACAACAATATAAGTTTATTCGTTAGTAGCTCAACATTCAAATTTAAAGTAACAGCTAAAAGATATGCACTCCACAATTTAAGGAATAAACGATTAATTGAAGATAGTTTCAAATCTCTCAAGATATTCACCACATTTTCAGTAGAAATGGTATCCAAAGAGAAAATATAAGTAGGGCAATTCAAAATTTGAGAAACTTTAGTTATGTAATTTCCATCTTCCATCTTGATATCATTAAAAACAATATTAGAAGCTAAAAAAGAGAATTTACTAATTATATGACTTTTATTTCTATATTATTTTTGTTCTTACATTAAGGGGATTTCAGTATTTACTTCTCAAATGCTTTGTAATACATATCTTTTGAGTATTAAATAGATTGTTAGAAGAGAATTTACTTTTGTTCTTTATAGATCTATGATAAGTCAAAAGATAGCTTAGGGAGATAGAGTAGAGGAAACTATTATAATCTCTCTTTGATTAAATTTTTTAAAGTAAATAGTGGAATGACATCAGTATGCAATACTGGGTTACAGCAATTGAGTTATAAGAGTGCAGTATGTATAAGATTAAAATGTTATAATTTTTTTACTTGATGTTTTCACTCTGTTACTTCTTTTTACTTTTGTATAATTATTTATTATTTTATATTGTTTTCCGTGCCAAACATTTAAAGCAATCGAAAAGGGACATCTTTAATAATATATTTGTGAAAAAGTTTTAATCTTTCAAGTCATCAATTCATTTTTGTTTTGATTATATCTGAGATTTACATACGGTATGATATCAACAAATGAAAAAACACAGATTAATAATATGAAATAATGTACTAAATATCAAATTTTCATAAAGTTAATTCATGAAGGAATTTTCCAATAGCACACATCCATTGAAAAAAAAAATGATTGCAGGATGTTACAAGAAGTTGCTTTGGCCGAGTGGTTAAGGCGTGTGCCCGCTAAGTACATGGGGCTTCCCCGCGAGAGTTAGAATCTACTAGGCGACGATTTATCTCTTTCTATTAATATTTATTATTTTTAATTGATACTCCCACATAGGCATTGCTTTCTTTTCACCGTTACTATTTCTGAAGTCCTCTGAGGTCGACACATATCCAATAATCGGGGGTCTCTTTAATGGAATAACTTTTGTCAGGTACCCGTCAGAAGCAGGAACCGGAAGTCAAGTGACCTCTTGACTACGGCATTGCTTTATCGATCTACTTCCTTTTTAATAATTAAGCTGCCATAGCTGACCGTTCAATTCATTCAGTAACGTATAAAAAATCTCAGACACTATCACATAATCTGTACAAGAGTAAAGAAACATGATTTCTAAAACATCTTTAGCGCTTGTACTCTTATTCCTAGTTTTCAGCCAAATAGCAGTTCCTATATCCATTGCTCATAGGACGCCTACGAGAAAGAGTAAGTCTAAAGTTCATATTTACTGTCCCGATTCGTTGTTTTCATCATTCACAGTCAAGCACGTAGTATGTGGGATATTATTTATTTATTTATTTTCTTCTTGCAAGTAATTTGTTGACCCTATTAGGTGTAATATTGTAATTGGAGGGATGGATGCAAAATACATATATATATATATGTATGTATGTATGAATTAAAAATTTTGGGATGAAATTATTCATTGGGATTTTCTTGTGAAAATTTGCAGGGATGAAGAAGACGAAACCTGAGATGATTACAATTAGCAAAAGTGCAGTTAGAGGAAATTGTACTCACCCTGGAGGAGGGACTGAGATTGGGCCTTATTATATCTTAATTATAGGCCCAAAAGGTATACAATATATTCGCGTAAATTTCATAACACCAGTATTATGCAATCGTAATCTTACAGTTTTTCTTACGTTTAACAGGTTTATAACTTTTCTTAAATAACATATCGTATCTCACACACACACATCCTGGTTGTTAGCTTACTCGCATTATGTGTGTAAAAATTAATTTTTTTTTTTCATGTAATAAATAAAAGAAATATATATTTATTTTAAACTTATAGTAAAACATTTTATATTTATCATTATAAATTTAACTTCTAATGTATCTATATAATTTATAATAATTTTTTTTCAAAAATTACATGAATAAAAGAAATTATGAAAATTGTAAAAAAAATGATTTTACAGGAAATTGTGAAAGGAAAGGAAAGGAAATGAATAAGAAAATGGGAAAGAGAAAAAAGAGGGAGAGAAGACCGTGTTTAAAGAGTAGGATAGAGAAATTAGACGTAGAAATTGTAACAAAAGATAATTTTATTTATGATAGATGTTATATATAACTTCATAATTGTTATTTTAGTATTAGTTTTTTCGTTAAATAATATTTAATATTAATCTAAATTGTAATTTCAACTATGATAGTTATTTAAGCTTTCAAGAGCTTTAATTATATATATATATATGTGTGTATATCACTATTTACTTATCATATTAATCTGTAAGATGCTCTTCATTTATATATTTAAAAAGATAGTATTATACCCCATTCATAACTATTTTATAAATACAATTTTTAATGTGTAAATTGAAAATATTTTGAACGAATTTTGTTATGTGCATTACGAATGTCGCGACTTACAATAATGGAGGATGCTGAACTTTAGAAAGTTACTTATTAGAGCAACTGGCTAAGGGAACTTTCTTTTCTTTTTTTTTTTTTTTTTTTTTTAATTTGTAAAGCTATGTTACAATGTTTAGAAGTTGAATAAAAAGTGAAATAAAGTCGAACCACAAAATTTTTAAAAAATTGCTAAAAAACTCTCTTAAAATAACTTTGAGATAAATTGGGGAGCTCATTAGCAGAGAGAGTTCCTTAATACGCTAAGTGATACCCGTTATTGTGTTTGGAATCACGGAAAGAATTGGAAGGGGAAGAAAAACGGAAGGAAATGTGTGAATCTATAAAAATAGAAAAATGGAAGAAAAATGCCTCATATTATAAATAAAAGCTAGTGTACAAATATACAGAAAATTGCAAAATAGTCGCTTTTAATTGAGGACGAACACCAAAATCTCGGTGATTCTGAAATTTATTGAACCTGTGCTTGAGACGGTCAGAAGAAAAGAATGGTGTGCTAGTTCTTATCGTGGAACTTGATTAGAACTTGTATTCTGTGTATTATGGATTCGATTTCTAAGATGTGCTAATATATTTTATAAGCAGGGTAGTGACCTATGCAATATCACTAATACATATAATTGAATTCAATAAATAACATAAAAAATTAACCATGTTAATCTAATTTATAACTCATTATTCTAGACTAATGGCTCGTAGAATAACCGACTCTATCTTAAATCTCCAATTTCAATCAATATCACAGTTGATGTTTATTATATTTTGTTATATTTTTATATTTACACGGAAATCCATTAAATTTATATTTGTCATAATTTACATATAAAAGAGATGTCAACTTATAGGGATTTTTTTTTTTTTTACCGAAAGATGTCAACATATAGTTTGAATATCATGTTTTTGGACATGAAAGAAAAAAAAAAAAAAAAAAAAAACCTCACATTTTGACTTAAAAAAAAAGAAGAAAAGTAATATGTTGCATAGACTTGCCCAAAAAGCTATAGATTTTACATTGTATAGGTTTTAGGGTAGTTCCATGAGTTGTACTTTCCACTCTATTGTTATGGTGTACACAGTCATCCCTCTAGTTTTATGCATCTTACCCGTTAGCTTTCATAAGCAGCATTTGAATCTCAACACTTTGAAAAAGCAGTTGCTATTCACGTTCAAAAAATATAATACCAAATTGAAAATCAAAGAAATTATGAAAATAAATTTTGTTAAAAAAAAAAAAAATGCTTGAAGGAGGATTACTAAAGCTAGCCATTGTTAGGAGATAGATTGCTACTTAAGAAAGTGATGCCCCTACCTATCACTAGAGATACGTGGGGGAATGTTGCTCTTGTGGTTGTGTAGCTCGCCCACAAAAGTTATCAGGATCACACGTACGTCTATCAATAGAGACTAAGGTGTAAATAAATCAAGCTTACATGCAAGTAGTATAAGTTCTATTAGGTTTTTGCTTGAGTTTGATTCAATTTCAATTAATTCAAGTTTAAGTTTGGGTTATTTGATTAGTTTATCTAATTGTATCTTTTTTCTTTGTCAGATATCTAATTGTAGTTAAACTTTAAAATATTTGGCTTGATAAGATTGCAAAAATAAGTAAATTTTAATTATGCTTAAGATGTAGTCGAGTTTGAATAGAGCTCTAGATCCAATATAATTTTAATCTAAGAGAATATGTATTTTTTAAGATAAATAAACTTAAATGAGTCTAATCAAGTTGAATCTAACTTATTAAATAGCAAACTCATGGAAATGGATCCTTTCAATTTAAATTTTCTGAATTTTCCTCAATTTACCTTCTTATATTATCACATGTAATAAGTATTGAGATATAAGATATTTAAAAAATCTAAATAACCTTAACTATTAATTTATAAATTGAGAGAAAAAAATTAAGAAGAACTAAATCCCTTACCTGCGCTTTTGAGTAGGGTTTGACTACAATATTTGGGATGGCTTGACATAACTTAATTACATTTCTAATGGCAAACCGCCCAATGTTGTGTATCATTAACCACTAGCCACCATCAAGAAAATTTGAGGAGAAGAATTGACTTTATGAGCCAAGTGGAGCAAATTAACCATTATTTTTGCAATGCCTATATATCCACTGCTCATACGGTCCTTATACCAAAATGTAAGTCCAAGTTCATATTTATTGTGCCGATTCCATTGTTCTCCATCATTCACAATCAAATACTCATTGTATTAGATATTATTTATTTATTGTTTTTTTCCTGCAAGTAATTTGTTGACTCTATTACTTGTCATATTGTAATTGGGGGATGAGGCAACAAAATCGAGGTGGTGATAATGTTAAAAATATGTAATTTTCAGATGAAGCTGTTTATTGGGATTGTTCTTGTCAAAATTTGCAGGGATGAAGAAGATGAAACCTCAGACGATCACAATTAGCAAAAGTGTAGTTATGGGAAATTACACTCCTGCGGCAGAGGAAGGCATTGGGCTTTATGATGATTTCGATTGTGGACCATAAAGCACTAAATAAAAATTGAAAAAAATAAAAAATAAAAAAGTCATGAGATGCCCCCTTCAATTTTCCTCTTGCTGCTTATGAATTATTAACTTTTTAAGGGTAAAATGGAATAGTTGTTTTCATTTTATAGATGTATTATAAGCAGTAATCACTTTATAAATTCTATTTCTATCTTATCCTATCATTGTTTTCTCAATTCGCATGGATGAAATTCTTCTACATTGTAGCTGTGCTTTTATGGTCGATATGCAGTTGATGGCCCATTGGCCCTTTAATCCATACTGCTTTTCGCATCCATATGGGCCATGTGAATTTGAAAGGCCACAGACCGGACCTTCCATCCTTCATGCATGAGGCTGTGCGATGAGTTAATTTTGCCTTAAAAAATAAATTTCAAGTTTATTTTCTTCTTAAAGTTTTATTATAATCAGCTTGGCTTATTAATTTGCATAATTTTTATAAATTCGGGAAATTGTTCAGTGTACGCAGTTCTATTATTTTGCGGATAATTTGGTGGCATGTCAGGTGTGTACTTATTTAAATCATGTCATCATATTGTTAATCGATCACGTTAGTTCCATTACGTAATTTAATGAAAAGTTTAAAAGTGATTTGTGAAGGGAGTGATAATGCTTTGCATATGATAATCCGAGCGAGCCGCTAACTAAAAGATAATAGGGCAAGTTTCACTTCGTATGCTACCCTTTTTTTTTTTTTTTTTTTAATATATGTATATGTCTTTCTTTTTTATCAATTTCCATAGCTCGTGTTTTTGTTTGTGGTACTGCGTGTGCTCGTTTCCCATCACTAAGTGTAGATGATGGTCAGGAGATGCTTATCGGGCTTTATTTGATCTAGAATAATTACAATTTGTGAACGTTACTTGTATGTGAACATTTAGATTTCTCGGTGCCAAGGCAACTGTTAACAAGTGGTTAGCGGTCCCAAACTCTTTAAATGATGCCATCAAATTAGACCCTAAAATTGTTGCAGTGAGTTATTAGATCATGATGCGAGGATGTCATGTTTGATACAAGTTAGTTAAGTGGGAAAGAAGTTAGAAGGGTATGCCTAATCCAAAGCCCATGGATCCTTGTAAAAACGAGGCTTCAATATGGACCGCTGATTTTAAGGAATTGATTCAATGCCTCTACAGTGAGACTCATATGGTTTTTCAATCTCAAAATCATTTAATGATTAAAATCGATGACTAAAATTTATAGATAAAAGTTTCCCCTTCTTCATTTGCAATGTTGAAAGCTAGGGTAAGCTTTAAAGACACATGTTACTTCACATGAATCACTTAAGTAGAACATTAAAATAACGAACCATTTAATAACGATTCAAGAATGACAAAAAATACCAAATTTTATCCAATAGCATATACATGCTCTCAGAGTTTGAATATTCTTCCTCCCACTCCTCTCATTAACATCCTTTCACATGTTATTAGCTTCAGAATTCTTGAGGTCATTTGTCATGTGTATCACATGTAAATGACCACTCTCGAGATTAGTAGCCATTTCGAATATGCAGGTCATAAACATAGTATTCATAGCCTATTATGGAGCTAGCATCTAAGATGAAGCGATTGGTAGTTGTAAGCTCTTAATCAACATATGTAAATATTGTATTTTAGCGAATAGTTATCGAATGATCAATTTAAGGCTTTTGTGAAAATAACTTGAATAAGTTGATATTTTACGAGCGAGCTATAGGGTTTAGTCAAAGAGACTTTGTGGACATGAATTATGAAAAATATAATAAAATAATAATGATATGGCTAAAATGGTTAATTTTGATATATTATTCTACATAATCGAAATAGCACAAAATAGGTACCAATAATTAATAAACTCTTAGAGATAAATTATATAAACAATTAAATTATGAAATAACATAAATAATATGTAAAGACCATATATATACATTGGGGTACAATTATTACATGTAAATATATACTCGTAATTACCAAAATTACCTAAACATATACAAAATAAGCTAAAATTAATAAGAAAATATAAAAAAATGTTGAGCTTGCAGGAAATCATGGAATGGGACATGATTATGTATAGGATAGTTGTTGGGTGGTATATTAGTTAAATGACACATTAGATTAAGGGAATAAGAGTAGTATTAAGCTTTTTGAACAAAGAGAAATTCATAACACCACACTTGCATTCGAGAAAAATTTGGAACCCTCTCTATAAGTTAGTTAATACAAACATGAACTTAGAAAAATATGGAGAGCTTTAAAACTTAAGTAAGAAAAATTAAAGGAAAAATCAATGCAAAATTGAGCAAGTAACGGTTCAAGGGTGCTAGCATTTTCTAGAAGCAAACCTCCATTGTGGGCCAAGAGAGTGGCTGGCGACTTGGTGAGCCATCATACCCTTATCCTATGGAGGCGATCGGTGGTTAGACTTCTGGTGAGTCATAATTTTTTGTTTGATTTTCATAAATTTTCTAAAAATAGTAAATGATACTAAAAAATTATGAAAGTTAGTTATCCCAAATATTTTTGCATATAAATTTCAAACATCAAACTGAATTTTTGAAATTTTAAGTGCACATGTATTCCCCTTTAGAAAAACATCTCATCCATCAAATTTCTATTACATTTTTTAAAACTAAAATAATATTGTTACTACTTGAATTTTTTGTGGATAAAATATTTGAAGGATATATTTTAATGTCATATAATTGGTTTTTCAAAATGGTGTGGTTGGATTTTTTTATATATTTTGATTTTGTTGAAAATAGTGGGTTGGTGGCTAATTTCCTTTTGTTTATCTTATAGTACTCAACTTGATTTTGTATAATTTTTTAAGTTTTTGATAGTCATAAATTAAAAAGAGCATCTAATTTCTAGTAAGCATCTTGTTTATATATTGGCTAAGTTGAAGTATGAGGCCGAAACAACAAATTTTCTACCAAAGTTGCATATTTGGGTGTTGAATAATGGTCAAGTTAATGTAATCAAATAGAAACTTTATAAATTTAGTTGAAATGAGGGTTGCATGTAAGTTAGAAACTACTCATCAACATGTTTTATTTGGGAGTTCAAGGTATTTTGTGAGTATAAGATAAGTATATATAGTTAGAAGCTAAGTCAGAGGGTAATCTGATGAATGATGCTTAATTATAATAAGACTTAGAAGTTGAGTCGTAAGGTAGTTTAGTGTAAGAAACTTAACCATGATAGGAGTTAAAGACTTGATTAGAGGGTTGCTTCGTCCAAACTCTAAGACTATGTTGAGTTAAGACTTAAATCAGAACAAACCCTCATCAATTATCTTATATTGGCATAAAGCCAAAACTAAGGTCAAAATGTATCTTCTACTAAAGTATCCAAAACCTAACTTAACTCAGACTTTGAATTAAAGAGTATTTCAACTAGAAACTATACGAAGACACTTATTCAAAACCTAAGTTAGAGAGTCTAAGAAATAAGTAACCAAGTATGAAATGACCTAAAACCTTGAATAACATATTAATTTGACAATAATGACATAGTAACGAATTAAATTACATTACTTTCATAACTTGTATCATCACTAAGGCTATAATTATAATAGAGGAACTGTTGATGTGAAAAAGTTTTCAATTATGAGCAATTAGAGTAGTAGACACTTTAGGTAAGTGAAATTAATGCTTTACTGCATTTCAATTTATTATTTTAGAATGCTTGGAGGCTTTGGTACATTTTTGTTTGTAGTTATAGTTTAGTAGTCTGTGCATGTGGCTTGCATATGCTTGAATACTAATTTGATGCAGTAAGAGTTGAGCTCCATGTGATGTTTGTTTTATGATTATTGCTTTCATTGGATTTTTTGAAATTAGTTGATCACCTTAGAAATGATTTAACTTAAACTTAACCTAACTATTGACTCGACATGCATCGTATTTCTTTAGGGGAAACAATTAGGATTATTGGACCAAAACATGAACCCTTTGATGAAATTAGTAGAAATGATAATTTCTCTACTTTTAGTCGAACTAAATGACAAGAAAAGAAAGGAGGTCGTAGTTAAGTTAAAGACAGTGGTTTGAAGGTAGTCTCAGGCAGTCTTAGGCAGTCTCAGGCAGTCTCAGGCAAAGGGTGTTTTTCATTATACAAGCCTAGTTTTGCTTCTATTCATCAGTGTGTAATGTTAAACTCCTCAATTGCATTAGAGTAAACACAATTTCCTTAATCTCATAATGGACGGGTAATGCCTCATGATGACACTTGCTTGTATATGCATTACATCGAACTAAATTGATTGAAAACTAAGGATTGCAATTTGAGACTTGGACATGATAGGCTTGGATACGATACTACAAGATTTAAATGAATTAATGTATGAAAAAAATCAAGACAAAACTTAAATAGGTTAGACTAGTTTAGATATGGCTAAATTTATGTCCGGGTTCATGTTTAAGTCTTAAACCCATTTAAATAAAAAAGTTTAAGTTTAACCCATAGTCCCGTTTAACATTAAATTTGTATTTTGATTGCTTAATTTTTTTTTTCCATTTTCCTTTCCAATGAAATAATATTAAATAAAGTAAAAAAAATAAAATATCAAAAGTTAAAAGTAAAAGACACTAAATCACAACTAAGATTTATTCCTTATTCCCTCTATATCTCACTTACCACATCTAGGCAGCTACATTGTGTCATATGTAATTTAAAAGAAATTGCTAGACCGATTTCTATTAGGCCTCCGATTTATTGTTATTGATTTTATTTAAGACCTCCCATAGAAAATTACATAGACGTTGGAAATTTTTATTTTCTTTTTCTTTTTCCTTTGAATTGTTTTATAATACTTAATAAACCAAGTGTTACAAACTAAATGGGTCAGGATCAAGTTGTGAAGCTTGCATAGATTTAATATGTGCCTAAACCTGAGTCAACATTTGGAGGATTTAGATTGTGAAGCTTGCCATGATGGAGTTTTCTGTACAAGGTTCTTTAAGAGTAGTATAATTGTTATGAAATAATAATTAGTACATTAGTTAAAAAGTAGTTTCGTCTTTCTAAATTATTTAGATCCTTAGAGAGTTGATAAGTAATTAATAATATATTGTTGCTCACAAAAAAATAAGCAATAATTTGTTTAATTAATTATTTGTGTACATTGTATTTTAATATTGATGGTATATATGACTCCTCAAATAAGAAAAGCACTTAATTAAACAGGGCATCATAAAAGAATTTTATCAATAAGTAAGCTAAATGGAATTGTCAGCTTAAAAGGTAATTTTAAACAAATTGGTATACAATTAAGAGAGGTGATAAATGGGTTAAACCTGGACATAAGATATGGTAGGTCACGAATTAAGGTATTTATATATGATTAATAAATAAGTTATGTCATGGGTTGAGGTTTTTCGAACATGATCTCATATAGATATATAAACGAGACACAAAAAGATAACACAAATTACCAACTTTATTAAAAACCTTGATTATTTTGTGTTGGATGTATACTTTTATCTCCGTCTTACTTACTAAATAATTTGTCACTCATTTTCTTTTAAATTATTTTGTAGGTTTAGAGTCAAACGCAGCAATTCACCCTATTCTATATTAGCAGCAAATGGGGTTGGATTTCTCTCTTTTGTAGTTTTCTTACCTTTATGGAAAACTAATTAAGCTTCATTAGGCAACTCGGTTGTTTTCAACTGTTGGTCTAATTTGTATTTAGAAAAACTTGTAAATTTGTAAATATTTATTTCAAATGTAAACTTATATATATTTTTTCAGTTTAGAAAAATACTACAGATATGTTATAAAAGTTATTTTGAAATATTACACCATAGTTTTTATATTAAATAGGGTACTAAACTATATGCTTCAAAGTAGTTGACTCAAGTATACCTTATGTAAACTATGTCCAAGATAATGATTGTAAAACCAGCTTCTATCTTAAAGCAGTTCGTACAGCAAGATCATTTCGACTCTATTTGTTTGGGGCATAACACCATATATGGGTATGTAGGTTGTCAATATGGCTAACCACTATCATCTAAGTCGAGTATTCTAGAAAGAAGCTATAAACAAATCATACTAATGCATTGTATTGGATGCTTATACATAGTTACAATCAATAGCTAACTTAATAGCTAATATTTGTTGTGAAACTAATATAAAGTGATTTGTGTTGGCATTGGTGTCAAGACTAGATGATCCATATATACATTTAGTGAGATTCAATTTTGATGTTGGGATCTAAGAATCTAAGTTTCAAGACATGACATGTATGTGTTTACCCTAACATGTATGTATTTACTATCTCCACCTTAATTAATCCTTTAATTGGTATTGTGAATGTTAATTTGATTTGAGTGTTGCATTTAGCATTTTTGGTGTATGGTGTTCGTCATAAATGTGTGTGTAGTAATTTGATTACTTAGTAGATGCTGCTCACCACTTTTAGAATTTGTCAATCTCTATTAATTACATAATTGGATTGAATGATTGAAAAGTGAACGATATGAGCCTTACATGTACTTACTTGGTATCAAGGATACATGGCAAAAATTTGACTATTCCTTGTAGGCTGAAATCAAGTTCAGGCTCATATTCGAAATATGCCAGACATCATTTGATACTAGTTGTATGCCATTCTCTATCTCCAAACAAACATCACCTTTGGTTGCAACTTTTGAAATATTCCCATTCTCACCATACCAAAATTATCTATTATGTAGGATAAGAAGAATGCTTTTTGAGATGTAACATAATTGGTGGCACCGATGTCAATCACCTAACAGGTCTCATATGTTGCCAGATTTAAGATATCTTCATCATGGAGGACATTGAATTCCTCAACAACATTTGTTCATTCATCATCACTATTGTTGTCTTTCTTAACATCTTTGCTTTTGTTTTTTTTTTTTTTTTTTTTTATCATTCTTGAACTTTCGGTAAATTTTTTTATATGCCCCTTTTTCTTATAGTGATCACTCAACATTGGCATCTTTATTTGATTTTCCTTAACTCTTCCCCTGCTTTAGACCCCTAGTTTGACTCCTCTCCCTAGAATCTGTAACTAGGATATCTTGTTTCCATGAAGATACTTGTGATCTTTTTGTCATCTCTTCATTCAGGACTTCACTTCTGAAATTTCCATATTTACTACACCGTTTGGTGCAAAGTTTGTGAGTGAAATCCTTAAAGTCTCCCATGATTCTGCTAAGGAGGCTAGTACCAAAAGGGAGAATACTTCATTATTAAATTTTATACCCATTCTTGAAAATTGTTCTACGATCCCTTGCAAATCATATAAGTGATTTGCCATTGACATGCCTACTTGATACTTCATTTGGACTAATTATTGTTGCCAGTTTTAGGAGTGTACAACTCATCTAGCTTATTCTAGAACGTTCGTGCATAAGTCTCGTTGCAAATATAGTTATGCATGTTATCTTCCACTAACTATTTGATGAAATTACACACTTGCTCATGCTCAAATTCCCATTCATTGTCGGTCTTACTTTTGGGTTTAGTCATACTAAACATCGGCAAATGCATTTTTGTCATGAATAAGAGCTCTTTCATCTTGCTTCTCCATATGTGGTAATTTGTACCATTTAAATTGATCATTTTGCTTGTCTTTGCCTCCATGACTCAACATATTAAAAATGATGAATAATAATCTAGCTTATTTTTTTATGTATAGGATCTACTATTTAGTGGCAACTGTGGAGCATGTGATAAGTAGATATATGCATCAAAATAAAGCTCTGATACCAATTATTAGGGAAACTTGCATAGCGGGAAATCTAGGCAAGAGGTGGATAAATGAATGATGAAATTAAATACGAGTGAGCATAATTTAAATAATAATGTGACATTAAAAATTTTAACATGGTTTACCTAATTTTGGGCCATGTCGATGGGACAAACTCCGAATTTTTTTTCCTCTAGTAAATAGCAGGCATGCAAGAGAGACTTCCTTAGATAAGATTTCTAAAGGTATTAACAATTGAAATAACTTAAAATAGTGACCCACAAGTGTTTCTCAAACACTCTAATAAGACCAAACTATTTATTACAGATCGTAAAATTCTCTCTAACTTTCCCTTTTAACAATTCAATTAATTAAAGTAAGAATATTTTTGCTTTGGCTACTTCTACTCTTTACCACTTCTCTTCATGGCTATTTATAACCAATTTGAAGTCCTCATGGTCAAACTCCTTTTGGTTATTTTTGGCCCTTTGTCATGCATGAATTCTTGACCATGTAAATTGTGTCTAAAATTAATATTTTCAACTACATATGAATCTCATTCCCTTTTAGCCCTCTATATGGAAGGACCATCTATCCCTTTAATGTGCATTAGTTTTCCATGAAGTGGAAGTAGGCATAGGCCGTAGCTATGGGCCTTATGCTGGGTTTGCTATGTTATTTTCCTTTGTAACCAATAAAAGCTTTTAGGTTTAGGGTTTGGGGCGGTGGTGCTAGGGCCCTTATGGCCCCATCCTTGGCTGGTGGTTTAATTCAGTTCAGTTGACTTAGCGTAACAATAATGGATGGGTTAGCAATGGTCAATGGTGATGCTAGCAATATTGGGTCAATGATGTGAGCAATGCATTCAATTAAGGGAGGTTGTTAGCAGGTCTCCTATGGTGAAAGGGCTAGTGACACAAGAGGTTAATGGAGGGGATGTCTCCAATTTGTTATTCGCTAGAGAGGAGAACAAGGCACATGATTGAGGTTATTGGAAAATACAATGACGCTAAAGAAGAGGGGAAGTGAATGACTTACGAAATGATTATGTTTAGGGTTTAAGTGCTTTCACTTAGTAAATTACCATTCTATTATTGTTCTAACACCAAAAAAATTTTAAATCATCAAGAATCTAATTTGAAAGTTTAAATTTATTAAAACTAGTATGGATTTATATTTTAACAATGGGGTAGCTTAAAACATATTGTCTTATGCACATTAAATTATTTAACACCATCCTTGAATACTAGCCAATGGTGCACACCATTCAAACATCAAATAGTCATAAAGCTAGTATGGAGAACGTTAAATGTACTTTCATTTTTTAATTAAGAAAACAATACATACACTTAAATATATGTCCACAAATTTTAAGTCCTATAATGTGTATATTCAGATATTATCAAATTTGTGATTCTATCTAAAATCGCTAGAGTCTGTAGAATAGGAACTTAAAATCAAAACATAAAATATATTTTTCTATAACCTATTTAAGACATCTTAAAAAAAAAGAACCATATATATATACTTATAGTAGTTACAAAAACCTTTAAATACATGATGGAAATAAAAAAAAAATAAAGAAATTGAGTAATTTTTTCATTAAAAAAACTCTTAGTTTATAATCTAACATTCACTCAAATGAAGACTACAAATATTAAATAAAGGATTAGGAGAGAGAGAGAAAGTTGAACAAAATTTGGAACATGATAAGGAAAATGATTTAATGTCATGAATGAGGTAGTATAAAACTAGATATAATTTTTTATTTTTGGCACATGCAATATATATATTTAGAATCAATAAACTTGGTTAAAAAAGTAAATTTATATTAAGTTTGATGTGTCAAATTGGGTAAAAATATAAGTTTTTATAAGAGAATAATTTTGTATTTGAGTTAATTTGGAAGGGTTTTCTAAAATGGTAAACTTGTAGAATTACATATATAGATTCACAATTTTAACAACTATAATTCACTATATAATGCAAATCTCCTTCACCACATGGATTGTACATCAATTTTAGTAACAATAGTATGACATATAACAAATATTTGTTTCTTTTTGCAAAAAAATATAAAAAAAAAATTTCTATGCATTTTGTAAAAATTTTACAAGATTTTCCTCTATAATGTTTTTAATATGTGCCTACATCTAGGGATAGTTACTTTTAGGGCTAACAATTCATATTTTCATGTCATGTCTCGTGTTTGTGTCTAAATGAGTTCGTGCTTGAAAAACCTGAACTCATGACACGATCTATTTCTTAATCATATTTGAATACCTAAACCTGTAACTTGATTCATTTAATAAACGTTTCTTATGCCCAAGTTAAACTCATTTATCAATTAAAAAATTATAAAAAAAAAATCTATAAGATACTTACCATGCAAAATGTAAATGGACACTAATATTTAGATTCTACAAATACAAATGTCATAAGGTCTTATCATTTAACATAATATTATAATCAAAGCAAAAGTTTTAATGAAATAAAGTTTAATTAAATTACAAGAAATTTCAAATTGTAAATTACATAATATTGCCTTAATAACTTTACTTATTTTAAGATGCATTAAAATCCCAACTACTAACATCTTATAGTCACAATTCTAATATTTTCCCATAAAACTTTATCTACGGGCAATCAAAGAATGATTAAGTTCTCATATATAAAAAAGAACTATTTTCTTTATAATCAATTTTCTTTATATTAAAGATTATTTCAACAGATAGTTATAATATATGACTACTTTACTATCTATTATTTGTTTTTCTTATAAAAAAAAAAATCCAATTGTGTCATACTATAAAGAGTAGAAAAATAATAGAGCACGCTATTTTCTTATAAGAAGTTCCAATATATAGTTTCTAAATAGAGTTCAATGATTTAATACCTTATCGTTGTGGCACAATGAAAAAAAAAAAGACTATAGAGATAAATAATAAGTGATGAAAAAAAAAAAACAAAGAATAAGACTCTAAACTTCATACTTGCTTTGATAGTTGAGAAAAGATTCAAATTTGAGTTGTAAATGTCAAATTAAAATATGCTTGGTTTACAGTTAGAACTTCAACGGAAGGAGAAAAATAAAAAAGAAAAAAGATAGAATGAATCCTACTAATTAAAAATGTTTGTATTTAACTAATTTAATAGCATCGATTATTTCTACAAAGTGTAAACTAAACTACACTATTTACATTTTTCTTTGCTCTCTACTAAGAATAAAATGAATAAAAGAAAATATAAATTTATTTATAGTAAATAAGTTTGTAGGTTAAATCCAATACTTGTTTATGATACCTATTTAATAGACAGGTTTGGGGCCTTGACTTTAACCTTGACACAAATAAATATGTCTAAATGAGTTTGACTCGTTTATATTTTGTGTTGATTTTTTTCATATTTAAACCTATTTAAATCGTTTTGTGCGGTGTCGTGTTTAAATTTGGTAAGTCAATTCTTAAAGGCCCTAATTATTCCCATCGAAAGAATCTGTAGTTGGGATCATATGACCTCACACGAAGTCGCAATTATAAATACGTCACAAACATACAAATTCTGGTATAGACTTGTAGAGATTTTTGCATGCATTTACAATAGAATCTCCATATTTATATAAAGTTTTACGCGACCTTATATGTATACAACTTCACCCAATAATTTTCCATCTGGAGTTACCACTTGCAGCGATCTCCCTTTTGCAAAATTGTCAATCTTGGTCACCAGAAAATGCGGGTGGTTGTCCCCTTCCATCGGGGGCAATACAATGATCTCAAGAAAAGGATTTCGACAGCTTCGTCCATTTAAAAGACCGCCTAATATAATGTTACGTCCAAAATCCTTGGCTGTATTTGACAATGTCTACAATTTAATCTTCCTTCTCTTATTTTACTCATAAACATGAAATCGGTGGTTGACAATCTTAGATCACGTACTTTTTGGTCCATTTGAAGCAAATATCAATAACTACATACAATTCCAATGAAACTTCCTATGCATGAAAAAATTGACCATGTAACATGTCTTCCCCTCAACAAAAGAAAAGAGAAATAAATACTACAAAACGACAGTCAAATCACGACATTCTATTTACACATTTGACTTTTCACAAATTTCCAACGTCTGTGTTCCTTTTTTTGCTTTAATCTAAGATTTTATTACCCATTTCTAAACTTTGTTTCAAGAGCTGTATCTGAATCGAGTGGAGACTTTGGCGATCCTGAATGTTCCTTGTGGTTATGACCATGACTACTGCTATTAGCATGTTTACTATCGGGATGGTGGTGGTGGTGATGGTTTCGATTTTTTTTCTTGGCTTCCTTTTCTGTTTCCTTTTGATCGTCTTTCTGTGCATCACTCTCAACTGGGACTGTATACACAAATGTGCCTAAAGAAATGTCATCGAAGTCCTTTAGAGGCTCTAAGACCTTAACCACAATGCTCATTGTTGGCCTTTGCTTTGGCCTGTGGCTCAGGCATTGGTAGGCCAATGCAGCTGCCCTTCGTGCGCCTGTCTCGGAGTACTGTCCTTCAAGCCTCGGGTCCATTATCCGGCCTAGTTTTCGAGCATCATTTAGCATTGGCCTTGCCCATTCTGCTAAGTTTTGTTCGCGATGTGGTCGCGTCTTGTCTACTGATTTTCTCCCAGTTAGAAGCTCCAATAGGACTACTCCAAAACTATAAACATCACTCCTCGATGTTAGATGACCTGTCATAACAAAATTGAACAAATTGATTTTAGATATTGAAATCCATCAAGTTGATTGAATAATAACCGATGTAATAATGTGAAGATGTAATTTTATGGACAAATTGTATATACCAAAAAAAAAAAAAACACTATTTGTTATGTATGAAAAAAATTCCCTAAAAGCCATAAGGCACAGCTACATTTTCACTACTTTAGAACATATCCATTCACCTCTCAACAATTATTTAAGTCTGAAAACCATCACATTCATGGGCATCTTAACGACGATTTAGGGATCCTTCAGTACCTAACTAGTTATTTTGTTGTGTATTCGTAACTATCCCTAAATATATAGAATATCAAAGGATACATTACCTGTCATTATATACTCGGGAGCTGCATAACCTTGGGTTCCCATCACTCTGGTTGAAACATGAGTGTCATCTCCTTCTGGTCCATCTTTTGCCAAACCAAAATCCGAAAGTTTTGCTGTATAATCCTGGAAGATGATGAATCACATTCAAATGGTTAGTCTTCAAAGACACTTTCAGTTTGAATTTACAAAGGAACTGATAGATTTATGAGACAAAAACAGAACAACAAAATATTGCGTACCGAGTCTAGTAAGATATTTGAAGCCTTGAAATCTCTATAAATAACTGGTTTTTCTGCACCATGGAGGAAAGCCAGTCCCTTTGCTGCACCTAGAGCAATCTTCATTCTTGTTGACCATGGCAACGTTGCGGAAAATCCTGAAATGCGAAACCCATCTCTTAATTAGATCTGCCATTGGTTATTTATTTATTTATTTATTTTTGGCCAGAGAAAGCCATGATCCATGAAGTCATGGTTATAAATCATATTTCTATTTCCTGGATTGAAACATAGAAGTAAGGAAATATTAATACATACTTCTGAACAGCTGATTTTCTAAGCTTCCTCTTGGCATATACTCATAAACCAGAAGCCTATGCTCATCTTCACAGCAATAGCCGATCAGCTTCACCAAATGTTCATGCCTCAATTGCCCAAGAAAGATCACTTCTGTCTGTTAAATCGAAAATACAAACAATTTAAAATATGTATGTATATATGAAAATGAAAATTAGTATTAGTGGCGTCGGTAACCAACTCCATAAAATTGAAATATTTCAGACAAGAATTATATAATAATTGCAAATACGTCTCCAAAACCATAAGTATTCAAAACTTTCGAGTTCAGCAGGTCTATTAGCACGAGATGAACGATGTATTTCGGAGTGTATTTGCAAGTTGTTAAAATATGAAGACATACCAACCACTCCTTATGTCCTTGCAATCCTTCCAAGTCCAAGAGCTTGACAGCCACCGGTTGCGCCTTCAATCCAGGCCTGATCTTGTCATCAATGAACCCCTTATGAACCGGTCCAAACCCGCCTTCTCCTAGAAAATTGCTGGACGAGAAGTTCTGAGTAATAAGCTTCAGCTCCTGGAGAGGGAAAACATAGAGGTTCGACCCGGCCAGCGAGATAGAGAGGTCTTCAGACAATGTCGCAGAGCTAGCATTGCTCAAATCCGTGACCGATATCCTTTGAAACGATGACTGCTTCTTCACTTCTTTCTTCGGCTTGCTCTGTTTCTCTTCAGGTTCGCTGCTCTTGTAGCAGCTTGGAACTAAGGATTTCCATGAAAGTTTGGTTACGGCCATTAAGAAAAGATCTAAACTGTAAAACGGATCAGCTCTGAATATATGTAAAATCAAGAAAACACTAAGCTATCATGATTCTTATCATTTGACGAATGAGAACAATCGATTTAGATAAGGAATAACAATCGACAAATTTGGCGAAAGCGTGATTTGAAACTAAGACAGAGTCAAATTTGGTTGGGTGAAGATTTGTGCATATAGATAATATATAAACAGGATTGGATGTAAATGTATCTTTAAAATGCCGATTGCTAATCAAAATGGAGAGGGATATTAATACTTGCAAATATTGATGTATCAACCTATTACCTAATGAGCTGTACAATACTATAATCTGGTTATATATATACAATTATAAACGTGGAATTTTCCTGGTACAGTGCTCATGTTTTAATATGGGAACATCGTGTTTTCCTTAGTTTTAAATTATTATGGCTTGATGAGAAAGTGTGTTGGTTCTGAAGTCTTCGTGGTTGGTTCGAGGGACAATGACCTGGTTACCCTCTCCTGAATTTAGGCTTTGTACGTGGGAGTGATCTCTAAAATTACTATTTTCTAAAGTTTTCTAAATTATTTTTTAAAAATGTTACTATGTATAATCAATAGTCAATATTAATTAGAAAAATAAAAAACAATAAGGTCATGATGATATTATAAAATATTTTATATATTTAGACAATTTCAGTGATTGATTTTGTAATTTTATTGAAGTATTTTAGAGAATTTATTTCCTAAATAGTAATGATGAGAAAACATTTGGGTTTAATATCATTGGGGACATAATACTTGGTTGAAAATTCAATATTAATGGCGGAAACTATAGAACTTCTATAATAAATGATTAGAAAGTCGTATATTGGATACAACTTAACTGCTTCTCCTTGCATTCACTCGTTTGAGAGAATACAGACATATATAGAACATCATTATTGTTATTATTATTTTAGAGCATCAATGTTGGACTTTCTCAAAAATTTCGTCAAACACGCGGAAGTTGTTCTAAACAAGGTAAGACTTACCAAGTTAATTGTGGAAGTTGCATAGCACGTGTGAAATAATGCATTACCTTCTTGAAAAGCTTTACAGCGCTAATGAGGAAAAAATTTTCATCATTATAAATGTTATATTTTGTTAGAAAAAATGTAAGGAACTTCTTTATTTGACTATCAATAAGTGCCTTCTGCATATCCCTTGATATTTTCCATATCACTAGTAGGATGTTAAATGAGTGGTAATGGACCAATTCATATTTTCAAGTACTTACTTTTAATTAAATATGTAATCAATCTTGAAAAAAATAATATAATTCTTTTTGCCTTGTACTTAATGCCCCCAAAATGCACATTAGTGGTCACATAATCCGGTTCACAAGAATCATGGCTATATTTTTATTCATCAAAATCCATGTTATATTAGTAGAAAACGTAAAGAGTGGCGAAACAGTAGATCCTCAATAGTGAAGCTACTGGGATTATCTCATCTGGGGGAAGTACAATGAAGACAAAAAAAAAGAAAAGAAAATAGTAATAACAAAAATTAGTGGAACCAAATTTGGACAGTTCATATTCTATGGTAATATGCTTCGGGAATTCATTATCATTCGTTAAGACAAAGGTAGGTCTCCCTCCACCACTTGTTTAATTATTTATTCAGCTTCTAGAAGGACTTCCAAGGTGATAGAAATAGTTCACCAATATCCAACTTATAATACCATAACAATTCAACTATGAAAAGTACAATTAATAAGCATAATTAAATAATGATTAGAGATAGTGTTTAGAAAACCTCTTCTATATAATACTACATCAACCTAGATTGTATCGAAGAAGCATGGTACCTATTGATGGTATTATTATGCATATATTTCTGCGGCACAGGCTGAATGTTGCATAAATTGAAAGACAATATTTAAGTCTAAGATAGTGATTGGTTGTGTAATTTTTGTGACTCTAAATTAGACAAAAAAATTTATTACATATTTATTTTGTAATTTTACTTGGTAATTGGATAAAAAATTGGGTTGATGGATTAAATAAAAGATTCAAATTTTATCATATTTACACTATAATATAAAAATGAAATTTACTTGACATAAACAAAAATATCTTGTATTTTAAAAAAATATTCATTCATGTTATAATATTAAGTTAATTAACATTATTTTTATTAAATATTACAAAAAATTAGTTATTTTATAATATAAATAATTAATTTTTAATAACTAGAAAATTTACGAATTTTGTTTAATATTATATATAATTTGTTTAATTATATGAATTCAATAATCTATTTAAATTACATTTCAAATAATATAAAAATATAATTAAAATATTTATTCGACAATGTTGAGGATATAAATGTTAAAATACAATAACGAGTTTAGTACTTATATATAATAAATAAGAGATAACATAAAATTTTATATCCAATACTATATAAACCAAACATAATACAATAAATTTATATTGTCTAATTTTCTATATATATTTTTTTTATCTAATTTAATTTTTACAATCAAACATTATCTAACATTTAGTCCAATATTTACTTTTAGTTCGGTCTTCCTTTTCTGAATTGCTCAACGGTAGCTTTTATGATCAAGGCCGTGTACGCATGTAGTGTTCTATAAATAAACATGACATTTAAGACAACGTATGAGAAAGGCTTAATCATAGACATGTGAGAAAGGTTAAAAGTAATATCAATAAGTAGACGTAGTCGTTGGAAGAGAGAGAGAGAGAGAGAGAAAAGGAAAGAAAAAAGACATAGTTACAGGCTTTGTTTTGGATCTGTAAAACTATCTCACAAATGGTTATAAATGTTTTCCGTTAGCATGGATCGAATTTGATTCTTCACTTTCCCCAAAGTTATACAATAGTTGGTCAAGAAGGAAGAAGGGAGAAGGGAGACATATGTTTGGAACCGATTGTGGACCCATCAGATTCAATATGGTTTATGCCAATATTTTTTTTTTTTTATTTTGTTTTACAAAAAAGAAACATAAAAGGAAAATTGAATTTATTCAAGAAAATGACGAGCTGTTCCATGCCATGGAACCGTAATCTAGAGCTGGAAAGGCCCATGCCGGTCCTCATTTGCTATTTTCGCGAACCAGCACTCGACGGTTTTAGCGAGGTCGAGCCAAATAAAGGCCATTATGACCTCTATCCAATCAATGCTAGAAAGGTAAAGCTTTAAGAAAATGATCCCTTAAATTACTTTAGGAAATTAATGTTAGATGCAAATCCAAGCCTTAAACTTGAAATTGCATTTACTTTCTTTTCTTCGCAAAACCATATCTTTAACTTGTAATTCAATTGAGATATCTTCATAAACACATAGATTCTTCTATTGGCTTAGCTTTTGTTTCGAAATATTATATTTTTCTCGAGATAAGATGTATAAATAATGTACAAGTACAAATGAAACAAAAATAAGAAAAGTACAATCAACACAAGTAAGAATGAAATACAATAAAATATAGATAGGAATAATCGAAATACATTCGGCATCTCATTCACCCAAAAAAAGAAACATTTGAAATGAAGAACACATGATTCCCGATATTAAATATTTCTTGTCGGAGCAAAATCTTTCAACTGCCATACCAAAAGGTACAAATTATTTACCTAAATAGTAGAAAAATTATCAACACTCTTCGTATTTGTCAATGTGCAGCCACTTTTATGTACTTTCCAAGTGGCATATTTCAACCATGGACTCTCGTAATTGTATACTCATTCTTCAGGCTGCTACAACCTTCGCAAACGTCACTTGTGATATAACCGAATTAACGAAAAAATATTCAATACGTATCGCATATCATATATATATATATAATATATAACTATTAATTATATTTAAATATATAATAATATTAATAGTAGACTTTTAGAAAACGATCGATTACCACTATCAAATGTTTAAATCCAATAGATAATCATATATCATATGTATATAAACATACTAACTAATGAATCTTTTCTCTAAATTAACATGGAATTAAATCTGAGGTCCACCGATAATGAAATAAGAAAAAAAAAGATACAAAGGCATGCTAAAACATTAACTGAATCAATTGTAGATATATAGATATATATATTTTAAGCCCACACCAACATTTGAAAATGTTATTAGTACATCGGAAAATATTCTTTCAGATTGGGATTTTATAGTCATGTCACATGATATGACACATGGTAAGTGATTAACACATAATAAAATAACCACCATAAATATTGATATGCTTATCGAGTGCAGGATAATTTGTAGTTAATTCTTTATGGACTCAATTAACAATCCGCAATTAAGGTATTAAGAA
Organism: Lumnitzera littorea; assembly: GCA_024138015.1. NCBI lineage: Eukaryota > Viridiplantae > Streptophyta > Magnoliopsida > Myrtales > Combretaceae > Lumnitzera > Lumnitzera littorea. Next base: position 17,083,209 of record JAMXBB010000007.1, read on the forward strand.
GAGAAAGGTTGGGGGTGGAGCCGTGGAGGTATGACTTCAAATTCATAGGGATTGAAGGAAGGATGTTTCTACACGAAATGGTAGGAATAAGTTGATGCGAAGCCGTTAGCTTAGGGTAGAAGAAGTTATCTTATCTAGAACCGGAAGATTTGATGATATGGTGCTATGGGAAAGAAGCACGTTGCCCACTGAAAATCTAGGGTTATTTTTGTCCATAAGGTAGTAGGTAAAATAGCCAAACGGGTCACATCATTTTTTAAATTTGTCATCACACGTTGAAAGTCAATGCAACAATTTTGCCTTTCTAGGGCACAATGCAATAGTATCAACCGCGTAGCAAGTCTTTACAATTTCTCTCCAACCCTGTAAAACGACGAAATATCTTGAGGTCAGACACAAACAAAGGAAGGAGGAAGAAATGAGGCAAATACAAAATTTAGAACATGGAAAGCGATAGATGGAGTAATAGATTAGGTATCATGAAGTTTAAAGTCATTGCATTCTTTGGCTATATCTAGGATGTTAGCATCAAATACATTCTCCAGAAATTTTAAATTTTTCTTAATCTAATCGATGTTACCAGAGCCATGCATTTTAATGACTGTGTTTACCCATGTTAATAAAGAATACAATCGTAATTTGAGTTGTCGATCTTTTAATGGGGGAGAAACATCAGGAAGGGAGATATTAAGATAAAACATTGGTTACATATGCTATCCTTGAAAAAATGACCATATGAGAGGATTCTTGGAAAAAAGATTTATTATGTATTATAAGTCATGTATTATATACACGTGACATATAAATATGAATAAAATATTGATATAAATGACAATAGAATAAATAGTTTATATCATATATATTAACATTTTATTGATATTTATATTAGGAATACCATCGAGAATGATTCGTGATTAGTTTTACAAAACTTGAATCCGTCCTCCTATCTTAAAGGGCATCTTGGAACATGTTTCACAACCTTATAAAGTTTTCGTTTTGTTCCTTGAACCCATCTCTATTGGGTTTGGGAAAACCCATTTAAAAACCTGCCCGACTAGCTTAGAAAAAAAAGAATTAAAAAAGCATCATATCCTTGTTACTAATGGAGTTGAAATCAAGCTCCATCAAATTTCTCATGCATTGCATCACATTGTAATACAATTTAATTTTCAAATAACGATAGTTATAAATTCTTATCACAAATTTAAAATAAAAACAACAACATCAAGATAAATATTCATCAAAATTCTAAATTAAATAGAGTTCAACTAACTTCAATCATATCCATTAACGATAAACATCCACATGAACATAACACAATATATATATGTATGTATATATATATATATATATATATATATATAAATTCATTTTATCAGATTCGGGTTTTTGCATCGAGTTTCTTGTATATCCTAAAACCCGTTCCAATACCTTATAGGATTTTTGATGGCTTAGGTAGATTGGGTATCTTATAAAAACCCATTCAGTGGCATCCTTAATTTACAAATCACATGCGCATAAAATGTGGCATTTATATACCCATTGAATCATTTCTCTGATTTAAGACCTTGAACCATGAAATGACTTAGTTAAATGTCTTAACTTAATTAATCAGAATCAACCATTTGAAGTCTTAATTTGAGAAATGTGGATATGTAAATAAAGTCAATATCATTTAAGCAAATTATTAAATGAAATCTATTACGAAAAATATCAAATTTCATTTGTATCCTCTTTGATGCAGTGAGGGCAAAATAAGTTCCACGTAATTGGTTCAAAAGTAGTAAAAGAGAAATCTGAGATTGACAGGGCATTGCTTTAAGAAATTTTGACATAAGCCTTTTTCTTTTTTTTTTTTTTTTTTTTAAAGAACTAAAGTAGTATAGGATTCTTAGAATGTTATATCACAATATAGAATAAGAAGATTGCAATCTTCTTGTGTTGTTTCGGTTATAACACAAGAACTATTTTATTGTCTATTGTTATGCATAAGTATTGTCACTAAATATTGAAGTTTTAACAGTTTTAACAGTTTTACCCTTTGTATTATTCCACATTATTTTAATTGCATTTTTACATTGCCTTTGTTACTACACCACTATCATAACCTGGCTACTAACATTAACATTATTATAAACTCTTATACGGCATTCCCTTTCATAGCAATGCTGCCACCACCATCTCTATTGGCACATTTCAATCTCGTTACCATCATTGTCACTATAGTCTTTAGGTTACCATAAAACATCATTGTTGTCTGATCATTGCTATGGCGGTGATAAGGCATTAGTAGTAGTAGTAATGGTGATGGTAACTATAGTAAATGTGATAGTGGTGTGATGATGGTGGTAATGATGATAATGATAGCGACTTTAATAGTGGTAATGCTATTTCAATGGTCATTTTAGTGAGTAATGATGTTGCAATGGTGATGATGTTTTATAGGATGCATTAGTAGTGGTGTTGCATTAGTAATAGCACTATACCAGTATTAACGCCAACTTTGTTAGTATAAGTAGTTGCATAGATGGTTTTTACTATTGCAAATGAGTTAAGCTACTTGTAGCTCTTGGCTTTTTCTAAGCTTGGCTTGCTTGACTTAGTTCGAGGTCGATACTCAAACTCAACTAATAAACTAGCCAAGCTTGAACTCAAGATGAAACTCATTTATTTAAACAAGCCAAACTTAAGCTTCAATTTAAGCTTGTGAGCTTACTCACTTAAGCTCATGAGTTAGCTCATTTAGGCTTATGAGTAGGCTTATCAGTTTTACATGTATTATAAATATTATATTATTAAAATTTAAAGTCTAATATCTATATTATATATTATACGATAATATATAATATGAAATATAATCTTTATTTACTATTTGTTAATTTATTTATTTATATATTTTTTCATTTTGTATACTTAGGCTCATGAATAAATTTGAGATTAGCTTACTTTAGGATTAATTTAGTAAATAAGTCGAGCTCAATTAGTAAACAAATCGAGCTCAAGTCTCAATTATAGACTTGATAAAAAAATTTGACTTGAGCTTAATAACTTTTAAATGAGCCAAGCCTATACTTTTAGAAGCTCGACTTGGCTTGGCTCCTTTATTGCCCTAATGGTCATAGTTTTGGGGGCCTTTTAAGGTAATGATAATAAGGTAATGGTGATGGATATGGCAATGATGTTTAATGTAGTAGTGTAGTAAAGTTGTGGTTTTACAAAGATAATATGGATGATGGTATGGTAGAGGTGATGCATGATGGTGACAAGTTGGTATTGTAAAATGTTCTTAAGATGGCAATGGTGATTGTGGTTATAATAACGATATTTGTAGTGTATTAGGCTTTTAAAAATGCAACAATGGTAAGATAATGATGGTTGTGGTCACGATGATTATCATGGTGGTAATACATTACTGGTTGTAATAGTGTTTATATGGTAGAGGTGGTAGCAAGAGCAGTAATAGTAATAGCAGTACTTATCGTGGTACAATAATAGTAAAGTTAGTTTAGGATTTTGGGCATTGACCTTCTTTTTCTCTTAGTAACAATAATTTTCATACCACCCAATTAATCATAATAAAATTTTTAAGATTTATATTATGCTTTGGATAGTTTATTCAACATAGATATACAACATTAAACTAAATATGGTATCAAATGTTTGCCATGTCTACCTCCTCAAAAATGTGTTAGAGAACAATCTATTTAATTTTAATTTTTCTAATAGAGTAGATAGGAATATAAAAGTTATTATTTAGTATAAAGTATTCACTAGGAAAAGCGTAGACATTTACGTTATGATATTGACATTGTGTAAATTTCTATTATGAGAAATACGTATTTTAATATTTACTTCACCTTATTAGTTGCTATATTAAGTTGGGAAAATAACCAAAAATACCAATTTGTGATTTTTAATGTACTTTCACCTTAAAAGATATAAGTTAACAATAAGTTATTTAACTTTTTGAGACAATGTCAAAATTACAACTTCATCTATAGTAATCGGTTTTTTAATTATTATTTGCCAATTTATTTATTATTAGATAGTGTTAAATCATTTTTATTTGGGGAAGGGGCATCTTTACAATTTCATTTTATTCCTGAAATGCTTCTAATTTTTTAAAAGTGGGAAATAAGTTTCTTTTTCTTTTCTTCTCTTTTCTTTCTTTTCCCTCCTCTTACCTCTTATAACTTTTCATCTTGTGTAGTTCCCTTACCCCCTTTGCATTCAATAACAAAAACAAAAGGTAAACAATATTTTCCTTCTAGTATTCTTCGGTTTTTCTATACTTATCAAGTTGCTAATGTATGTTTTGTTGGAAAAAATAAAAAATTTCTCACACTTTTAACAAAGAATGCTAGTTAAGTACATCTTTATAGAAGTTTCCTTGTTAAGTTTCTAATTCGACTTTAATTGTTTGTAGAAGTATTTGTGAAGCAAGTAGTTTAGGCGTGGTTGACATTTATACCAGTCATGAAATTCAAGAATAAGATATGATAAGTAAGTTTTAAATCCTTAATAATGTTGCGATTAAAGTTTTGTGAATGAAGTGGTGAGTATATATATATGTGTGTGTGTGTGTGTGAATTATAATTTTATTTGGAGTTGAGTGTTGGATCTATTGCATTGAATGTTTGGAAGTTCGGAAAAAATGTGTTAAGTATAGGTATTATAATAAGGAGAAGCAAACTCTGCGAAACTGTAGAATTTGCAACAAATGTCTAAACACTAAGCTTAGAAGCGTGCAAATGATAAGGAGTGAAAAATGCCTAGAATGTAACTTTCAATGGCGTTCGAGCACTACGTATTCTATTATCCAAACATTGAAGGCCTTTTCATGCCTAGTAACTTCAACACCCTAGCATTTGAATGGTTCATACCCTCATCATTTAGACACCACCTATAAGTCAACGTTATACTTTTGCTTCTTTTCTGCTATATCTTCTTATTGATAATGTCAGTCTTTGAGCCTATTTAACTCCAAATATAAAGACCTAAAAAAAATTAATAATTAATTAAATAAAAAACTAGTAAGTTTAGAATTGGATAATTAAATAAAGAAAAATACATTTAGATAAATTAGCTCATAGAAATTAATGAATTTTTGTTACTTGTGTGAAATGTCAAAACTTAGGAACCAAGAGCACTTAATCAAGCTAGTCAGTACATCAACTATGCAATTACCTTGCTTGTTGCATATATGTGTTTAAGATAATAATAAATGAACCTAAAGAATATCCAACTTCATAATAATTAATAATTGTGCCATTAGTGCTTAGATGGGCCTGAGGAACTAGGTGATAGGGACATACTCAACATAGATGAACATACGTAAGCCAATCACACGTACCTAAGGATGAGTCATAACTGCGAGATGTCTAGAAAAAAGTAAATGATAGTCAAAGACTGAGTTGGTCTTATACACAAGCACTTGAATATGACTCACAAATGCCTCACACAAACATAAGAATTACTTGACATGATGTATAAGTTCTTCTTAATATCACTCACTATTAGCTCTCGCTCAAAGAAGTTAGATAAGAGCAAGGTTTCTTTGGACTCGATTCATAATGAAATACAAGCTCAAGGAAGAAGAAGTAGTGAATATTCTATTACTGATGATTTTGACTTAGTAAAAAGGTGGTATTTATTTGCCAACTAGGGCTAGGGGTAGGTGAAGTTTGATTTTTCATCCAAACCATAAAAATGCGATTTGGTTTTTTACAGTTTAGAACCTAACCATACGGTTCGGATTAAGAATTTTTCTAAATCATAAAATTTAGTTTGGTTTAAAGAAGTATATTTGTATAACATGTAATCTTATTTGAAAAATATTGAATTTATTTGATAATAATAAGTATTAATATCATAATACAAGTTGATGAAACTAATATTTATTTGACTAAAAATTTTAAAAGTTCATTTGTAGTTAATTTTATTTAAAAAATAGCATATAATAGTAATTTTGAGTCCAACAATATATATAATTGATACATTTTGGTAATTAAAAGTTCAATATATATATATTTGGCCAGGTGCATACTGTAATAATAGGCAACTACACTTAATCAAGTTGTAGTATAAATTAAAATGAATATGAGTTCGAGTATCAATCTCATTGGGAATTATGTGTGTGAGAACTTAATTTTTAGCAATTGACCTATGATGAGTTCTTAATTGTATATATTTTAACTAGTAAATTTTAATGATTTTCCTTGATATTTGAGTTTATATTTAGATAATAATACTTAGTTGAGTAAAAATTTTGTTTTCTAGGTTATGAAACGATCTACACAAGAAAATAAACAGATAGAAACAAATTTCACTCAAATCGAAGCCAAATGAGCAAGTTAGGAAGGTTTGAAAATTGACACAGTTGAACGACACGACTATTGTTTCTAGGTGAATTTGAAGCTGTTTTTTATCTATTACAGCCTAAGACACAACCAAAAGATACGATCATGTCGCTGATTGTATCGTTTTTAGTTTAAAAAGGGAAGACGTGAAGCCATAGTAAGGGACACAACCATGGTGGTTAAAATCGCGAGTAAAAAAATACAATTCTATGAGTTTATAATTTTATGAAGTTTTTCTTAGTTAAAATGGACATAAAATCATTTGTGCATAGACTTTTAATAAAATTATAAACTTGCATGTATGATTCTACAAGCTTACCAGTTTTATACGATTCTATTGATTCTATGTATTAAAATAAACAGTAGAATCACGATTTTGACAATCATGTACACCAAAAGACACGATTGTGTCCCCAGTCATGTCTTTTCCAACTAACCTAATGTTTTTAAGCTCTTCATATATAAAGCCTTGTTAGGGCTTATTTTAAGAAGAACTTTTATGTACAACCTTAGCAAAGTTTTTGAAGCTAAGAACAACTAGGAAAGCAAGAAGAAGTGAAGATTTCAAGACTCAATTTTGTTTGGATTTCGTTATGATTCTTTCCATTATTTTTTATAGTTTAATTTTAGATTATTATTTTAGGATGTGTAGTGAGTAAAATCATAGTATCTAAGTTTTGTGAAATCTAGATTTATTCATGTGATATTTTAATTGTTTGATTAATTTAGTTCTTTATTTTTTTTTTCTTGATTCAATTATGTTTGCTTTATGATTTATGTTATTATTTCTGCGGGTAATAATCTAGAATTTGATATCTTATAAGAGAATTGAGAGATTTCTTATAAAATTAAATCTAGGCATAGTTGATGAGAATTGTTGCAAGATTATAGATAATTTGCAAAATTCTTTCGAATTTCAATTTAAAGTATAGATAATTCATTATTCAATAATGCAATTTTAGGTCATGCAATTGAGAAGAGATTCTAATAGGCGATTCTAATGTTAGGGTTAATTAGCTTGAGAAAGCAATTAACTTTAGTAAAGAATTCTCCTGGTCAAGAAAAATTAAAGAATAAATTAGATTATCTTTAAGAAAATCAAATGTTAGATTTAGGGGAAACAAGATCTAGGTACAATATTGCATCTTGAATTCATTGAATTACTTTCTTGATAATTTTTTCATTTCATCTTGGTTGATCTTTAAATTAGTTTTAGTAGTAAATTAGATTTCCTTCTTTAAGTTTCTTGAAATTTAATTTGCTGGTTAGATAATAAAAATCTAGTAAGTATTAGTAATCGTACTAGTCCATATGGGATCAATATTCAAACTCATATCCGCTATAATATAAACTAATAGGTGCACTCGCCTTTACATCAACCTAAAACTTCCAATTATTTAACTTGACATTATAAGAATAGCAATTAATAAAATAAAAACAATAAAGTAAATAAGAGTAAATAAAGTAACAAGGCTAATTAAAACTAAAACTAATTAACATAAACAAGCATGATTCAATCAAAATAATGAGCACATAATCTTTAGTAAATTGTTATTATTTACTCTCTAGTTCTTTGTAATATTTCAATCTCAATTATTCTTTGAACCATAGAGATTCCTAATCTTATTCTTATAGAATTCAAATTCTAAATTGGCTAAACTCGTATGTCTAGCCTCTTCCTATTCCTAAAACCCTTTCTACTCAAGTCGCTTCTAAATAGAGTATTACGAGATCACATTAAGAACTTAGATCCCGCTATTAGGCTGGCCATCCTTCATTACCCTAATCTAGAGAAATTTAGTACTCGATCTCTTAGTATACTTGATCTCTTCTAATTACACTTATCCGTTCAACTGCAAAACTCATGTCTCTATAGAAAATTCATACATCAATTAGTAACCCAGATAAATACTAATTGATGATAATAAAATATGTGTAATTAGATCTTCAAAGAATGATATCATAGATTGAAATAGAAGTTCTTGCAAAAAGAATTAGATTTTAATAATAATTTACTAAGAATATCAAAAGAAGAACAACATAAATTAATGAAAAGAAGAAGTAATTTTGAGAGACCCCTAATACAATTTTAGACTACAACTCTACTAAAGAGGGCTCTCTTTGAAAAACTTAGGGCTAGGTTTATAAAGAGAACTTAACAAAAATAGAATATTCACTACAAAAATAAAAGATTCGCTTGTCATAAAATATCTACACCCTAAGTGCACAACCGTGGGGTGTAGGCATGTTCTTGCTCTGTATGTGAAAACTTCAAAATTGATGAAATTGCTTGACATAGAGAATATGTATAAGGACCACGGCTATAGTCCTTAACCATGGTCTTCATTAGACCTCATTCCTTGTCCAATTCTCATTTGCTGCAATCTGTGATCAATGCTTTTACTTCAAAATACTTCAAAAATTGCTAAAAACCTTCAAATTTTCATGACATTCTCCGAAAATCCTTGAAAATGAAATTCAAACAGATTAAGCTCAAAATAACATAAAATTAACTTGAATAAAGTCTAAAATAGCACTAAATAATCATAGAGAACGTATGCTAAATTTGTGTCATCAACATTTCAATAAATGTAAATTAAAAATTCTTTTAATTGCTATGTTGTAACAAAATAAATTTTTTAGTTGTAAGTAAAATATTATCATGTTTTTATAAAACGGATTAGTTCAGTTTATCCTTCTAAACTAACGATAAAATTTCAGTTTGGTTTGGATAAAAAATTTTCTAAACCAAATTGGAAAAAACTACACCATATTTTTTTATTTGGTTTAGTTTAGTTTATGGATTCATTTAGTATGGTCGGTTTTTTGCCTACCCTTAATTAGGCAACTTCCTAGGTGTGCGATTTTACAAAAATGGATAAAATGCTACAATCAACATCTAAATAACTCACAAGGACAAAATAGGTAAAACATGGTTCATTATTCTTCTCGTAGCCATACACTGTTAGAAGACATGTGGCGTATTGTGAATGGCTATTCTTGGTATGGGGAATCAATTGTCCTTGGGTCAATTCCCTATTAAAGGTTAGGAGGGGTTGGTAGGCTTGTTAGTAAACTCGACATAATGCTAGCTAAGTTGTCTGGATAAGTCAATAGAGTTATCTACTCCATTCTATTTGCATCCAGAACAACTTGATACTTAGCTGTCTTAATGTTGCATTAGTTTGAGACTGGCATTAGGTTGCTCTACTAGAGAAATAGTTGACTCTTGATGAGAGTTTAGCAACTTAGGACCATGTTATTGGTCCTTGATTCCTATCATATCCTTTGGACTATTTAAGATTTAGGATCAAATCTAGCTTAGCTTTAAGCTTCTCATCTTCGAAAAAGTAAGGACTACGGTTAGCAATATTGAAGGCATCTAGGATTTTATATTCGCTCAATAAGTCTATAAAATAGGCACTCTAGTTGATCCTTTCTATTATCTTGAATGGTTACTTTTAGTTAAACTTAGGAAATTAATCCTTGTTTAAGTGAATCTACACTTGGTTATCGGGCTGAAACTCTTCAACCCTTAGTTATTGGCCTTTTCATTCGAGTTGAGTAGTAACTTAGGTTAAGTGATCAACTACCTTCTCATGCATTGCTTTGATGGCCTTAGATCAATTTATGGCTATTGGGCCTTCATGGAAGCTCGGCAACGGTGCTTGGTCAAGTAGAAGCTCAGGGATTAAACCTATGCACTATCTTGAGTAGGGATTTGCTTGTAACCTTATGTGTTGTCCTATTATAGGTAAATTCAACTATAAGCAGACACAAGTCCTAATCCTTCTGGTTCCTTCCTATGACAACTCGAAGTAGTGTGCCTAAAGTCTAATTGACGACCTTGGTTTGTCTATCCATCTAGGTGTGGTATGATGTACTGAACATTAGCTTTGTTTCGATGTGCCTGCAAAGTGTCTTCTAAAAATGGCTAAGAAACTTCGAATCCCTATCTAACACAATGGTCTTTAGCATTCCATACAACTTGATCACTTCCTGCAAAAAGAGAGAAGAGATAGCCGAAGTGTCGTTAGTTTGGTTACATAGCACCAAGTGTGCCATTTTACTAAACTAGCCCATGACTAATATATTTGAGTCCATATTTTAGGACATTCTTGGTTAGCCGAGTACAAAGTCCATGCTTAGCTTAGACCATGACTTGTTTGGGACGAGCAGCTGTAAGTATAGCCCTTGCTTAACATGACTTTTTGCTCTTTTGTTAATCATATACCTCTCTAGGACCAAGTGCACATCTTTTAGCATTCTTGGCTAAAAGAACCTAGATTTCAACAACTCAAGTGTCCTCTTTTCACCAAAATGGTTGAACAATCCTCCTCCATGTACATCTTGCACCAATAGTTCATGCATGGAATAGGTTGAGATACACAACTTTCTTTTATGAAACAAGTATCTACCTTCCCTGTGGTAGTCATTGATAATTCGGCTATCACTACATCTTACATAGATTAGACCAGAGTAGGGCTTATCAACATACAAGCTCTTAATTACAAAGAACCTTAGTAACCTTGTTTAAAGGTTGGTTGGGAAGGTATGCCTTTTGGATAGGATGTCAGCCACCACATTGGTCTTGTCATTCTTATACTTCACTACATATGAAAATCCTTCCAAGAACTTAATCTATTTAGCTTATCGCTTGGACAACTCAAGCTGACTCTTTAAGCACCTCAATGACTTATGGTTAGTGTATATCACAAATTCCCTAGGCAACAAGTAATGTTGCCAGATAGTAAGGGCTTAAATCAAGGAATATAACTCCTTATCATACATCGAATAGTTGAGGTAGCTCTTCAGAGCTTCTCATTGAAATATGCAATAAGCTGGCTATCCTCTCATCAGTATGGCAACTATCTTTATACCATATGCATAACATTCCAGTTTAAACACCTTGTCAAAGTCGACGAGAGTTAGGATAGGAGTAATGGTTAATTTCTTCTTCACTTTGTCAAGACAATTATGCTCTTCAATTCCCAATTTGAATTCCACATTTTGCTTCAATAGTTCAATCAAAGGAGTTACTATGGTATTGAAGTTCTTAATGAAGCATTGGTAAAATGAAGCTGGTTTGTGAAAACTTCGAACATCTGCTAAACAGGTTGGTGTAGGCAATTTAGTTATTGCTCGAACCTTATCTTCATCAACTCGGATTCCTCCTTTACTTACAACAAAACCTAAGAACACTACTTTAGATTGGTAGTAGTCACACTTTTTCAAGTTTCCATAAAGCTTCTCAGCTCGAAGTATAGATAAGACAGCTTGGAGATGTTCATAGTATTTTTCTAAGTTAGGACTAAATACAAGGATGTTATCAAAGTATACAATCGTAAACTTATCAATCAAGTCTTAAAGCACACGATTTATTAATCTCATGAATATGCTTGGAGCATTGGAAAGACAAAATGGCAATACTAGCCATTCATATAGTACATATTAAGTTTTGTATACAGTCTTCCACTCATCTCCAGCTCTCATTCTAATTTAGTAGTAACTAGACTTAAGGTCAATCATTGAGAAGATCTTTATTGCATGTAATTCATCTAATATGTCATCAAGCTATGGGATTGGATACCGATATTTAATAATGATTTTGTTGATAGCTTGGCTATCTATACACATTCTCCATAATCCATCCTCCTTTGGTACTAACAAGGTCGACACTGCACACAGACTTACATATTTGCATGACCCTTTTTTATTAAATCATTCACTTGGCTTTGGAGCTCAGTAGCCTGCTTAAGATTCAACCTACAAGTGGGTGATAAGTGTGTATTTTTACATAATTATGCTCTTTTAAATCTTACGATTTTGTGTAACTTAAAGCATTTTTATGGTTCTATTAACAAAAAAATTAATAGTTTACACATAAGTTGGGTTAATATAATAAATTGGTGGAAAATGATCTTAAATTGGGTCCAAATGATTTATATTCTGTGGATATATTTTTGTATTGATTATAAACCATTATAATATTTATTTTTCTCAATACATGCAATAGGAAATATGCATAAAGCTCAAATCGAGCCTATAAGTGCAGACATGAAGCTAAATACATGAACTAATGGAGGATGGATTTGATTTGAATTACATTAATCTCTGGAGGAAATTCATCCTTCATTTTCCATTATATATGAAGTTAGATACATGGACAATAAGAAAGATAAGATTGAATTTTATCTCCATCGTCATTGGCTACATAAATCAAGGGAAACAATTTAAATTGATTCTCCATTTCCAATTGAGCAATGTTACTAGGAAGAATTGAAAATTGTAATTGAATGATGGATGAACTCATGATAACGTGGACCCCATTTAGCCTTTGCAATTTCACTTAGAGCTAAACCTAGAGAAATGTTTGATACCCTTTGTTCTTCAATTTCTATACCTTGTGAGACTTTCAAGCTTCACAACATGTTGCCCATTCCCATATATATTAGTAAGCCTAGCAAGGATTCTCAACAAAAAAAAGTATAGACCTTGACATACTATGAAACTAGGGGTAATTATTACTTCCCTTATGGTGATTATAAAACAGCTACATTAAGAGCTCTTAGGAGATAAATAGTTTGGAGAGAAAGTCTAGGCTAGAGTTTTACGGAAAGCATTTTTGTTACACAAAGAGTTTTTGGCTTTTGTTGTTCTTTTTCTTCTAATTTTATTTTCATGTCAATTGTTTTGAATCTCTGTTATCGTTTTCATATACCATGAACTAATTTAAATACTATGAGATTTTGGCATGCTTGATGATTTAATTAATGCATGCTTTTACTATATGTTACTATTTAATTAGTTGTGATATTTAATTATCCCGATTTCATAGTTCATGATTTTATTATTTAATCAATAATATTTTCGTGAATAAAACTCGAAAAACTCAAAAAGGAATGAATAGTTTGCATGAAATTGAACTAGGATTAGTTTAGATGTTGACATGCACGCATGCATGTTAAATTAATCTTAGGATTCATACTCTTAATACAATTAATATTACTTTTTTGTGATATAGAAATATGTATGAATTTTAATATTAATTAGGGTAGTAATACTTGTAAGAGAAATTTATTACCTAACTGAAGATTATAGATAAATCACTTGAAAGGAGTGTCTGTTATAATTAGGATAATAAAGATTTAAAAGGGAAATAAGTTCTTATGAATCTGATTAAAAACCAACTAATTAGTCTTAACATATTTTAGAAACATATGTTAATTGATTAAATGATAGCGTGGTTAAAATCCCATGAATTTCATTTGGTAAATTTTTCCTTATGTGACTCTCTCATTTTAGTCAATTTATTTCTTTTCATTTTAATTTGTTTAAATATTTTGTTTCGATCGCCTAGTTAACGAGGAAATTGGTATAATCTAATAATTAGTTTTTAGTTCCAATAGATACGACTTGGTCTCACTAGTATTTTATTACTGCATATGCAATACAGTATACTTGTTGGTATAATTAAACTTTTTAAAGTTTATGCATATCAACGAGCTTGTTCAACGGGCGACCCTTGGTTGTAAGTCGATGGCATACTCTATGCCTCAAATTAGTGGTAATTCTTTTGGGAGTTCTTCTAAAAATATGTTAGAATATTCATAAATTATTTTCCACACCTCAATAGGTAGTTCAACACCTTGGAACAAGTAGCCTCCAACAAAAGGGTCAACGTATTCAATTTCATCTCTTGTGATAGATTGACTTAGGTCATAATCAAGCCTTTGCTACTACGTATGAACTCTTCTCTTGCTTTCGAGTGAAGTCCTTCTTCTTGGCTACTCTATTTTGTTCCTTCTTCTGAGCTCAACTATGCTGAATATGCATATATGTTACTTAGCTAGGGGTAATTCAATTTAACATCACTTTCTAACCCTTATGCTCAAATGAGCAAGTATTCCTAAATCTATCTTATACTACCCTTCAATCAAATAATTGTGACCTTCCTAACAAGATATAGGAGGCACTTATTGGGAGGACATCACAAAGTACTTCATCTTGGTACTTGTTAACTAAGATTGGCACCAGGGTTTGTTTAGCAATTTGCAAACCTCTCTTGTCATTTAGCTAATGCAACTTATATAACCTAAGATGAGCATAGGTCGACAACTTTAGTTGTTAAACCATGAAGGCAGAGGTAGCATCAGTACAACTTCCATTATCGACTATGAATGGACACAATGTTCCTTTAACCTTATATCCGATATGAAACAAATTCTCACATTATTCATCTTTAGGGATAAGGCTGATCTTCATTACCCTTCTTCGAACCATGGTAGCTAGCATGAATTTACCTTCTACTAAAAATATCACATCCTCTTCCTTGGATAGGTCGATTTGTCCATTCTTTCGTTCCTTCTTTACCTCCTCATCAGTAGTATTGACTTCAATAGTCGGCATCTCTCTTTCTATGACCATTTTCCTCTTATTGAAGAATTGGGTAGCCATGTAGCCAAAGCCTTAGCATTTAAAGTACTCAATCTCACTATTCCTTCTTTAAGAGCTTTATCCTTTCTCAAACTTCCTCAGCAATTCTTTTTTGATAGGTTAGGACTTTGGGTTAGGTTGGTTCTCTTCATTCTTACTTGGTCCAGACGACATGGATTTGCTTAAAAGAGGTCAGTTTGGTTGAGGTCGACTACGAGGTGGTGGGTGAAGGGGGGCTCAAAATCTACTCATTCTCTTCCTCTCTGTCCTTTGGGCAGCTTAGATGGCTTCATCAAGAGTGGCAATCTTAATTCATGCTGGACTTAGCATAGGCAAGTATACCTAATTGAGTTATGGTATAGATTCGAATTTCAATCTAAGTGTCGATCTCACAAGAAATCGTATATGAGAGTAATATCTAATTAATTAGCAATATTATCCCTTAAATATTCCAATTACTTAACTTTTATGGTAAAAATATAATGGAATAATTAGGGATAGTAAAGAAAAGATTACACTAGAATAATTAAAATAATAGAAATATAGACATAAATGGAAAATAAATAGAAATAAAAATAATTAAAATAAAGGGGAAACATGTTTCTTAGCAAATCTTTATTATTTTTTACTACCTAATTCTAAGTAACTTATTTGATCTTAATTGCAATATTGGATCATGAGAATTCCTATCATGAACTAAACGAACTTGCCTTTCTAGCTAATTCTCAATCCTGAGATCATTCTACTTGAATCACTTCTGGAATAAAGTATTGCATAATTGCACGAAACCCTTGAATCCCATTATTAGGTTGCCTTAATCCTGAAAAACCAAACTACTAAAAGTTTTAATCAGCTAGTTTTGTCTAATTGTACTAGTTAGTTGTATTATATGCTCTTGTGAACACTGTGATAGACTCAAGTAATAGTTTAATCATCGGTATATTGAATTAAAGATGAAATAAACACAATACAATTTGATCACAATATGCAAATATTATAGATGGATTTCAATATTAATAGAGATAATAAAAGCTACAATAGAACATAAGGTTCAATAACGATTTACTAAGAAATTCTAAAATAAAAACTTGATAACAAAAAGAAAAGAAGGAAAGTAAAAGATCCTTGTAATTTTTACCTTATTGACTTTGCTCAAAAGGGCTCTCTCTGCAAACCTAAGCCTAGATACTTATTTATAAGAGTTGGACCTAGATTTACTAAGAAAACCTAATAAAATTAGAAGATATTTAAATCGTAGTATTTCTACCGTAAGGTACAAGACTATGGTAATGGGGCATGATCGTATACTTAGTTTGAAATCTTCAAAATTCTATAGAAATTATTGAGGAGGGGTATACGGTCATAGATCACGAAGGTGGTCTTCAACTGCATTCTTTATTAGGCTTTATTTCTTACTTGAAATTCTTCTGCTTCAAATCCTTGATCAATACTTTTATTCCAATATACTCCAAAACTTGATAAAATCTCTCAAAAGTTCATCAAATGCTTACGAAATCTCTAAAAATGAAAATTAAAAAAATTAAGCTCTAAATCACTATTGAATTAGCTAAATTAATATACAAAATTACTCTAGAATATGTATGCTAATTACGTGTTATCAAATTCATCCATACTTAGGCTTTTGCTTGTCCTTCTACAATGGACAAGTCTACTCTTTTTGTCATAAATACCAGCATTGATACTTAGGTTAGTTATTTCCACAACTAATAATTCCTAGCATAGCAGTAAACACAATTAGTACAAATGAGGCACAACTCTACACACATAACTTCAAAAATCTTCCATCAACAACACCATTACAACTACAACAACCACACTTTTCCAAACCTACAATATATAAACCAAAACAACCTAAAAACTCGGCCACTACTACTTACCTTATTTTACAACGCTAAAGACAGGGTAAAATAGAGTTAAAAGGGAACACATAAAGAACTTACTTCACATAACTACAACTTACTCCACAGCACCTCCACACAATCGTAACACTCATAACTTCAAGTATAGTTGACTACACTTTAGGAACTAAACAAGAAAGATAGCACAATAACTTCCACAATGAAAATTGCTAAGGCTTCGATACCAAGATGTTGAGTTTTCCCTTAATATATTTTGATAATAACAAAAAAATATAAATGAACTTAACAAGCTCTTTAACTATGCAGGATGTTCTAAGGAAAAGAATTGTTAAGAAGGAAAATAAGTTTGGAATTGTGCCAGTTAAAATATATGTCAAAATGTGTGTCAAAAAGTATACCAACAAAAAAACATAACAATATAAATGGTGTATAGTATTGAGATCAGTTGTTGTTCCTAAGTTATTTTCTTACTAACTTAAATAAATTAAGTTGGACAAATTACCAAGAAGGCCTAACTCCACCTTATTGGTTATATTAGAAAAATATACTTAATTTCGTTCCATTAAGATAGTTAAGTCTATGGGGATTTTAAGTTCAAGAATCAATTTTAAAAAATGCCTAACAATCAGTTTTGTAAATTGGATAGTTAAGGTTTGAATAGTATACTTTTGGGAAGAAAATTCTTTGATAGTCTTGATAAAATTGATCAAGTTTTAAGGACATTTAACTGAAAAGGATCTAAGGCATTAGAGTTGTATATCAATTTCAAATAAAATTCAGATTTCTACATAAGGATTTATTGGACAAAGTTATGATCGAAAATTTAAAATTTTAGTACAGATTTTAACAAGTTTTTCAAGATAAAGTTGTAACTTAGTTTGTTGGAAATAATTCAAAAACTCCAAGATATGTTTGTTGAAGATGAGGTTGAAAGTTGTAGATAAAATAAACTTGATTTTTTGGGAATTTTATGACAAAATTCAAACAGAGATATTGAAGAAGGGAATAGAATTGTTCACGGCAAATATTAGATAAGCTATGATCAGGTGCAGGACTATTCTTAAAGAGCAAGATATATAAAGATCTGACCATATCATTTAATTTTTATCCATAATATTCAAAGTATAATTTTTGAATGTCCACATAATCAAAAGAGCATTGGAGCATATCATAATATGTAGTAACTGTCAAATGACTCAAATTCGGCAAAGAAACAAATTAGGATTAGCTTGATTCAAGTTTTCAAAATTTCAAATATTTGGCTTCTATTTTTGTGAGATATTTTTCCAATAATAAAATCGATTATGTTTGAATCGAATTTTCTTGGAGAAATGTCAGGAAATAGCTAGTTTTTTGTTGTTACAAGGAAGATTGGTTCGAGATAAATTGAAGCTGCACAAGATTGACAGAAGACAAATCAAGATAAGAACTGAAATTTAAAAAACTGTCTCATGAACATTGTTAGAAACTTAGTTAGAAACTAAGTGAAATCAGTTCCATTATTTCATTGTTATTGCTTTTGTACGAAAGTTGTAAAGAGCCATTTGATTATATAGTCTCACTTTCCCTATAAACATTATTGACATTGTAATTTGAGTGTGAAAAGATTAAGGAGTTCTCTAAGTTTTGTGTATAGCTTAGAAAGAAGCCAGCAAAATAGGACAGAGAAGTGACTAGATATCCTTGTAATCTCTCATTGATCTTTGTTTAGTGAAAAGATTGGACTAGTAAAACGACAATGGTGAGGAAGATCGGGTCTATAGCGGTGGAGCTAGAAGAGAATAGTAAGTAAAAGGTCGAAGCTCTATAAATTGATTGTCTGATCTTCTTTCTCCTTACTTTATTTACTTTCTAACCTTTACTATTTGTGTTTTTATTTTTGTGCCTTAAGTTAAACAGTCAATTTTCAACTACTTATCACGCCATTTAAGCTATTAAGAGGAATTTTATTTTTAAAATCTAAAAAGTTTTAATTTTTGCAAAAAATATCAATTCACCCCCTTTCTTGATATCTTACATAGGACCTACACAAAATGATAAGCCATACTTAACATAGAGGAACACATGTGAGCTTATCATAAGTACTTAAGGATAGGTCCTAATAGCAACGTGGTTAGAGAAATGTAAATGATAATCGAAGGTTGAGTTGGTCTCATGTACAGGCACTCAGATATAACTTACTAAGTACCCTACACAAACATAGGAATTACTTGATATGATATTATAGTTCTTCCTAAGGTCACTTACTACTAGTTTCTACTCAAAGAAGCTTGATAAGAGTAAGGTTTCTTTCAACTTAGTTCACAAGAAAACACAAGCTTCAAGAAGAACAAGAAGTAAATGCTCTATTACTGATGATTTCGGCTTAGTGAAAAGGCGGTATATATAGTTGCCAATCAGGGCAACTTCCTAGGTATACAATTTTACAAAAACAAATAAAATGATACAATCAACATTTGCGCTAATTATAAGGACAAAATAGATGAAACATGGTTCGATATGCTTCTAACAATCGTATATTGTCAAAGGACACATGGCATGCTGCAAATGGTTGTTCTTAGTATGAGAAATCAACTGTCTTTAGGGCAATTCCTTGTTGAAGGTTAGGAAGGGTTGGTAAACTTGTCGGTAAACTCAGTGTAATGTTGGTTGAGCTATTGGGATAGGTTGGCTAAGTTATCCTCTCTATTCTGTTTGTATCTAAAATAGCTTGGTACTTGGTCGTCCTAGTACTAGGTTAGTTTGGGACTCTTACTAAGCTCTTCTACCTGAGAGATAGTTGACTCTTAGTGAGAGCTTAGAGAGGTCGACATGAAGGAGTTTGGCTTCCTTGCTTGTGAGTTGTTGCTGAAGAGCTCAAAAAAATAAGGCGGCACAGTTGCGAGCTTATGGCCTATGTTATTAGTCCTTGATTTCTATCATAAAGAGTGTCGATGATCTTAAAGGTGGTTCTTGGAGGATTTGTATATAGCATTGTCTTAAGGGAGTTTATTACCGAAAAGATTTGGATATATAAGTTACTCATGGATTCATGAGTGCTAAAGAATATACCTAACACGTTGTATGTATACTATTATATATGTGTGTGATTTGGGATCATAAGCTATGCTATGTCTTAAGATGCCAACATTTTCAACTACAGGTATTCATAATGATGTTAACCTCTATGATAAGTTAGGATACGACTTGGTGTATGACTTGAAAGAGATGTGGAGTAAGTTTACTATGATGAGTAGCTAAGCGGGATTTGTTAGTGGTATATTATTGCTAACTATATGTTGTATTTGGAGATTGGATTGCATTGTCTTGTGTGTATGGTTATGGCTGTGTTCTTCTTAGTACTCATGCTCTTGATATCATAAGAGCCAATATAGACCCTTATGGTGTGTGGTATGTGTTTATGTAGAGTGGGACTCATTTGAACCACTCAACGGTTTGTATATGTTTAGAGATGTTAATTAATGCATGTTTTATAGTTTCTTTTATTTTTTTTTTTGGCTCACATGATTTATAGTAATTACTAATTGGTAGGTTTTGAAAACTATCTTTTAGAACCTATACCTATAAGATAAGATATGGTTGACAACTTAATACCTTGTATCTATTCTCAAACTTGTACTCTAAATCTAAGATATATAAGATATAAGTTCTATGTTATCTTGTACCCACCTTATAAAAGCTACTAAATAATAATGGATGTAAAATAATGTTATATTTTTACCTTCTAAGTTATGCAAAAAAGAGGTAAAATATATATATATATATAGGCTACAACCTAGGCTATCATTTATAAGAAACCTTAAAAAATTTTCGACTTCATTCTTTTTCACTTCTCTCTTGTCTCATTATATATTTCTATTTTCTATCTCTCTTGTTTCATTTTTCCTTAATATTAGCCTTATCTTTGATCTTATAATTTTCAGAGTAATTGCGCTTGTAAATTTATTGTAATGAATTTGATGATATATATTTTAATCAATTGGATTAAATTTCCTCATGGATGGTAACAAATACATAGGTGGAATGTGTCCCTTTTTCATTAACTAGTTATTTTTATCACTCTTGTTATGCAATGTCACTTTAATATAAAATGTTTATGAGGTAGAATTTATAATGTTATTTCTCTAAACTCATGAAAGCTATATCTTCATTCTATCTAGATGAATAGAGATGTTGTGGAAACATTAATTAGTTCATTTTATAATGAGAATTTACCTCAAATTTTAATATAAAATGTAATAAAAAAGTTTACATACTATAAAGCATATCTTATACCTTATATGATGTAGGTTTCGGACTGATTCCATGGTGTTATAACTTATAAGGTAGGTATTATATTTTATCCACCTTATATCTATTTACTCTTATTTATAGCAATACGGTTATGTTGAGTTTAAAGTAGTGTGGTATACTTTGAGCAAAAAATGGTAGTGTGATAGGTATTGAAAAAGGATTACGTTTTACAGTTTGTTATATCGCAAAAATCTCGAAAATATACATTACAAAAAGGGGGGAAATATGTTGAAGTGTACGGGGCTTTCTTCCATAGCTTATTTTAATGTTTTTTAATGAGTATATATAGACTATTATTTACGAAATCCACTGTTCAATCATTCTGCTTTGTCCGAGACCAGCTTTTTACTTTTTAGAGCTTAGAGAATATTGAAATCATATTCTCCTCTTGTACAGGAGAAAGAAAGAGGAATTAGAATTAATCAAAATTTAGATGCACATCCTGTTAAACGAATAGATTTGATGAATTAATTTACAAATCGTCTAATCAACGCGTTTGAAACGGTTGGAAAAAGCTTTCCTTCCTGAAAACAACATTTGGAAAGTTACCCTCTCTGTGCAAATCTATGCCATAGAAAAAATAAGCACGTGCACGCATATTAGACATTCTTAATATTATAGTTCTAATAAATAAAATGTCTCGTAACCTATACTGTAATTGCAAGAATAATAAAATGATTTCTTCAAATCTCAATTTTCTGAGTGCCAAATTAGTAGAATCATTCATCCCATCTAGATCATTATCGTTGCTTCTATTATATTTATGTTGCGGTAATGGTCAAAATGGTATCAACAAATCAACACAGCTGCAACTACTTTACCTTCTCCATGGAATTTCACCAGCCAGCCCCAGTAGCCACCTCAGGATTCCTGGGCAAAAACGTGGTGTAGCTCCTGTTTTGCGGTTTTCTTCTTTATTCAGTTAGACACCGGTACTTGCTTGCCATGCCGTCTCAACATTTATGTGCGCAAAGACTAGACCCTTGTTTCAAAGAAACTTACTCATTATAGAAAGATCCTATATATGTAGAAATTTAAGGTTACGAAGGACAGGTAATAGAATAATCATGTCTCTTCCATCTCTCACTGGACATACCCACCACAGCATAACTAGGTATGTTTCTTCTTGAAAATGCCTTTTGTGTATAATTTTTGTATTCATTACAATCTAACATTTCTCTCTTCTCTCTTCTTTTTTTCTTTTTTCCTTCTTTTTTAGCTTGAAAATTTGAGTGTTTCTTATGATCTGATGAATGAATCTCCCAAAGCTCCTATGAGAGATGGTTTGACTGCCTTAATTATTTTTTCCCAAGTAGTACAATGAACGTGAAAGGTTCTAGCTTCTTTTTTGTTTTTTTTTTTTTCAAGGAAAAAAAGTTTTGGGTGAGACCATCAAATATTAGTTGCTATTATTTTCAACATTGGAGGCGTTAAACGATGTTGGCATTTGGGAGTTGCTTATAATGTCAGCATATATAGAAAGTGACTAATGCTATGTTACACTCGTTTGACCGTGAGGATTGAAGCTATGATGGATTAACTATTTCGCAAAATAGTAAATTATTTTGTTTGATTAGGCCAAAATGTGAGGAGGTATTGTAACTAAAAATTGATGAAAATAGTACTCAAACTCACCAACTTCGCTCAATTTGATTCTATACATTTAGTTGATTTCATAAAAATAGAATAAAATGCTTATTTCTTTCATATAAATGTATTCTTATGTTTATTTTATATAACGGAATTACTATTAAAATGGAGAACTTAATTCCTCTATAAGACAAGAGATATAGCTATTATTTAATCTTTTCCAATATGTTTTTAAAATCTATTTATGAGATCTTAATGGCTACTTTTCTATCATATTCTTAAGTAGTATCATTCTGCTAACCAAATATTTATGATGTAATCAGTCATGCCCACCAAATCACTATCTTGCTACTATATTAGCAATTTCCCCATTGATTTAGGAGGATTCCCATATGATGAACCAAAGATGGATGCACAAGTATGGGTGCATATATATATATATAAGTCAAATCTATTATATATAATTAGTAGTTAAAATTGTAAGGAAAAAGTAACGTTATATTAATATCATAAAGTCGTTAAAATTAAAAATTTAAACAATTTTAATCATTACTTTGTAAATTGTTATAAATTGAGAGAATAAAAATAAAAACAATCCATTATCATACAAACCCAAGCAAATTCATCTGTTGCATCTGAATAATTGGTGGGCTAGCATAGATCATAGGAAAGATAGGTTGGTATATCATGGAATGAACTACGAGAAAATTGATTAAGCAAATTCATCTGTTGCATTCAGTGTTTCTATTTTTATCTTATTATAATTAATTAGGTGATTGCTTCCGTCATGTCCTTCATCACTTAGGAGACAAAATGTTCTTTTAATACTTGATTAATTAACAATTACCACAAATACATAGAATTGCGCACTATGTGCTTTTCATGGTACACGTGCCCTAAATTTGGAACTGTTTGTGGGTTCCACTAATAAAGACAGCCAAGAATGACGATGACTTTTGACATCTTTTATCAGTTTTTTTTTTTTTCACTGTATAACATTAAAAAATAAAAGTGATATTTAAACCTCATCTACCACCTTTAAAAAACTAATATTTATATCATTTTCATACATAAGTATTCGATATGTTTTTATATATTTTGGAAAAAATTTAATCATTTTTAACAAGTTATTTAACCCTTTTATATTGACACTGAATATCAATTAAATTTCATATATTTTTAAGTAGATTATTTAAACCTTTTATATTATAATTTTATACCAATTAAGTTTCTTCATTATCATGAGATTTATCCATAATATAGGTTGAACAATATATAAATATAGATAAATTAAATGCTCGCTTAAAATACGTATAACTTAAGTGAATTGTGATATAAATATAAAACACTTAAATGATTTACTATAAATATATATTCGTCCATTTCGTGTACAGATAATATAAATAAATCATATAGAAGTTGGAGTGAAGTCTCTAAAATTGTTAGGCAAGTAAATGAAAAGATACGCATGGATCATTCTGATACCGTGTTTTCTAGAGAAAGAAGAAAACGTAAAACCTATATAATTTTACATGTAATATAAGACAGCTAGGTTTCATACATGCAAGTCAAAGGTTAATTTTCACTTTGGTTTATTATTTATTTCATGAAAGCCCATGTTTGATTGGAATTTTAAAACATTACTCTATATATTAACCGCGTCAGCAACCGCGTAAGCAATTCAGCGTGGCGATAAGTCCATCTTGTCAACTTCTATGTTAATTAATGGTTTTGGGTTTAATTGTTGACTTAACCGACTTTATATATTTGTTGGGCATAAAATATAGGGATACATTGCAAATATTTATGAAATCTTTAAAAAAGGTACATTTGAATTTCAACATGATAATATTGCCTAAATGCTATGCATTTTATTTTATTTAATTTTTATAAAGATTTTGGTGGTTTAGATGTTCGATTTTAAAATAAATAGTTGAATGCACATAAAATAAATATAAGGGATATACATATAATTTATTCTAAATATATTAGATATTTTTCTTTAATAAATCTTATTTCATGCAAGTTTTATGTTGTTGAGCAGTACTCAAACAAATGTTCTATTAAAAAGGGTATGTTCATTATAAAAATATCCACCCACTCTCTCTCTCACTCTCTCTCTCTCTCTATTACATTTTCAAATGTTTGCAAATAGGGTTAGGAAAAACAATCGCGAATCGAACCATGACTTGAAACAAAAAATCAGTTTTTTTTTTTGTAAATCATTCAATTGGTTATGTATAAATGATTTACGATTCGGTTCAGGGAAATAAACCAAATTGTACTATTTTGAACTGAATTAAATCGTTTATTTTATATTTTTTTCTATCAATCTTTATAAATTTCATTAAATTTTTCATATCTTGTTATTTTTTATTATAATTTTGTATCAATTATTAAAATTAAGTTGAGTAAATTTCATTTGAAATTTTATATTTATTGGAAATAAAAATGTTTAGTGAAAATTTGACATAAATGGTTCGAACCGTAAATCGAACCAAACTAAATTGGTTTTAATTAGATTAAAAAAAATTTGTGAATTGAACCGTATGGTTAGGTTTGAGTTAAAAAAAAAATTGAATCGCTATATTATGTTCGATTCAATAAAAGGAGCAACTATATCGTATCAAATTGAACTGCGCTCACCCTTATTTGTAAGTGTACCATTTATGAAATTAATAGGTAACCTACACGATCTTGATTAAATGACATATTATCTTGCAAAAATTTAATATAAATATTCTTAGACAGTATTAATGTATTATGATGATTTGGTAAAAGAAAAAGATAGGTAGAAATGATTCTCAAAAACAAAAGTGGAATCGACATATCGCCTAAGTTTAGATAAATGCCTCCCTACAAACTAGTCCATCAATTCCATAACACTAAACTAATGTATACGTATATTTACAATTAAAGGTGTCAGTCTTAGGTTCTATTAGTAAAGTGTATTGGGCTCTCAAGATTAGATGGGTTGGTTGAGATAGATCTTAGTAAACAAAAATATGATAGGATTTGCTTACAAAATAGATAAGGAGGAGTGGAACAATCAAGAGATTATCTATCGAGGCCATTTGACATTTAAGTTAGTTATACATGTGGAAAAGTACATAACTCTCATAAGCAAGATGCTCAAATATGAAGTTTAACAAGTATGTATTCAGTACCTTTAGGTGGAAGGGTTTAAAGTATCTATAGTTTGGACTTCGAACTTCAGTCAACTCATAGCATGTAACTTACAACATCTTATGTTAGGTTTAAGAGGCTCGAGGTTGGTAAAATCTTCCGACTTAGTCAGGATGGGATTGTTTTAGGCTTTATACTTGTCTTCTCTCATTTAATGTTTAGCGATGTCGTACAGTTAAGACATGTGGGCTTCAAGGAGGAAAGGCTCTTAAATATCACATTGCATTTGAAGTATCGTAGGCAATGTATGGACAAGCATGTGGGCTTCTGTTAAGGAACATGTAGGTATCTTAGAGCCATGCAATGATGTTTATAACTCATAGAGGGTAGAGGTTACGATTGCCCTTTATACTAGGAGAATCGATTTGAGAGAGATCAGTTTGGACACCAAGAAGGTTAACTTGTAAGTCGAGGAAGTCAACTTGAGTTGTGGACACCTTATATCCAAAACCAATCAACTTAAAGGTTAAGGAGGTCGGCTCGGTCCATAGGTATCCATGTCTAAAGCGGATTGTCAACAAGAGGAATTTGAACTAACTTATCATTTACTTTAAGGAATGTAAAATAAAGTGAATAAAAAATTTATTCCTTAGAAATATTGATTAATTAACGAGATCTGGTAAGTGAAATATTTTTCATGTTTATTTGCTGTAAAACTTGGCGAGTAATATGTATTGTTTACTTCATATCATTACATTGCTAAAACAAGTTAAGATTAGCATAAATGTACAAATAGGCACCTATGTCATGGAAAGTACCATTATGACTGTTGTAACCTACCACCACCATTCCGTCACCTCCACTAATACTGCCACAATTGTTGTTTCTATCATCATTACATCATCACCGATATCATTATACCATGGTAGTCATGCTATTACCTCTATTGCATCCTTCATGGTGGTAGTAATGTTTGTGTGGGGTAATGGGGGTAATACCAACATAATGATAGGGTAGTGGTGTATATTTTGTAACAGGTAGTGTTAATGGAAACATAACAGTAGTGATGGCGACAAATGTGGTAATAGTGGTAGTGTTAAGTTGGTTACAATGGAGATGGTGGTGCATTGGTTATTATAAATTAATGACCATATAATGGTAGTAGAGCAATGTGAGGATAAGTAGTGGTAGTAATTACGATGACAATAAGGAATAATGTGATAGTGGTGTGAAGTTGGTCAGTTAGTAGTAGCAACAATGGTGTTTTACCTGTGACATTAACAATAATCATGAAGGTTTTGATAATATTACGTTGTGGTAAGTAGTGATATGGAGGAGTTGCATTAGTGTAGGTTATAGTGATAGTTGTATAGTTCATGGGAAATGTGGTGGTATGTTGGTTATTATGGTAACACTAGTAGTTGTAATAGTTGTATAGTTTATGGTGGTAACATGATGTGCTTAGGAGCTCAATTAATTACTAAGACTTACTATATAGTAACTAGGTAGATCCTTCAAGATATTGAAGAAAGAGGAAATGGGTTGGCAAATACAGTAGCTTCTATAAAGTTATTATTTGGATATGACTTATTAAGGAACACTACACAACTTAGTACTTTACTTGACATGATGCACAAGCTGATACTAAAGCCTACTTATCATTAATTTTGAGCTTCCAAGTAAGATTATATAAGAGTGTGAAAAAAAGATATACTCAGAGAATGGTATCTCGTAAGAACAAGAATATTCATTAACAATGTTGTGTAAGATGATTGTGACTATGGTAAAAAAGACTATTTATAGTAAATTATTTAGGGTAATAATACAATAATGGAAAATTATATAAAAGATAATGTAAGAAGATTCCTTGTAAAAGTAAAAAGAGTAAATATGACAAAAGAAAAAAGGAACATAGTACAAATGTCAGAAAAGTAGGGGATAGGTAGCATGTCGTGATTGGGTTTACGTATTAGGATTCTTAAAGCAAAGTGACTAAGTTGGTCTGGTGTTGAGGTTATTGCTATTGTGCTATATTGAAGCTTGATAAGGTGATCAAGTATGGCATTAGCTCAGTAGAGTGGGATATGAGAGCTTAGTTTCCATAGACCTCGGCTTCGACACTCAACAGGTAAGCAGCTAGATAAGAGTCTAAGTAGAGTAGAGTATGTCTGAGCTGAGGCCTTAAAGAGTTCTTCCACAACTCTTCCATATACTGGAGATCATTCTCAACAAGTTGAGAAGACACGATCCTCCTTGTGATAAATTGTAAGCCTCTGAGGTAAGCTTGTATAGGAGGTCCAGAGTTAGCACTCCATCATAACATTAGCAATGGTGGTAGACTACAAAGATAGTATTGACTACAAAGATAGTATTGATGGTGTAGGAATGGAAGTGGATTTAGTGTGTTGGGACTTCATATAAGATGGAAGTGAGAACTTTAACATTATGCTTTTTATATAAAAAACCTCATGATATCCAAAAACCCATAGCAAGGATCTATGTAAAGGCATGATCAAACATAATACCTAATCTCAATTGTTAACATGACCAACATATATATGATAAGATTATGTAAATAAAATCGTAATTAAGGTCGGATACCAAGATTGTTATCTTGAATATTAGGACAAAGAATGGATAAAAGTTTCCAAACCACCAAAGAACTACTTCTTGCCACCATTATACACCATAGCATAACATGCTACCTATACCCTTATGGCTCTACTAGTGAACCACCTTACTCATGGTTACTTCTTGACTGAAACACAAAGGCTCCACTTCAAGTCTTCTTTACCTACATATACTTAAAAATTAGTCTTAATTCAATTACTTTCTTGATCCAAATCTAAACTAGAATTAGAATTTTAAGGGTTTCTAGCTAGTTCACACCACTTCCCATCTTATGAAGAACCTCTTACCGGAGCTTGTGAAGTTTAAGATAATCTCCTCTAAACACACCAATCAACAAATGTCAAGTATCAACTCCACTTCTAAAGGATAATTAAACCTTAATTGTAAAAGGAAGATCTCTGATAATAAACTTAGGAGTTGAGTTCCATTAGTTTTGTAATGACTTCTAATTTGCAATTTAAATTATTAGCCGATTAGTCATCCCCTTATGCCCATTAAACATTAATCTTCCTCTTTTTTATGGAATCTTTAAAAGCATATATAGGTTTATGACTCATCCTTCTCACTACTTAATATACATATAATAAGTTTTTCCAACTCATGCTCCAATTGTAGCTCCCTATTCCTATCTCACTCAACCCCTTGATTTAACTCCTTTGAAACAACTCTAACCATATTAGGTTACTTTTACTTGCATCTATGTTCATTCCTAAAGACTTCATTAGACTAAAGAAAAAGTTTTAAATTTCTTTTCTCTTCTTGTTCTATATAGGTCGATTATTTGTAGTCTCAAATTACCATAAGGTTGTTTTGTAAGGAGGGGAATGAGTTAAAGTTGGAATTTGTAAGGGTGGTTGTTGTGTGCTTAAGATGGCTTTAGAGTAAGGGTTGATAGGGCATTTGTTTAGGAAGTTGCTTGTAGATTATGCATTTGTGTTGGTAAGCTTCATGGGCTTTTAAGGGTTTATGTAGATTAATGGTTGCTAGCTTCTTGTGATTTAGTTAGTGTTTAGGCTTGGTATAAGGTATTTGGTAAGAACACATGAATTAGATATTGAAATTATGGCTTAAGGCTTCATAAGAAATAACTAATCTAATAAGATTTGGATAGTTGTACTTAAGGTAATGGCTCAAACTCTTTCATATACTCCAACAATGAGTCTACTTGCTATAATTCCTTTAGCTCAACCATAGGATCTTTATATATTTATTATTAAAGCTTTGGTCCTAATCATAGCTAACTCTTCCTACGATATAGGTGTTAAGGTACTATTATTTGACAACAAACTAAGACTAGTGACAAAACTTTTTTTTTTTTTCTTTTTAAGTGAATGGTTCCCATTCATCTCAAAATGATGTTTAGCTTTGTTTAGACGAGTCTTGAATCCTACTCTTCTAAAAATTAGAAACTCCAATTTGGTAGATCTTATAGCAACTTGGTACTTACCATAAGACGCTCCTCCAATGAATATATCTTAGGTATTTTATATCTCAAAAGTCCTTCGCATGCTTAGTAGTGATTGACAAGCAGATGCTTTTAGACCATTTTGCATCTATTGTTTGAGCTTAGACAAGACATGACCTTATTATCCTAGAATTTCCTATTGCTGTTGTAATGTATTCACAGATGCCTTAACTAATCCATCTTACTTAGTCAATTGTCCTTTCATTACAATGAGAAGATTTTCTTCCATTTTCCTAAACTCCTTAGTTCTTTTAGACATTGTGGTTACCTAACAACTTAGTTTTGATACCAATTGATGCTTCGAAATATGATATAAAAACTAAGGTTGAGAAATAAGGCTTCTAAATACTCAACCCAGCTAAGAAATACTAAATTTTAAGGCAAAGGATTTTTTACTTCTTTTCTTTTTTAGTTTTGCATGTAAATAAATATCTTACATATATTGACATGCCTAAGGTCTAATTCTATATTAGTATTGAGAACATTCCTATAGCCGTGTGCTAAGTGGTTATAGGAAAAGGAAAAAAAAATGTTTGTGTTTTTTTTTTTCAAAAAGCTAAAACCCTAAATATGGTAAAACAAAAATTAATTCCAAGAATACAATACTTACAATCTTGATTCTAGAATACGATTTTAGAGGCCACCATATAAATCTTGAGTCCATATCATGACTTTTTTTCTTGTAAGCATATCCTCAACATTCCATTATCTTTCAGCTTTTCTTATAAGGAGTTGTCAAAAACACCCACTTGTCACTTTTATCATCACCTACATTCTCTTTTGATTTCTCAAATCACATTATCATGTTATTTTGATCTTGTTTTGACCCATGCAAACTGAAGAAACCCAAATAAAAAAAAAAAATCCTAATTTCTCCAATAAAATTTCCAAAAAGTGCAACGTTTACTTTACAAGGATGCTACATGAAGTTGAAATCAAATGATTAACTAAAGAGAAAAGGAACGCTAGTGAAAGATGGAGGTAGTAATTAACTTATCGAGAAATTGAGCTTTGTCCTGTTTAAGTTTATGTTTCTACCAATTTTTCAGGTGGATCATGTCTATATCGTATTAACTATTCGCATCTCATTGTGTTTAGAGTAAAAAGAAAGCTCATAATTGGATGAAAGAGTCCACTTTTTAGTCATAGTTAAATTGATATACTTCAAATGATTGTGAAATTATTGTCTTAGCCACTAGGCATCAAGTTTCATCTTTCCTACCCCTCTATTATATGGTCGGTTGGCAATAAGGAAAACATCATATTTGATTGAGGTTAGATCCAAGAAATTCTCTAAATATCATAATTTTCATGGTCATCAAACTAATTTGCATTGCATATTAACATAGAGAGGGGAAAAAAGAGTACTTTTTGAAGAAGCACTTTATCGGGACTAAGCAAATAAGAAAGAAATGGTACCTAATTAATTATCCATATCCTGTTTTTTTATTGAAGTTGTGTTTTGAAGTTACGATTCAAAACTAATTTGAAATTATGTCTTTAAACAAGATTTTGAATGTTGTATTTTTTAGATTACTTTTAACTTGACTGTAGTTTTAGGATTATTTTTAAATAATATTATATTTCTTTCCTTTTCCCAATTGTTTACTTTTGTATTTTTCATTGCTTCATCTCTTCTCTACTTATGCATGGATTATATCTATTGTACTAAAATGGTTGGGATGGATTAGGTACCTTAATTGTATATAAAATTAACATTTTTCATTTCATAAGTAATGGTCGCATGCCACTTATCAAAATATTCGTTAAAAGTTAAAATAACTCCATATCTTACTCCTCCTATGTTTTTTTTGCCTCCTTCACTTTCCCATACTATGTCTAAATCTCTCTAAGACTTATGAACTTAAAAATATTGGTTTAATATAATCAAGTGTTTGTTATTTTGTAGAGCTTCACATGGGTGATCTTGATTTAAAATAAAGAAATACGATTTTATATTGGAAATGAATTTAATGTTATACATTTATATTTTAGAATAAAATAATTTTCAAAGACTATATAAAAGAAAAATAATAGAGAGAAATTATTTAGAATGGTTATGTAAATATATATGTACCTACTCTTTCCTAAAAAAGAACAACAATCTACAATTCTTAGTATTTGTGCTAGTATTATATTTCCTTACAAACTTCTATTTATGTCTTAAACCTACGTACGTTAGCAATCCTTTACCTTAGTCTCACAACTAAGCTCATGCAACCGCCTTATCTCTTAAGCTCTCCCAAACATAAAAACATTCCATTACAAAATTGAAAAATACGGACAAAAAGCCGAAACTAAATGCCCCAATCTTGCACAATCGAGTTACATTGCAGGGTTACTATAGTTTTAAATCAAGTGCTCCAAATTAATTTAGTTGCTCCAAATCAATTTAGAGTACCTCGTTTAGCTTTAAATTTTGCCTATGTATTTATAGGGCTACTATAGTTTCAACCAAAAGTTGAAGCATGTTATCCGTTTACCCTTTGCAATTATGGTTTATGGTTTATGGTACATGTTATATGTTCTAGTCGTTGATTTTATTTTTATTTTTCATTTTATTTTTATATGTGTCAAGGTCATTAAATAATTGTTATTTGTGATATATTTTTGAGTTTTTAAGTAGTTTGTAAGTTTTGCTGTCCAAAATTGGATGTTAATCTAAAAGCAATTTTTAGGGAAAAAAATTGAGATAATGTCATGGTTTATACTTCGGTTTTATTATTTTTTATAATTAGACAAATTATACATTTGAAAGTTTAACTTGTCTAATTATATACCTAATTGAAAATTTTGTTACCATTATCTATGTTTTAGTTAACTTCAGTTCATACTATTAATTTAGTTATCACGATTAACTAATTGGATGGTTGTTTACGATCCTTGTAGGGATGTGCAGACCCAAACCCCTAGGATTGTGGTTATCACTCACCGTCGTGAGTGGATCTTATGATTTATACTTTTAAAGCGAGTCGCTATCTACTGTTTTACAAGAGGTGGTTGGCGATTACTCTTCGAGGGTCATAAATCACCACACAATTGACTGATGGTACTAATTGTATTAATTATGTAAATTATAGTTAATTAATGTGTAGATTGTAATAATTAATTTTTTAATTTGGTGTAGGATTAGATAAATTGAAATTTTTAGTGTATAATTATAAAAAAATGATAAAATTAAAGTATAAATTATAACATTAAAAAAAATTATTTTAAGAGAGTTGTATTGTCTTTTTCGTCCATATTAATTTGGAATCTATTTCGAGTCTAATCGGAGTTTGAATCATGGGAAACATCCGACTCTTAATGGACTTCATAGCATTAGGTATTAACCAAAGATACACAAAGCCTTTTAGTAAATGTCAGAGAAAATTACCTCATTCTACTTCGGTTGGCATCTTAATCATTATGTGATTTGATTTCAATTAAATTTCGTAGCCATCTTGTTGATAGGATGTTTGTGTTGCTCATTTGGCAAATTATTGGTCGGGGTTTTATAATTGACACAGACCAAAGTTGCAGGATAATTTTATTTTATTTATTCTTTTTATTTTTCGGTACTATGAAGAATTTTTTACTGCCAAGTTCCATTCACAGTAACATTTAGTAGCTACTACAAGCCTCTCTCGCGTCTTGGACCTCATGCATCTGCAGCCCATTTCCTTGTTCGCGACCCAGTCCATGCAGCCCTTTTATCTCCTAACCTCTAAACCCATTGCAAAATTGAGAAGCATGGATAAAAAGCCCAAATGAAGTGCTGCAGTCCTGCACAATTGGGTCACATTGCAACTTACCCCGTACGATACGAACAGCTTGCTTCACTCCGCGAGAAAGAAAATCAAAATCCAAAGATACAGAAAAGAAATTGAACTGAAGTAATTACGGAAATTTGATTTTGATCACCATTTCATCTAGTACAGACAATCTGATGACTTGATTACCAAAACCCTAGTAATAATCCGATTCTCCAAACCATGTCGTCTTCACTTCCAACATCTGCTGAGGACAATGCCCTGTAAGTTTCCGTTACAATCATTCCTTCTCGATTATTTATGTCATAATCGCGTGTTTCATCGACGAGATGTACATAGACCCGACATTCGGCCATTAAACCACGTTATTGATATTATAGTTCATCTATTTGGAAATTATGAGGATCCATGTCCCACAATGTGTGGATTTGTATGCAATTTTGGCAACTTTATTGCTGCTGGAGTTCTATCGGATTGATTTCTTAATTATGAAATGATGAATTGGTTTATAAGGTGTTGGCATTTGTTGATAGAAACTTTTTATCTTTTCTTACACTTACTTTTCTCATGAAATGTGTAATGAAATTTTTGAAGCTTGCACATTTCTTTATTAAGTTAATTTAAGATTTGTCCCAGCACTGGTTGATGGGAATCTTTGTCATTATGTTGGGCTTTGTTGCTTATGATTCTCAACGTTATTGGTGAATTAGGTTTCTTGATATATTGCATGAAGCTCCATTGTTTGCGCACCGGAAGCCAACTCGGGTTTATGGCAGCATTGTGTACTGCATTTTATTGGCAAGTACTTTTTTGTTTTTTTGGCTAATATTGGCAAGTACTTTACAATTGACTTACTTGTGAAACAGGGTATATTAGTGTCTGCTTAGATGGATTTTGGAGCTCTGTTTATGCAAATGAAAGTTAAAGGAAACGTTTGACTTGATGTTTATGTGCTTCAATTTTTCATTAAAGTTGTTTGTGAATATGCAATGAGTTCCATTGAAAATGAAGTACTTTTTCAGAAAGGTAGATGTTTCTTATTATTAGTTTCAAAAACAACATTAGTTCAATTCAGTTTTAAACCTTTTGGATAATATTTAGTTTACTTATGCACCATTTCCAAATTGTTGTGACTAGGTCCAATTTTGCACATATGTCTTCCTCTGGTGCAATGGCTGAATCTCATGCTTTTAAATATTTATACAACTTGATTGAACATTTCAAACTTTATGAATAAATTACACATTAGGCAAAAGGTTTATGACTAAAATTGCACTCTTTCTTTTCAAAAGCATTTTTTATGATATCTTTTAATCGTGGCCATAATATTCGTAGCTTTCTATTATGGGAAGATGATCAATCTTGGATTTTAGGCAGGTTATGTCATATTGGCAGTTGGTGCACCATGGATATTCCAGTCTGCAGCAAATTTCATTCCACCTTTGCTTTGCAGCTGTGATGTAGCTCTGTTGATTGTCACTGGTACAGCTACTTTATCTTTTTACTTTGTACATACTTTTTTTAATATATATATATAGCACTGTTGAATTAGCTTTGTGTGCCACAACCTTCATTTTTGGGTAATGTCAAATTTTTGTATTTTATATATATGTAAGAAAGGGAGATAGAGCTAGGATATACAAAAAAGAACCAAGATATCAATCCACAAAACCAAAAAAAATGGGTGTGTGCATCAATAACCTAGTGTCACAAAAAACTACTAACTATACGGCTAGAAAAAATAAAATTTTCCTAGCTAGATCAAAAGTAGAGGTGGGTTGTCCACCCACACGCCTTAAGTTTCTCTTTCCAGATGTGCCACACCTTTCTTCACTCACTTGATTTGTGAAAAAAAGGTGCAGGCTGTTAGAGCTTAAGCCATTCTTATCTTGACAAAATGCAATTGGCCTTGTGTTGTTTTTGTTTTAGAAAATAATTATTTAGACATAGCAGCTGGTGCTTCCCATTATTAGAAATATGCTTACTGGTGTGAACATGAGATGCCTTTGTTAGATAAGTTGGTAGGGTATACTAGGATGTCAAGATTGTTGGACCTGGAATCGTTCAATAGAGAAGCTATAAGGGATAACTACTTCACCTTTATACTCTTTTTTTTGTCCAATATTAATGCTTGTACCTGCTTGTGAGTGCAGTGTTGAAAGTGTCATGGGAAGTGAGTCTGTTGAATTAGTTGGAGTAGCTACATGAATGGATGTATGCTCCTGCCCTGCATCTAGCCTCACGACTTCCATGTAATTGTTGGGCTCCTCCCCCCTGATATTGCACCCTAATATTTGTATTGCACTCACTCCCTCAAATGTGATTTCCAATCCTATTCTAACAACTCCTTAAAACTGGAGCTTTGTTTTTTAGTGTTGTGCCCTTGAATCACTTGTTTTATTTATTGGGAGTGAGAAAGCCTTTTAAGCTGGAATGTGATCTCAAATGTTAATGAAGACAAAGAGCAAGGATGAACTGCTACTTTACACTAATTGCTTGTGTACTAATACTGCTGCTAGGTGCCCTTTATCCTGGGCAAGTAGCTTCATAAGTGAAATCTTCCCAAAAAGTCACTTTCCAACCCCGGCTTGTTTGTGGCCCCTACTTGTGTCAAATAGCAGAAAGAAAGTAAATGATGATTCCAGTTTTTTTGTAGTTTATATTGTCATGTATATATAAAATATTTTCTTGTTCAGGTATCTTTCAACAGTATTTGGTCTACCAAGTGCAGAAAATCCGGTTGCAGGTACTTTTCCATCTACTTCTTGAATCTTGCGGTGCTAGCTTCCTTTTTTCTTCTCTCAAAGTAAAGGCTCCCTTCTTGCTCTTCTTGCATGAGTTTTCATCTGCTACAGATCCTCTTGTTCTACTTAGCAAGATCAAAGAAGTTTAGCTGCTCTAAATTGCATCAAATCACTAAGTTATTTATTTACCCCATTTAGCTTTAAATTTTACCCCCTGTATTTGCAGGGTTACTATAGTTTCAGCCAGAAGCTGAAGCATGTTGTCCGTTTACCCTTTGCAATCGTGGCTTATGGTACATGTTATGTGTTCCAGTCATTGATTTCATGTTTATTTTTCATTTTACTTTCAAATGTGTGAGGGTCACTAAATAATTGTTATTTGTGATATATTCTTAAGTTTTCAACTAGTCTGTAAGTTTTGGTTGTCCAAAGTTGGATGGTAATCTAAGAGCAATTTTCCGGGAAAAAAAAAATTTGTTTTCAGAGAGCTGTACTGTCTTTTTTGTCCATATTAATTTAGAATCCATTTGGAATCTAATTGGAATTTGAATCATGAGTAACATCCGATTCTTAATGGACTTCATAGCAGTAGGTATTAACCAAAGATACACAAAGCCTTTTAGTAGATGTTGGTGAAAATTTATCTCATTCTACTTTGGTTGGCATCTCAATCATTATGTGATTTGATTTCAATTAAATTCAATAGCCATCCTATTGATAGGATGTTTATATTGCTTATTTGGCAAATTATTGGTCAGGGTTTTATGATTGACACAGACCAAAGTTGCAGGATAATTTTATTTTATTTTATTATTATTATTTTTTTGAACTATGAAGAAATTTTTACTGCCAAGTTCCAGTCACAGTAACATTTAGTACCAATTTCAAGACTACAAACCTTGAGCTTCAGATTAAAAAAAAAAGGGGTATAAAGATGAATAATGCAAATGAAAAATCTGATTGAACTTTGCCAAAAGATAGCCTTTTATACATCTGTATTTCTCCAAAAAAATATAGCTAATTATTGGCTTCTATTTTACAAGACTAGTTGCTCTAAGCTTTTGAAGTGGCACAAAACTTGATACAATGCAAATTTAAGTGGAGTCCTGCAGGTGTGGAAAGAATTTTTGGACGATGTTCCTACATCCTCTTCCCACACTATGTTTTGATGATGCTTATCATCAGCTAATAATTATTCCACCAAATTTTCATTTTTTTCCTAATTATATTATAAAGTGTTACCCAAGTTCATCACCTGGACTTAATATAGTATTTAAATATAGCACTTGAAGCAGGTTTTTTTTCTCCCCCCTCCCTTTCCACCTTCAGTTATTCTCCGATGAGCCATTAATTTTCTTATAAGATATATCCTCAAGAAACTATTCAAATATTGGTTATTACTAGTGCTTTTTAACTCCATTACTACCATGAGAGCTTCTTCCAACAGAACATTGCTGATTAATGATAGGAACTGCTGCTATGTTACTTGTCATCATCTGGAAGCCCAGTGTCAGTTTTCTTTCTATACCTGTGATGTTGAGGTATGTGAATTGTCTGAATATGCACATTATGATTTCATATTGTTTTGGCCAAATTAAACAGATATACCCTTGAAATCTTGGCCATTATGCAAGTTGGCCTCTATGACCCTTGTGCATTTTGGTTGCTGTGAATCAACAAAATCATTGATGGTGTAAGTAAGATTCATTTGATGCCATTAAAATGATCTAATGTGCAGTTCCTTCTTCTAAAAAGATGACAAGTTTCAGTCAACTGTGTATAATGGCCTTCAATGCCATAAATGATTTTGTGGATTTGTGACAAATCGAGAAATAAATGGAACAAATTGAATATTTTGGGGCTCCATTTCCTGCAACTAAAGTCTACATAATGGCTAAAGTTTTCAGGGGTTCATTTGTGTATTTAGCCTATTCTTAAAGATACATAGAGGACAAAGCGTTTAGAATTACAACATAAAGCAGGTGTTTTCCAGATCCTGTATATCAAGTGTGAACTCTTACCTTTATTATCCTTCCTTTGAAAAGTAAAATTGCTTTTTTTCATTGCAATCCAGCACCCTAAATAAGATTATTAACTAATGGTACATTTTCTCATTGGAAATCAACTAACTACAATATGAATTTCCCTGAGCATTGAGTATCATTTGTAACTTCAATTTTGGTGCTTGAAATATGATTAAAAGATGATTTATGCAGGTATAGCCCTTTCCCCAAAATTAGAGTCTGCATATTTGCCAATTTTGTCCCATTTTCCTTCCATTCCTAATGTGCTCTGAGCATGTTAATGGCCGCATGGCTGCTTTTTATTTTTAATTAATGCTGATTATTTCATTAATAGTGTCTCCTTCTTTATCTCCAATTGAGGTTCTTCTGACTGCATTAACTTTGTAATTTTGACTCAGATGAGATCCAATTAGTCTTTACTTTTCACATGGAAACTATTTATTTCATTTGTTGATGCACATGTATATACACACATACTTTTCCGTGCGGTGCTAGTAATACCTGAGCATGTTGAACATGCAGGATTATCATGGTTGTTGAAGCAATATGTGCTGGATCTTTCATGAGTGTCTACATGGGTAAGTACGCTTGCATTTTTTAGAGGGTTCTGTGCTGGTCTTTTCTTGGATGGTAATTTCAGTGGCTTTCAAGTGTTTTTATCCCCCCCTTTTGTGATGGTTTTCCTGACACTAACCAAATGTCCTGTCTAGATTCCCAGTCATCTTCATGAATGATTCTAATATTGTATGAACTTAAGTTTTTTGTGTGGAAACCCTGATCTTTTCTTCATGAAATGTTACTTGAATACATGTTTCACCATAAAACCTTTGCTGGAACTAGCGCTCCATGTTTAGCTCCATTAAATATAGGAAAATGAATTGCTAGCATTAGGTGGTGAAGTCCTTTGATTGTGCACATGAATGTGCTATTTGTCCTGTTTTCACGTGCATGCTTTATTTTGATCTTGTCTGTTTTTTCTGTTATTGAGACCCCCACCCTCCTCTATTATAGCTTCTTTCAGTTGAGTTTAGCCTCCCATTTGTTATCACATTTTTAGGTTCCTAATTTGGCCAAAACAATATGAAACCATAATGTGCAATGGTGGTCCATATAGCCAAACCCACAACGTGGGAATAAGGCTCAATTTCATCGTTCTTGTACTGCATTTTAGTTTCCAACAATGGTCATTGCCAAATCATTAATTAGGAGTTTCACAGCATGGTGGTTAAATTTTAGCTGCAAAAACAAAGGAAAGTATCATCAACATTGTTTTGTTATTTCTTGTTTGGGTTTCTTTGGTTGGAGAGCAAAAAGTTTTTGAGATTAAAGAAAAAAAGGTACAGCAGAATTTTGATGTTTTCTTCCAAGTTTATGCTTCATTCGGTGTTTAAATGGAAAAGTTGTCCCACTTTATTAGGTTTATATTAAGTGAAGTCCCATGATCTTTTCCTTTCTAACACCCACCTTGTCCATGAGTATCATCAGCATTTCAACTTCATAAGTTTTTGAAAAAGTTTTAAGCACTTTTAAGACTTCTAAATAGACTTTTTTGAGCTATATCCTTTGGTTTGAGGGACTGTTCTTGTGTACATATTTTTGGGGTTTCTTTCAAAGGATGTCTTATGCATAGAGCTTACATGTCGCTTAGTTTTATTGTTTGCACCTGTATGAGGTTGTAAATACCTAAAACTAGTTTTTTTTTTTTCTTTTTTTATTCCTATGCCCCTTTTTCCTTTCTGGGTGCAGTGGGCTCTCTTTGTTCATCCTATCTTTCAATGAAATATTTACTGCCTTGTCAAAAAAATAAATAAATAAAATAAAGTAAAACCCTTACTGTGTTTAGCACATGGCTTCATGCTATTGTATCTTTCTTACCACATTACTACTGATATTCTTTAATTTGTCTCCATTTGTCTTGGATCATGCAGGATATGTACATCAGTACAATTCATTGAATTCCCAGCCTGATGTTTTGAATTCACTCTACTCACCACTTCAACAATCAAGCCCACTGGAAGGTGTAAGGTAGACAATCTTATTGGGACAGAATATTCATCTTGAAATTAAGTCTACATTCATTCAACGGAACTTTAAATTTCTTCCCATGAGATAGCTTGGTTATACTTATTGTTGCCAAGAAAGGGACATTGACAATGTGATTTTCTCAGAAAAAATTTTGTGGTTGACATTGAGAAGCATTGATATGCTTATGGTATTATCCTGTATGATAATTTTTATTTTACTTGTCAACTAATGTTTCTGGAGATAAAACATAATATACTTACTCCGGGTCATGCTGATAAAACTGAAGTCCAGTATTGTTTTAGTGCAAAGATGCTTTTTTAAGATAGCATTGCTTCCCAGGTATCATGACGGTGGGCGCCTTTCTGATCAGCAAATGGCTTTGCTGCAGTACCAGCGTGAGAACCTTCACTTCTTAAGTGAGGAGGTAGGTGGCTGAATAACCTCTTGTTGTTGTGTATGCAATGTTGTTCTCTTTCAAGCCTCTAGCTTTTTGCCGTGTTTGCCTAGGTGTTATGGGTCGCAATGGAAATTGAGTTGATTGGTTTAAAGTATTTTCTTTTTTCTTTTTTAGCTTTAGATTTCACAAATTGTTCTCTTTGTGAAAATTTATATGCTTCTATTGCAGATTCTTCGGTTGCAAGAATGCTTAAGCAAATATGAACGATCTAGTGATGGGAGTACCCCGCAGGTTGGTGAAGCTATTTGTTTTGTTGAACTCCTAAAGAAACTATGAAATATTCTTTTGACTTTTAATTACCATATCATATTAGCATTATTTGGCTCTGGAGTATGTTGGGATTTTCAGATTCATACTCCACAGCATGAACTGTAGTATGGAAATGAAAATGCATAGACCATGCATTTATTCTGCAATGTAGAAATGAAAAAAGAAAAAAGAGAAAAGAAAAGAAAAAAGAGACAGAGGCAATCTTTTTCCCTTGATTGTGATAATACATCTTTGTGGGATTTTGGGCTTTATAACTGAATAAGTATAGCAAGGTTTATAAAGTTTCCACAGTGAGATTTCTATTGGCTAAGCTAATGTTTTCTCCTGCCAACTCTACAGACTAACTGGTATTACTTGTGCCCTTTTTAGGTTGATCTAGCTCATTTGTTGGCAGCTCGTGATCAGGAGTTGAGGACACTTTCTGCTGAGGTAACATCCTTGCCATGTGATTACAGTTTAGGCAAGCACCATGTTCTGCATTTTTTAACGAGATGGCATCAGTGGATCTTGATTATAAGTGAAGCTGTAAATTACAGGGACAGATTTGAAGTTCCATTGCAATTTTTATGTGGCTTCATATATCCTGTGGAAAATCACATTAATAATATATGATAAATTTGAACTCCTGGTGTCTGATGTTTCAATAAATTTGACAGTTGAATGTTGTGAAGAACACAATTACACTTTTTTTTTTGTTTGGGTGGGGGTGGGGTGAGCGTGTGGTGGGGTTGGGGTTGTGCGGAGAGGAAGATCGAAATATGGGCTATTACAGATGTGAGCAAAGTTATGAACAGCTGAACAGTTGGTTTCTTCTAGCACATATGCAGATCTAATAATCTGGTTTGATGTTCTAAAATAAGTCAGCACATATTGCTAAAAATGCCCCTTCATGCCAGAGGGTTCAATGAATATAATCATGCCTTCAGATAGCCCACTCAACATATCATCATAGACAAAATAGATCATGGTGTTTCAGTCAGGTCATTAGTAGGCATCTCTTTTTGCTTCTCTTGTGGCTAAAATTCATCTGGGGCAATAAAAATATAATTCTAGTCTTATTCAGTGAAGTTTTGTGTTTCATAGATGAACCAACTTCAGTCTGAGCTAAGGCTCGCAAGATCCTTAATGTCTGAGAGGGATTCTGAGATTCAGCGTATTCGCACAACTAACAATCAGGTATGTATGAACTATTGTTTCTGCTTATAATGATTGGGAGTAGTGATTAGAACTCACCAGGATATAGAATTCTGTCGGTAGGTTGTTTTCCTTTCTGGCATGGATTATGGGCTGAACCTTATTCAGGATAGATCATGAATATGTTATGGCACTGAGATTAACGAGGAAATTGATTTTTACATGCTTTGGTTTATGAGATTTTTAGAATTTTATGTATTTACAGTTTGCAGTTGAAAAGAAAGTAGGATATGATTAATTCAACCATGGGCATGACTCACCAAAACCAAACTAAACTGGTTGCTAGTAGATCTAATTGATATTATTCATAATTAGAAATAACGGGGTTTTTGTGTTATTCAATTGATGTAAGTCAATTGAATAGGACAGAGGGATTTGAATTAATTAATTCATATGATTCACAGTTAATCAACTCAAAAGTTGTGGCAGTAATTCTATGTAATTGATGTAACAAAAAGAAAGCAATGCACTCAGGGTTTTTGGAATAATATTTGACAAATGGAAAATGAGGTTTTGCAACTGATAATAAAAGAAAGCCTTAGGAAACCTTAGGGCAATAAAGTAAATAACCAACTATTAACGTGGGCATACCTGTCATTAGCTAAAGCCTGTAAAATGAACTAATAAAATAAGTAACTAATAATATTTAAGAAATAACAATAGCTAGGAAATAATAATAAAATAGAACTATTAATTAAATAAAAAAATCCTCTACGTAACATATACATGAGAATCCTTGCATTCGCATGCATACAAACTTAATGTGGACTCCATGCAATTAGCCATCCATACAATACACGTATATCCATGCAAAAGTTGGCGTCAACTAGATAGTCTTCACGTAAAACAAGCAATATTACTGGCTGGAATGTGTAATGTCTATTGTTCTGAATAATTTAGAGAGAACCAAAATACAATCCCCATTAGAACCTCTAGTCGCAGAACTACACTGGCATAATATTTTTATGTCACTTTGTCATGCTAGTTTGACAGTTCTGCTTTTCAAAAAGCCTCTTCCTTCATAATGAAGTTGATGATGGTGACTTCTGGCAAGGGGTTGTCACCTTGGAAACTTTTTCCTGGAAAGCGATAGAATCTTTGGATCTAGTATTGATGCAAAATTGCAGGATCATCGTATATTAATTTGCCACCATTTATGATAAACTGAGAATCAT
The DNA here is from genome assembly GCA_024138015.1 of Lumnitzera littorea. Taxonomy (NCBI): domain Eukaryota; kingdom Viridiplantae; phylum Streptophyta; class Magnoliopsida; order Myrtales; family Combretaceae; genus Lumnitzera; species Lumnitzera littorea. The sequence continues at coordinate 17,126,630 of JAMXBB010000007.1, forward strand.
ACGCGTGCATAACTTGATTTGCCATTTCTCATTCTACATTTAAAAAAAAGAAAGAAAGAAATATCACTGACTTTATGCTGTGCTACTCTTTATTATTGCTACAGTATATCGAGGAAAATGAGAGACTGAGAGCTATTCTTGGAGAATGGAGTACTCGGGCTGCGAAGGTACTGACTTATCCCAGTGAAACGAATGAGTTTTAATTGTGTCGTCCTAAAGCTGCTCTCATGCTGTGTGTACGTGTATGTATATGTATATGTATATGTATATAATGCTAATATGTAAAATTGTTGTGGTAGCTTGAGCGTGCTCTGGAGGTTGAGAGGCTGACAAATCTGGAACTGCAAAAGACACTTGCTTCTCAAAACCAACCACAAGCATCAGATGAGTTAACGGGGCAGCAAGCAACCTGACAGCTGGCTTATAGGAATTATCAGGACTTGTGCACTTTTGAATCATTATGCTTCCTTTAGCTAAAGGCTAAACATTGTTTCCTAAGTTGAGTTGGGTTAGTTTAGTGGATAAGGTCGAAGAACTCTCGTGACAATGTGCGTAAGGTTTTGGGTGCAAATCAGGACCCTGGGGCTACTTGCAGCTACATGGCTCCTAGTTTTATTTTTTGGGCCAAGTCCCCTTCGATTTTGAGGATTTTGCAGGATCCGAGTTTGCTGCTTTGGCCATTACCCAACTAATACCCCATTACATTCAGTATTTCAGGTACTTCACTTGACTATAAAGTAAAATCACATTGCGGATCGATTCAATGAACCTCTCAAATTCTCAGATTCTCATTAAAAATGGTTCCGAAACAGACTATTGAGACTTCCAATTGAAAATAAGCTTTGCATTGGAATAATTTATAAAAACGCATAAGTGAATGCAATAGCACCTCTTAACTAGTAAAGGAAGAAAGTCTCTAACCCGAGCAACATTCCTTTTACGTGCGAATGTAGCTACGCGTTAGACACTGTTGGTCAAAGTTTCCAGCTTTTGCAGCCAGTGCTCGTTTGTGCTGCATAAACCAACCCAACGAATAAGTAAAGGATGCCTGTAGGGGCATCTGAGAATGTTTCAAGCTGTATGAATGGAGATCATTTTCCGTTCTATCCAAGTTCGTGTTTAAACCTATGCTTCATCCTTAAGAATTTTACTCATTTGGAATTTATTTTCCAAACTCAGTCAGAATATTCCAGTAAATGAAATAAGCTCAATGCTAGAAATCAGATTATCAACTTAATACGACCATTGCCAAGAGCATCTATCCGTGGACTTTGTCCTGTCAACATATTTATGGCTGTTCTGCTCCTTCAATTAAGTTTGATCTTGACCATATTCTTTATGCTTATGCTGTCTTTTCAACGGATAGGTTCAAAAGTTCAGTGATATACATTGCCGAAATTATCCTAATTCCGATCTACATATGGATAAAACTCAGATTGAAGATGCAAGTACCAGGCCAATTCTTAGCATTCAATCAGTATCGTGCAAAGAAAAAGAAAGAATTTCTACAGGTAGATAAGCCTCCCATTTTGCTCCAGAAAGAGAGATATCTTAGGAGCTCGAATGCCATAGCCAACATAAATTCAAAACGAAAAATTGCAGAGGCTGCCAGCTCAAGAAACCGAATAACACAACACCCAAAATTGCTAATGCACAAGCTTTATACATTTTAGCACCTGCAAATCCCAACACTCATTATAGGACCAAGAGAATCTCTCAAGTCTCAACAGCTCCTTCATTGCCACAGACCAATACCTCTCCCAGCTTAAACGCGTGAAGACACTCCCACATACACATAGAGACCATTTACAATGGACTAACATGAGCTGTTTCATTCAAGAATAAACAACCAAAGACATAATTGAAGAAGTCGTGACCTTTGATTTGTGCACCTCCTTTGATTACAGCTTGCATGTTATACTTGCATGCTCTTGTACAGTCTGGGCAGTATGTGACCTACAATTTGATCTTCATAGCTTTAGATAAAGGTGATTGACTAGCCCTGCAGACCAGGCAAACAAAAGAGAATGCAAAAAGGCAGGGGCAGGGGAAAAAAAAAGAGGAGGCGGGAAAGCAGAAAACTAGATTTAGCAACAGACCTCCAGTAATTTAGGTTGGAAAGAGCTATCAAGCATGATATCCACACCATAAATGGCCCGAGAGAGTGGACTATGCATCTCAGGATTTACCAATGTGGCTGCCTGGAAAACTGACTTGATCATCTTTTCTACTCTCTCATGGATATCAAGCCACCTAACTGCAATGGAGGATGGGTATTATACAAACATAAGTAGAAGAAATAGAACTTTGTCAAGAGGTGCTTTGATGGGCATGGAAGACTAAAAACATTTGAAAGCTATCATACATCCACATACCTCCATGTTCCTGCTCGAATTCCCTTATAAATTCAGTTGTGTTCTTGTGGTTTATTATGCCACGATAGTTCTAAAATGAGAAAAAATGTTAAGATTCAGAACCAAAATTTCTACAACAGGACAGATGCAATTCACAAAATTCAAGGAGTTTTGACTAGAGAGAGAATAGTTGATTTATCACTTCTCAGCTCATATAATATAATGGAAAAATTTAGCAAAACAATATATTTCTGTCATGGCTAGAATGCGTACCATCACCGTGAAATGAGTTTCATACTCAAAAAAGCTGTGCTTGTCCAAAGAGTATGGATTGTTTGCCAATCTGACCTGAAATTGAAGAGAAAATGCAATTAGAGCAGATCGAATAATGTTCTATCTAAAGAACACTCTAGAATATTGATGTGATCTTGACTCGGTATGTGAAAGCCAACCCAGAAAACATCCGCAAGGAATATTTCCAAAGGATTCATGCTGCGCACAAGTACGATATAACGGACATCAAATTTCTTCCCATTGAAAAGAACAGGATGCTCAATGTACTTCTGACATATTTTTGGACCCGTCTCCATCAGACGTATAATAGCTGATATATTGCTAGTGACAGTTGTATCAATTGTTCTTGCCATGTTCCAAGGTTTTAAGATCCATAGGTTGTTGAGGCCATCTCTTTCACGCACAAAATAGTCACCAATAAGCTGAGATAGATGAGTTTCCAGATTATAAGTTGGCTGCAACCATTCGGGATTACCATATGCCTACAAAGGTGGAAAAGGAAAAAGAGATGTGAGCTTTTTCCAGTAAAATACTGCCATCATGCTTTTTATCTTTCACAATTACAATCAAGCTAACCAAGAGCAATTAGGGAATGCCAAAAGCTTTAAAAATTATAAGATACTGCAACCTTAACCCAATGAACTAAGGAATATAATAACAAAGACTGATGGTTCACCTTTTGGACGGTTTCCGCCAAATGATGTTTCATAACAATACAAGCCTCAAAAGGGAATTGATTTATGAATTGGTCATCCCTTATTCCAGTAGCCTTCTTTGTTTCTTCATCCACCTGCATGCTAGTCCATATGATATCTGCATCCTTTGGTTCAGAAGCTGCGAGACAAAGTGAATTATAAAAGTCTATGTCCACAACATATAGAGAAGAAGATGGCAATACTAAGAAATAAATGAAGAAAGAACATCCTCAGAATTGGCACATGAGTACGCATTTGTTTGGCAACCAAAAATAGAAAAAGGTGCACAATTATATATACATACATACATACATATATATATATTAGGTAGTTAGTCATTGTAAATATTTAATTATCGGTGTTTCTTTATTAACATGCATTGTAGAGTTTTAACAGGAAGTCACCAAGTGAAAAAACCACTCCAAATAGAAGTACCACTAGAATACATACTTAGTATAAACTCCGGTCGCTTCAAAAATTCTTCAACTTGTGGTATGTCTGTGTAAACACGTAAGGTACTTTTATCACTAGAAAGCAGAGTTTTGGTCGTTGAAGGCAGCACCAATGTGGAAGTTAAACTTCTAGATTGCAATTCCTGTTGGTATTTGTCATATACCTGAAGGAAAATTCATAGCAATTAAGTTTTAAAAAAAAAAAAAAATCCTACGGGTAGCTGGACAAAAATTAAAGTAAATTGGACTTTAAAAAAACTTTGTATCCAGACACTATACCTTAATAAAGTAATTCTTGGGTGTATGGAACCAAGCAGTAAGTCTAGCAGAGTGCTGTTTGTCTTCTCCTATACCATAAAGAAAATCACGGGTGCATTCATCACCTTCCTGAACATTTTGGATAGGCCACAGTAGAGAAAAGCTGAAAGGCAATAACAGAATGAGTTAAGCTAGCAATCAAGCGAGTTTTCATGGTTATCGGAATAATCATACCCAAATAGAGAATAAGCTTATTGGCAAAGTTTTGATTAATCATAGCTAGTCAATTTCATCTATAAACTTATGCTTGTAGACTGCATAATGTTTTTACATTTTTATTTCAACACTACTCTTGTGTGGGTAGAATATTGTTACAAAGGAGTCTTATATGAATACAGGCCCTTTTCAAAAAATAATACGAAAAAAGGTCCGTGCCAATAGATATTATGAAAATAATATAGTGAAAGCATATGCACTTTTCATGATTTTGTAAAAAATTTCAAGAATTTGATGCAAAGAAGCCACACATATTGGATGCAACTTGTTTATATTTCTAAAGACAAAGAAGGCACATGTAGTGGTTGCACTTTCACGCCTCATTTAATTGGCTAAATGGAATAAAGGAAGAATTTAATTGCAATTATTGGGGGATGGAATAGTAATATAATAGGTGATGAGTAAGTATTGCAGTATTTTGTTGATTATAATTAAATTATCATTACGTTGTTTACTTCCTATAATAGAATAGAAAATGAGATAGGGATTTACCCAAAATGCCCTCACAGAAAAGAAAAAAACAAATTGGAAAATATTGTTGAAGGGCAATAAGGATAATTTCTGAATGTGAATGAGGATAGTGTTGGGAGAAAAAAAGGGAAAAAGTATGGAATCACAATTCTTTAGCTCAAGTCATAAATGGGATTATAGGGAATTGCTGTCACTAGTAGGAAATAGCAACAAAATGGTGTAATAAGGGGCTGTTACATAATTGACTTGGAATGGAATGCCCATCCCATGCAATCAAATGAGGCGTCAGTGTATTGAAAAATACACTGAAGGCACAGCTACTGTAGGCACCTTTCGTGAGCCTTTTCTTTTAAAACGCTAGACACAATCTAGTATACTATATTCACAAAATATTCACTCCATATTCTATAGAAAATGCACAAGCCCATTGTGATCTCTCACATTTTCATGCCAAATTCAACTCTTTCCACTTGAAACTTCCTAATTAGGTTATCATCTATCTACTTTATGTTGTTTTTCTCAAATTTTATTATCAAAAAATGCAAATCATCATTCTATAATTCCCTTATGTGTAAACCCTAGATTTTAAATTGTGTTGTTTTTTATTCAATCTTTTGCCATGAAATTGAGTTACAATTAGTCTACATGTAAGATAAATGTGGTATTGTATAGTTTTCGTGATGGTAAAGTATATGTTGCATGTAAATGTTGGATATATTTTTGTGCACGCCATATGTTTGATAAAATTCTCAATAGAGTTTTAGCAAAACACTTAGTGAATTTGGGAAGACAATGAGTATGAATTGTTATGACCTTATCATGCAGTGTATGAGGGAGTGGGTTGAATTGCTAACTAATTAATTAGAGTATTCCCACATTACTAGGTAAAAATGTTAGATTATATTAAAGTTATTGTATATGCCAACACAAACATTATCACTAGTAACTCAAAGTTGGAGAAAGATAGAGAGTATGTTAAGAAATTGAAGATGAGAAAAGACGCAACCTTCTCCCACTTCTAGAGAATTTGCAAAAGTGTTGGAATGAACCTAAGTGGGGTTAAAATCGTGCATAGACATCTTTTTTTTTTTTTTTTAAATAACGGAAGTATTGCTTATAAGTTGATAACCATTAGAGAAGATGAAAATGTTGGAAATTTCATTAACATTACTAAGTCTTTTGGAGAACACAACATCCAAGAGGTATATATTAAGTACTGCATGGAATCAAAGTGCCAATTAAAGTATGGTCCAAGCAAACAATCCTATTTTACACCACCTTAGGTGCAATCTACAATGACGGGTATGGAACAGTCAAAACTTTAATAAGTTGCATGAACCATATATGAATTTCGCTGAGCCCAAGCATGTCAATATTATGGGGGAGCAAATTGACGAAGCACTTAGTTTGATAATTGAACATAAAGAATCTTATGATCCATATATAGAATAAATGCACATAGACATAAATACCAACAATGATGGAGCTAAGGAGCCAATTGGATATAATGATGAAGAAGATGTTAGACTCAACGATAATGATGGTGAGGATGGAGAGGATTTGGGATTACCCAAAGTGAGTTCAAAAGTTGGTGCTAACAATGTGCCAGTTAGTCCTTCTTGCGTAGCCATGCCTAACATGTTTGGCCCCTCCCTCCCCATAAGGTGCCAATGTGCACCACTCAATCTAAAGAGCTTCTACAACAAAATGAGACAATGAACGGGATTGTCAAAGATTCTATTCCATTCTACAATAACAAGTATGACAACAGTGGATATATGACATTTGAACAAAATATCAACGAGATATGCAACAATATCAGCACGATCAATGACTTGAGTGTAGGCGTATAGTTCAACAACAAAAAGAATATCATACACAGTGAAGTTGTTTTACATAAAGAACCACTACAATTTTTAGGTTAACATATCGAAGAAGATGGTATATGCAATCACTTACATGGTTGCGAGAGCATTTTAGGATCCATCCTCATGGCGCGGACAATGAGGCAATCCAGTAGTATGCATGTGCCTACATTCTAAGCTTAATGGAGGGATTTATCTTCGCGGATAAATACTTCAACTTGGTCCGCTTGACGTTCCTACCATTATTAGGATACTTTTTGGTTGCAAGGCAACTCAATTGAAGCTCTACATACTTTGCTTGATTGTATAGACAGTTGTGCTCTATCGCACAGTAGGACACGCATGAGATGAGAGGGGTTACCGTTCTTCTGTCAGTGTAGGCTTAAGATAGATTTTTACACATCACCCCGTATAATCGCTATGGTTTCTTGATTGATGAAGGGAGGCTATTAGCAGCTAAATGCAAGGTCGTACTGGATACGACCTAGTACACCATGCATGTCATAGATTCATACGATACCGTTTTTGATCTACAAATGATGCAATGATATGTTAACCGTTCTTCTATGTGCTTGTGTTATCATACCTTACCCTTAACTTTCTTAACTATTTTTTGTTGTCAAGTGATCAGAGAGCTATACTTAGAGGAGTTGCTACAGCTACAACTCAAGTTCTACATGGTTGGGTAACACATATGGATGGCTCGAGTCCCATTCATATGTTTCCACATCATTAAGTGATGTTTCCTCGACCATATCATTTGATAGTTCAATGGATACTAGTATTTGCCACAAGATATGGACACTAGCGATCAGCTCCACTAGATGGACCTTTGTGGTAGGACCGACATATATTAGATCTACACTCATCACACCTAAATCCAAGAGTAGTGAGATAGGCATGGTTACATAGTAGGGTCCCAGTAGAGTCGATTTTAACTATGACCGTGGTACTGACAGATCACCCTCCGATATATCACTCTTATAGGCTATCTAGTAAATGTTTGTCCAATCATGACATGCATTCTATGCTTGTACTTATCTTTTGTTATATATATATTTACCCTTATGTTTACTTATTTTAGGCGGACTTGCTTTGGGATGCACAGTTAGCATTGAACTATCCTACCACACTCAACATAGCAGATGAAGCGCTGCAATTCATCAAATAGTACAATAGTCTCATTTTCTACCCATAGCACAAGAGGAACGACAGCACTACCTTGGTGATCACAATAGGGATTAGAGATTACCTGCAACTAAGGCTATCCCACCTCCTCCCACACCACCTAAAGGCAAAGTCAAAGTTCGAGAAAGCAAAGCTTGATCGAGGCTTGATTGTGATGGCCATGATTGGGATGTGTTGTCATAGGAGATAGCATTTAATGGACGTAAGACTCATCAACTCTAGACATGATACAGGCCCTAGCTAGAAAATTGCTTCCAGTTCGGGTCAGATCCAACTTAAGGGCCGACCGGATCAGCTCTTATATGACTCTTGAGTTCCATTATCAGATAGAACTTCTCACTTCACTAGCTTCTTAGAAGCAACGTTTAAGCCATTCACAATCTTCTATGGCTGAAGACATCAGTCAAGTACAGCTAGCTCCTTTTATCAGCCCAGTGCTTCTTTGTGATTTTGAGGAGATACTGCCTAAACTTTCTCAACCACCAGATTGCCAAAGTTATTCTCTTATGTCTCGGGTCATTAGGACCTTCACCCATCGTAGGAAACAATTGATGGATATTCTATTTATCACAGTTAATTGTATTGATATGAATAAAAAAACTATTTTGTACATATACTTTTAGTTGAATATAAGTTCAATTTTTGTCGAATATTAGAATGAGCTATAAGCTTTTCAAGTTAATGAAAAATATTGCATAATTTCTGATTTTTTGTATCTTTTGCGAAGTATATGTTTATTTTGTATGTTAAGTTTTGTTTTTATGCCTTTCGGCAATTGAAGTTGATGTATGGTATTTACAGGAAACAATGTATTTCAAGTTTAACTTTACTATTTTGTGTGATCTACAGATGCTAATAAAAGAAGGCACATGCATGTATTTTGAAATACACTAAAGGCATATGCATGCACCTTTAGTGTATTTCAAAATGTATACACCTTCTTTGACCATAAGTTCTGAATTTTTTGTACTTTGTATGTGCCTTCACCATACCATTTTGGTAATATATATTGGTAGGGGCCATTTTCTGTATTATTTTTCAAAAAGAGGCTCGTATTCATATAAAACTTGTTAAAAATCCATTATGTGGAACTAACTCAAAGCAGGAACTAACTTAATGCAAAAGAAGATGTTTCTTATGACCTCACAGCTGATTCTAAGTTCCCCTCTGGCATAAAGAGAAATGGAGCCACCATAAAGCTAGGCTCATCACTGTGTCTAAGTGATGATCCCAGCTCGTCCATCACATACCTATGGAATGTAGAAGAGAACATAATAAAATTTCAGTAAATTAGAAAACATATAAAAGATACAGCAAAATACCAATGTGTCAGCTTATAAGAAGATTAGTAAAGGAACAACAAAGGATTTGTCTGACAACAAGAGGATATTGCTTAACTATGAAAATTCAATGAAAAAAAGAACCAAGTTTTCCGGATAATCTGAGTCTCGTTCTCATAGATCACACAAAGAGGCTGAACCCTTAATTTACACTACTGCATCAGGGACCTAAGAACACATTGCTTAAAAACTCACCTTGCAAAAACATGTGGGGGCCATCACATGTTCTGATATGGTGAAGCTATACTGTGTTAGATTAAAAGAAATACTATCTTAAGCCAGACTAACCAGGCACGTATGAGAAAATGTGTTCAAATGGATGCACCAAAATACCATAATAAGGAATGATATGAATTGTCTGCCTCCAGGAGGGGTTCATATTTCACATGTACATCTATCCAACAGGATACCGCAAATTTTCAATAAACGAGTATTACCAGACATTTGTCTCATCAATCTTTTCCTCATTCGCAAGTCTATATGTCATCATATATAACCACATTGCATTAATGATCCGATCAGCAAGGAGGTCTTCTGGTTTCCATTCAGGAAGACGAGGCTGGAGACTTGAATCAATCACATGCTTGCCAGCTTCCAAAATCTTTGTCGTGCTAACACCATTTATTACAGAAAGATTTGGCAGAGACTCCAGGAGTGCTACAGAACTTTCCCCAAGAGGACCGGGAATACCCACCTACCAAAAGAAATCCATGTCTATATTTTTAGAGTAAAAATTTCTTCCCACATTCATCCAAAGTAAAATCCTCATATAGGGTAAAAAAGAAGTTCCAATTAAAGTTTACCTCCAAAGAACTTAAAGATGGAAATCCTTTCAGAACTTGTAGCAAGTCATTAGATGAATTTTCCTCCAAGGGATTTCCCCGAAGATTCAAGCATGAAAGAGATGGCATCTCAGCAGGAGAAAATTCCTGCAAGCAGGAGAAAGCATAATGATCTATTCAAAAGTGCATGTGCTCTCCTACAGAAAGCTTCAGGGATTCAAGTGGAAGCTTCATGACTTTTTGAAGAAAAATGGTTATCTTATCATTACAAGTAAGTTTCCATAATCTCTATTGACTTCTATCAGAAATGACAACGGTTGTGTTTATTTTTGGCTGACTTTAGCAATTCCATTTTCCAGTCAAAATGTTTAATGGATACTTTGAAAAAGAAAGAGTATGAAATTGGCTAAGTATTTCATTAAAAAGAGGGTGGGGTGAAAAAACAAAAGATGATATTTATATTTATCATTTAGATATGCATCCACAGGTAATAACTGTGTCCAAAGATGTATAATGCAGAAAATTTATAAAAAGGCAATGAAAGGCCACCTAATGCAGGTGACTAGGTTACCAACACTTAAACTAGCTTAGAGTGTAAAATATCATCAACAGAATGACAAGGAAAACAGCAAGGTAAATATTATTTCAAGAAAATCTTCAATTAAGAAATAAATTAGCATGGCATTAACCTTGTTCAGAAGATTGTGGATTGATCTGTTAGAAAGATCAAGAGATGTAACTGCCTGCAATAAGTGATTACTTTCAGGAGTATTTCCTGGATTGTGATTGTCATATAAATCTCCACAAAATCCCAATGCCCATGCACCAAAATTACGGGTAAAAGACGAGTTAAGAATCTCCAGAGTGGGACATTCTTGAAGAATTTTTTCCGCCAGAGACCTATCACTGAATAACAACATATTACCGTTTCAGCTTTGAAATAATAAATATCACCACTATGAAAGCAATATATCAGCTATCATGGCTTATCTAAAAGTCTAAACTCTGAGAATTAAACTTACTCTGTTTCTAGAACAGGGTTATTGTTCAGCCAGAGAGCCTTCAAATGTTTGAACTTAGCTACTTCCTTGATAACAACATCCTCATTCTTGAGCTTATTTCCAAACAAACTAAGAGCAAGCAAGTCCTAATATAATATCAGAAAGAAATAATGAAATCTCAAAAGAAAAAGTCGTTCAAGAAATCTCAAATAATCTTTACCAATGCAGTGTACTGTTTCCTCAGGAGCGAATTACTTTCTCTTACAAGACATTACTTATTTAAATATACATGAATATACATTACTCTTAACATTTAAGTTTCAACAGTGTCTTTTTTATTTGGTGCTTTTACATGTATGGTTTATAAACCAAAAAAGAAAAAATTGGGGGAAAATGAAAACATACTGGGAATTTACTAGGTAAATCAAGAGACAAGAGCACATTGTCCTCAATATCCAGCTCTTCAAGCTCTAACCATCTTGCAGTGTCATTGTTCTCTTTTGCTTTACAGAGCTCACTTTCTATCATCTCAGCAATGCTCATCTTGGCAGTGTTCTCATGTGAATTATCTCCTTGAATACCTTCCACTTCAACATCATCATTCAAATCGGTGTCAACACACATCAAAGATGCCATTCTTTCAGCCAATCCTGGAACTTCCAGGAGCTGCAGCCATGAAACAATATCCACTTTCAGGGAAAAAAATATTGATTACATGAATCACCAAGTCAGCATATAGACATCTAGCTCATGATCAGTAAGGTAGAAAACCAAACCACAATGGTTGAGACTTCAGTATCAACTTAAACATGAGTTAAGGATGTATTTCTGTATATGAAATTCAATTCCGAATGATTATGTACGAATAGACCCCTCTCAGTCAAGGGAAGAGTGAAACAACTGACTGATGAAAAGGCAAAATCTTTGAACAAATATGTGGTTTTTCAGCACACTATACGTCTATATAAAACAATAACCATGCAACCAAATGTAAACCTTGATCATCATTTTCAATATGGTTCTTCAAATGATAAAGGAAACATAAACAAATCTGCAACTGAAAAATAATATTTTCGATACAATGAAGTTAGCTAGACAGTAACACAACTCTCTCTTTGCTGTAATTCTATAGTAGGTGAAGGTGGCAATATCTGAACCCTCACAATGACTCGACTCAAAATGGACCCTGATAACGGATGCCAAGCACTCCCCCAAAAAAGAAAACTCCCACCTTTCCATATACTTACTATCTCCTAAAATCAGACTTTGAAATTTTTTTTCTTCCGCCTCTGAATTGTTAAAAGGGGATGAAACTGAATTGAATAAAATACAAATATCCAACATGGTATAATGACAATATAATTAACTTTCAAGAATGTCTAGACGATCCCGAACAAAATTTAAGGGACAAAGCCCCTCTGTCTTCACTTGGTATCTCTATTTGTTCCTTACCAATTACATTCTGCTATAAATGATAAAGAAACATGAAGCCGGCCTGTGTCAAATATCCATTGAAGAGGGCAACATCTAATTGGCAAGCTTCATCCGAAATTAACAAGAAACGAAGCCGATTACACACGATAACAAGAATCGCCATGCATCAGCTAACATAACAATTTAAAATTTACATAATTGAATAACCAAAACTAAACCCAACCCAAGAATCAAAATTGAACACCCAAAATAAAAAAACTACATAATTTACAAAAACACAAGATAAAAAGCAAGCCAAAAACAACCTGCTTATAAGCATCACCAAGTCTAAAAGTCCAAGCATGGTCAACAAGGAACACATTTGACTCTTTGCCCATGAATTCTTTCGTGAAAAGGAGCCTCCTTTGACGGCCATCTTCGCATGGTTCGATTTGGAAGTAATTCCCACCATCAAATGTCTCGGTCGACAGCTTTTGAAACAGTGCTTTATGTAATGAGCTTGGTAACCCAGATGCTGTGAGTAAGAGACCGTGAACGTTCACGAAGTCTTCGAAAGTGTGAATTTTTTTGGAAGCAGAAGACATTGGAATAAGGAAGTAAGAGGACTAGTACGCTGCACCCCTGTAAAGCGACCCGATCGAGCGATGCAGATGTAAGCTCTAGAGTACATTGAGGAGGTTTTAGTGAGGTTTTTGGAACTGGGCCAAAATGGGGGCCTGTAAACATTATGTTTCCAATTGCATATGTCCAGTTTGGACCGAGGTTCTCCTAACCTCTTTCATGCTAATTTTGTTGCTACTCCATCTTTTTGTTTATTTTTAGCAGCAAAAGACTTGGCTATTTTGGTTTGTATAAGAAGAAGAGAACTCGCACGACTACCCGGCGCCTATGGCTTGCATGATGCCCTGATTCTGTACTCCAGTAACGGAGTCAATGCACATCGCAGTAATTGCAATGTTATAAATAGAGCTATTAGCTCATCTTTGTGTACTACTAAGTGAGGACTTCTCCTTATGTTAAAATTACACTGATTATTTTATTTCCGAGTAAGAACCAATTAAAAACGTAAACAATTCAAGGATAAGAATATCCCATCTTTCTTTTATAATAATAGCTTTAAGATTTTAAGGAAGATTATCCAAAGGTAGGGTTTAGTATCCTGTATATTGCATTCCGATTTTGCCATAGTGACGAGTTTCTCTATAAATACGACAAACTTCTCATAAGATAAATATTTTTATAAAATTATTTAAATTGATTTTATTATTTTACTATATATTATTTTTAGTCGGACTAATTGAAAATCCATCTCGATTCATACTCTACAAATTTTATCCTAATTTCTTTTTATTATATATTTAGACCCTATCAAACCTGTACAAAGCATACTATAATCCGAAATGACTAGATAATATGAGCACGGGAAGTTATGGAGATAATTTCTTTTATTTTTTGTTTCACGGCTCTATTCTTGTATATATATATATATATATATGTATATATTTAATTGCATTCAAATAGAATTTAATTTTACTTTCTAAATCATTCTTTATTATTAAGAAAATACAAGTGCTTTTCTCTACCCTTGTGGGAAAAGACAATTATTAAGATGCGCAAAATTAGAGTCTAAAGGTAATGGAAATAAAGAAAAGTTACTTGGCCAAAATAAATAAATGGTATAAATAGAGGATGGGGACATTCTGAGTAAAGTTTCTTCTCTTTTTTCTTAAAAATTACATTTGGGCTCGGTTTATGCTAGCAAGCTATCTCTCAGACTTGAATATGTACCCTAATTGTAAAAGCTCACCGTATGGGCCATGCTATGATATTAGCAGAGAAACCAGCTATTTTCACGGTTATGAAAAACAAAAGGTGATATCGATTAAATTGTTTTGAGCGTAACAATTGGCCAAACATAAATACAGTAGACAACGCGGGTTTCTTATCAACCTACTGCACATCAAAAAAGGCTAGACTCCATCTAGTAACTTAATTTACAAGTAATTACTTTAAAGAAAAAATATAAAAAAGTTCTTAACATTTATCTGCATATATAAATCAGTCTTTAATTTTTTATTTAATCTATTTTAATCATCAACGTTTTAATAAATTTAAAAAAAAAAATTCCTCTATTAGTTTGACATTATGTATGGACACATTGTAGCATCTAATTTATCCAAATAATTAATTTAATTAAATAAACTAATAATTTAATACCTTAGGATTTCGAACTCATACATAATCTTAAGATTTAAACCCCTAAATTTAGAACGTCGAGCTATATTAGATTAGAAAAGTTAGATGAAATAATTTAAGTAAAGTCAATTTTTCAAAATAAATTATATAAAAATATTAATTTGAGAACAACGTCAATTTATCAATAAAGCCAATAACCATAAAAAAACGTAAAATTCAAGTTTTTAGATATAGCGAGATATTATAGATAAATTAATTAACTTTCAAAATAAATAAATGAAGTTAAATTATACATAATATACATGTATTTACATGTGGTATACATTATGTGTATTAAAAATATATAATAATAATAAATTATTAAAATATGGGAAAATAATATAAAATAATGGAAAATTAATTAAAAAATGAATGGATAGGTCATCAAATGATGTAGCAACATGGGGTAATTAAAAATGATAAATTAACACCTAATTAACTAAAAAATGATATATGATACTTAGGAAATTGGGAAATTGATATATAGTATACACATGTCTAATTTTTATTAAATCAAACAAACTTGAAAAACTATAAACAGAATCTAAACCCTTATTTACAATATTTTAGTACTCTAAAAATATAAGAACATAACTTAGAAAAATTATAAAAAAAATCAGAAAAAATAAAAGAAAATAGTAAGGAAATATAGTGAATTATGGTACTTAAGATTATAAGCAACTTGACAAGGAGTCACTTAGGAATTAAAATTGTAGTGGAGAGAGAAAGTAGGCTTACATAGGATGGTGGCCAGAGCACCGTACATAGTGAGTCAAAGTTTAATACTTAATTTTCATTAATTTACTAAAAATATCAAATTAGTGTAAAAAATTATGTTACTTCAGCCTAAAAATTTTTGTATGACACACTTATATAATTTACTAAATTGCAGTAACAAGAATTTTTAGAAATCTCTATGTTTACTATTTATTATAATTATTTTGGATAAAATTGATAATTTTACTATTTTATCAAATTAATTTGTTTTTTTATAAAATCAATATATGAGCCCTATGTAATTTGATTTCTAGAAGTTTATAATGATATTTAGAATACTTAGTTTTTATCTCATACATAAATTTGTTTATTTTCCCTAATTTTTCGCAATTTCGAGATAAAATCGCTATTTTCGTAAAAATAAATAATAGTTAGTTTAGTATAATTCATGATCAATAATTAAACTATATATTTTTGTTAGTTTATAGGATTTTTTATGAAATTAATCGAGCTCGTATACTATTTATTGTGTATTTCCCTAGTATAAACCTATATATTAGCTTAATATATAATGTAGTAATTAGTACTATTAAAATATTTATCAAATCTATGTCAAATGAACATTTAGGGTATATTAAGGGTTGTTGGACAAGTTTAGAAAGTATAATTTTTAGGGTTTTCAACTTAAAACTAAAGTTTATTCAAGTTAATTATGGAGTTACGATAATGCATAATTGAATCGGTAATACGAAAGAATATTTTTGACAATATCGATTAATTTTGATTCTTAAGATATATCAATAATACTTGAACTAACGATCATGATGACATAAAGTTTACTAAAATTAGATACGAAATAAGTAAGATACAGTCAAATGAAGTTTAAAGATACAGTATGAAAAGTTTATGAGAATTTGGATTCAACTGATACTTGACTTGGAAGCTGTGTTTATATTTTTATAAGTGTGATAAGTAAGGAAGGATCACATGGTGAAGTTTAGAATTTTACATTATTATTAAGTCTAGGTAAGTGGATTTAACTCATACTTAGAGTAGATATATTACTACTCATAACACTGTATACTATTTGATATTGTGTTAATTGAATATGGGTATATATTGGGTGAACTAATATACTACTATAGTGGATGTTGATGTAATCATTTTGAATAACAGTAATTGTATATTAGTTAAACTGTTATGCTACTATGTTAGGTGATGATTTGTGTTTGCACATGATTGTACTAACTAGAGAAGTTAAGCGATTGCTATCTCAATCTTCTAGGTGTTCACCTAAGTGAACCTTAAGTGAGATATTAGAATTTCACTAGGGAGAGTTTAAAAACTAAAATCATATCACTAGGTTGAATAAAATTGAAAGACTGATTGTGCTGAGTGATACACTTAAATTGTTATTGTATACGATGATATGGTTAAAAAAAGACCTACGGGTCAGAAGTTTCAAAATGAGGTTTCCAAGTAATCATGGAAAAAAGCATGACTTTATGAACTTAATTTTTGGAGGTATATAGATTTGCTTTGCCTGAACATTGTGACTATTTTAATAGTCAAATTTGATAGACTACAGTGTGTGGTTTAATTTGGCATTGTTGCCTTTTTGATTTGGTGAACTACAGTATTTAGTCTAATTTTGTAAAACAAAATTAGGGACTATTCTTAGGCAACTTCTTGTTGCCCTTTTTTATATTGGTAAACTACAGTATGTAATCCAATTTGGTAGGGGTCCTACTCCTAAGCAGCTCCTTATTGCTCATAGTTTCTTGGATATTGTATCTAGATTCCTTACTATGTAGACTAATTGGATGAAAATTGGAAGGTCATAAGATATTGGTACTGATGCATGCCATATGCATAAGCATGGCATGTTGCATTGTTAGCAATAAATGTGTAGCTGAGCGAATGCATTTGTGAAGTTGAACCTGGGATTATGATTGAAATGTTTCAGTTGTGATATGTGATATTAGCTATATTGTATTGTTTGTTATCTACTCTCACTTGGCTTTAGTAGCTGAAAGGATAAAATGTTTTATCATTAAGTTAACATCATCGTAAAGGGCCCAATATTAGGGGAAATGTATATTCAGAGTATGAGTCGGAGTCAACGAATTTTGTATGGAACTTGTACTAAGTTGGAGAATCCTACAATTATGAAGATGAAAAAAGAAAAAGTTGGTTCATGTTTTGATGTAAATATTATATTATATACGTAAGTTGTAACTAAATATCTAACTAAACTCTAATGTAAACAAAGTTGTTTTTTTATGAACGAGCAAGTTAAGTTAAGTTAAGTTTTCAACAGATATTTTTGTGTGGTGTTGCATTTCGAGTTAAGTTGGGATGTAACAAATAATATAATAAAAATTTAGAAAAATAACAAGAAATACAAAAAAAATGGTAAAAAAATTCAGAAAAATAAATATAAAAATCTAAAAAATAATATATATTGTTTAATAATATATATTCATATACATATATATATTGATATTTAATTTAAAATAAATTAATAAAAAAGTAAAAAATTCAAATCTAACCACTTCAAGGCTAAGGAATAGTTGGCGACCACTTGAGGGGGGAGGGGGGTCGCACGACCCTTTACAGGTAGCCGTTGGCCACCATTAGCCTTAGGGTGGTTAAATCTAGCCGAACTAGTAAGTAAGACTTATAACTTACCTACAGTCGCCCAAAAAAAAAAAAAAAGACTAGAAACCCGTTTAGGTTAAGATAGGGTTGTGACCTCCTTCCCCCTCCGCCTTAGGGGTAGGCTGCCACCTACCACCGCCAGTAGGTTGAGAGACCCACTTCCTAGTTTGGCTAAATTTGGCTACCTATAAGGGGTCGTACGACCTAATCTCAACCTAATTAGGTTTTGCTTCTTCTTCTTCTTCTTTTTCACTTTTGAACATGGTTGCTAGTGAATTGCAAGACCTACTTCCTAATTTAGCTAGATCCAATCACCCTAAGGTTAGGGGATAGTCGATGGTCACCTATAAGGAGTCACACAACGTACCCCCCTAATAGTTACTAGCTACCTTCGGCCTTGAGGTGGTTAGATTTGATTTTTTTGTTAAATATTAATATATATATGTATATAAATATATATAATTATTATATACATTATTAAGTGTTTTTCATTTTTTACAGAATTTTTTTATTTTTCTATATATATTTTTGTCATTTTTATAATTATTTTATTTAAAAATTATGTGCGGACCAATTTTATACTAATACGTATCCACATTAACGGAAAATTTTACGAAAAGAGTTATTTAATATGACTGAATTAAATAAAAGATTAAGGACTAATTCGTAGAAATATGAAATATTAGAGATTTTGTTGTACTTCTTTCTCAGTTTAACCAGTACAAGCACTAGTAGCCATGATCTTGTTAGTGGTATACATTAATATATAAGGTCATATCTACCATATTATTTGAGCCCTTTATCATTTAGTTTTTTGAATTCACAACTTCACCCTTTGCTACTTTTCTATTTGAGTTATTCACCTTTTTAACTTTTTCTATTTGAATGCTTACCTTTCCGAAGTGACTGTAAAATGCCTACTGGCCATATTCGTTACAATTTCTAACTACAAAGCATGTCAAACCAAAATTCTAAATCCCAAAATGTCCCTGTAGGAATATAAATTGAGTCCTTTATAAAAATTTGATACAATTATTAACGAACATGACAATGGAGCTTTCTTTAAACTTAAAGAGAAGAATTAAAATGTAAAAGAGTCAAATAGAAAAAGTTATGAAAGCAAATAACGCAAATGTAGAAGTTAAAAGTAATGACCTTAATTAAGAAAAGAAATAGCAAAAGATAAAGAAAAACCATTTTCATTCTTTTCCCTTTTTGTTATGAAAATCGCTATGTGAATAATAAAAGTTATCTAGTACTTTTTCATACAATATTGTTTAATTATTTTCACAATATCTTTTATTACCTAAAAAGCTTTCATAACTCATCCGATAAAGAATAAGGTAGTATATAAGAGATTTAGGATAAATCATCCAACATTAGTGATATTTTCAGGTTTGATACTGCTGAAGAGAGTACTTTACAAGAGCAACAACAATGATGAGAGCAACAGTAAATACTTCCAAAGAGACTATCAAGATTATATAAAGTCGACTCATTTGCTAGAAGATCAGGAAACGTTTTGTAGCTTCTAAGTAGTACACATAAATCATAACACAATTAATACCCATAATACTAAAATTAGAGTAGAGAACCTCCTATGGTATAGAGGCATTATTGATGTAACTATTTTTAGAAACACATTCCATTCAATTTATAACACATAAGATCTCTCTTGAAAATTACATTAATTTTTCTAATATTATGTTTGTGATGAACATAAAATTGAATGCAATTCTTAAGAGAAAAGATTAGTTGATCATAAGCTAAATGAAAGGTATTTGCAAAAATAGGTCATCTAAAAGCCTTATTCAATTAGGTGTCATACTCTGTACATGGAATATGACTGCTTTGCTACATATTCATACTTTAGTATGAATATATAAATCTCAAAATATATATTGAATACCACAATTACATATATAATCTCAATAAACTCTTAAATTTTAATTAACTCTAGTTTTTTTTTTTTTTTGGGTAAAGGAGACTTATATTGATAAAAAACTTCAGCATAATACATCATCATTATCTCGAGCTCATATTAATCGTAACCATTTCAAACAAAATCATAACCATCAAGAGTATTGGGAGTTATATCCTCCATAACAAAGTAAGAAACAAAAGAAGAAACATTAGCCAAAAATTTTAACCACATATGCCTTAAGTTTTTTCTTTGCAAGTCTATCAATCACCTTATTCTCTTCTCTATCAACCTTGCAAAAAATAACACAATTACACTCCTTTACAAGCTCCTTTCACGAGAATAACACATTAAGGCAATAGTTGCAATCTATCTGATTACAAGTAATCCATTCTTTAGCTATCATGGAGTTAGTTTCAAAGACTATTTTGTCACATCCCTTCTCCTTAGCCATCTTCATGCCAAAATTAATTGCCTAAATTTCTACTTCTATAGGAGATGTCCCTTTAATTTGTTTATAAAAACGTTCGAAGACTTTTCCTTCATAGTCTCTACAAATTCCTCTAATAACCTTAACCTTTTCATTCATAGCAACTGCACCATCACAATTAAACTTTAGCCATCCCTCCTCTGCTTTTTGCCACCATGTTACATTCTCTCTACAATATCCCTTCTTATCCTCAATTTCCTTCTCATATTACACCACTATTTTGTTGTTTTAACCTTATTTCTTTCAATTCCTTCATCATTCCATCCTCCTTGGAAAATCCTTTTATTTTGTTTCTTCCAAATTGCTGTAAGAGTGAACAAGAAGGTAACCTCTCTCGCTACTTCATAACTGCTCCAGTTTAATTTCTTAATGTAGGCTTTTCTCTTAATCTACTTCTTGATATCTTCTACATTACCTACCCCATTTTCCTCCTTAAATCCTAACCCATTCCAAATGCTTCTACTTACTACACACTCCATGAAAACATTCCTTACTGTTTCTTGCTATCCCACAAAGAGCATACGTATCCTCTGATAAAATTCCTCTTTTCTTTAGACTTTGTTTAGTTGGGATTGCATTATTTATGAGTCTCCATACAAGAAATTGGATTCTGGGTATTGTAAGTAATTTCTAGATCTATTCCTACCTTTTCCTTTTGCCATCTCTAGAATCATCTTTATCCATTAGGCCATATACTAGTGTTGTCACACATAAATTGATCTCTACGATTCAATTGGGTTCTATCATGGTTCAACTCTAATTCAATTTTTTGTTGAACTCGGTTTTCTTCTTAATTTTTTATTCCTTCACATGTTCAAGTCAACCATTCAGTTCGGATCTAACAAAGCTGCTATATATAGTTTTTACACTTATTCCCCACTTAGGTCATGTGGCTAGATTTCCTTCATTATTTTATCATCACTTTGAGCGAATTATACAAACAAGCAGCAACATACTCATCAATTGGATACCAAATCCTCTCTTCCTTCCATCTTCTTATACTTTCCTAAACATCGGTAAGAGACAACTCCTTTGCATCCCTTTGAAGTAGTCCTACTAGCTAATTTTTAACAATGTCTTCTCTTGACCATCTGTCTGTCCAGAATTTTAACTATCTTCCATTATTCGTTCTTAGGATGAGATTTTTCTCTAACCGTAACATCATCAATTATGTTTTCTTAAAGAATATTGAACCATTATTCCTTTCTAATTTACCTTCTTTCAATTTATATTTTGCTCTCATCAATCTCATCTAAAGCAAATTCTTGTTCTTCATTTGTCATATTAACTTTACAAAAGTTGCCTCATTCCTTCTCTTCAAGTCAAACAAACAAAGCCCCCTATCTTCTTTCAATTGTTTCACCTTTTCCCATGAGACCTAACAAACTTTCCTCTTATTTTCTAATGAACCCCATAAGAAATCCTCGTAAATCCTCACCATGTTCTTTAAGGGTTTCTTAGGTGTAAAATAACTTGTAAGTAAAAGTTACATATGTTTTCTAAGGTCGAAGAAATCGGGATCTTTCTTCTTACTAAGCCCAATAAGTTTGCCTTCCAACAACCTAACTTCCTTCTTGCCTTTTCTATAATTAGATTTAGTTCTCTTTGTTCCAACTTACCCCCTCCTACATAGGTATTCCCAGATATTTGCCTATATTCAAATTCATCCTAATTCCCAAAGTATTACATAATTCCTCCATCAATACCCTCTTAGTATTTTCGGAGAATACTATACACAATTTATTGGAATTTACTTTCTATCATACCAAACTTTTGAACACATCCATAACTTTCTTCTTTATCCTCACATTTTCCATGGAAACTTCAACCATTAAAATAATATCATCCACAAAAAACATATAGGAAAAAGAGTCATTCAAACCCTTAAATTCAATTAGTCTCCATATGCCTTCTTCAATCAGCACCTGAATTGCTCCACTTAACATCTCCGTAGCTAAAATAAATAAGTAAGGCAACATAGGTTCCTCCTATCTTAGTCCTTTACTAGTTTCTCCACTCTTAAGCATTGCTCCATTAAGGATTGCTTGATAATTGGTCATTGTAACACCTCGCCTTTTAGACGTCTACATAAAAATTTTTCTCAACTTTTGGTATCTGAATACGGTTCATTAATACCATACTTGAGTTAAGGATAAGAGAGAACCTGTAATTACCTATCATTCAACAACATGAAACACTTATTTCCAAATCTCTTATCATTTGATATAATAAACAACAGTAGAAATCTTTACAGTAGTGAGCCATACTCAAAGTATCACAACTATATAATATATAAGTTCATTACAAAGCTTACGTAGCACATGTATGATCTCTATGCGGTAATTCATACGTAATTGTTGATACTTCTCGAATTTCTACTTCCCAGAATTTAGGTCAAATCCTACTATTTGGATCCTTCTCAAGTGAAACTACTCCATAAGATGCTTTAGAGTCTTCTTGCATTTATGGTGTAAGATCCTATCTAACTTTTTTCTTAATTTAAAGATAAGACAACTTATCTTCTTTGGTTACTGTAAAATGAGCGAAAGTAGATAGACAAATAACAATACAAGCAGTATCTTTTCATAACATAAAATAAACTATCAGTTCAATAACAATATTGCTTAGTACAACTCAACAATGCAAATGTATCATACGTATGTCATGCTAATATACATGACATGCATCGGTAGTGATATCTTAGCCTAGCCTTAAACATGTGTTTAGTTGATGTTGTTGAGTATTTGAATTACATAATTCAAGAACTTAGAAAAGAGTTGAACAAATTTAACCATACGGAAACTACGCAATTCTTTATGTTGAAAACTAGTTTTATAACCTAAGATATTTGCCTGACAAAACCAAGCTTTTAGAAACTAAATTATTTGCTTAACAAAACCCTAGTTTTCAAAAGAAAACTTAGCTAAGTAAAATCCTAGTTTTAGAAAACCTGACTCATAGTTCCTTTTCATACTATGCCATCAATACATTAATTGTATACAACGAAAGACTAAGCAACTTTCAAATAACACAAGCAAGCTTATTCATTTATTTATTAGCGAAGTTTTCACTTAGTCTCATTTATGTTTCCATTTCTAAAATTTCGGTATCGGGTTCACCTAAGCGAACACCTTAGGAGATGGAGTTAATAGTTAGTACCTAGTTTCTTGTCTATGTTAAATACAGATCTACATCATCAATTATACCAACAATAGCATGGTTGAAGCCATCACAATCAATAACCAAGTATAATTCATTTGATAACGTATACAAAGGTGTTTACAAGACATTACATAACTCATCAATCAACATGTCTTATTCACACACAAGATCAATTAAGTCTATCATAGTTAGGTTAGTAATAAGTAGATATTATCCACTCTAGCACATAAGAAATATACTTACCAGGGTCGCTTAGTGAATTCCCAATATCTTACTTTTGTTCTCGAGGCTTTTCCTTACCTATATCTCCTAAACAAAACGCATATAATATCGATGTTAGTATATATCAATTATTGGCAAGATCACTAACTTACTTACAATTAAGGTTTAGATCTTAGAGTTATTCTTTTTAAAACAACTTTGGTTTATGATACTTTTTGACCCATTTTCTAACTTATGTTTTGTATACAATTTCTAACTGTCTTGATTGCTACCCATGTACCATTATATTCCATATCTTTATTACGCCATTTTAGTCCCAAAGTGAGATATTATAATAAAACACTCGTGAAACATCTAATTGCTATAGTATTATTAGTATATGACCCAAATTTACTGTATAACTAACATATATAGAAGTTATAAGAATTTATTTTGAAAATAAATATATGTATCCAAAATTAACTGACCCCCATCATCAACTTTTGACCTAGGTACTATACATCAAGTTACTTCATATTTTTATCTATTCGACATTCTGACCTACATTTTGATTTGTACAAAACACTTCCTAAATCATCAAATCACCCGACTTCATCACCAACTCCTTTACTTTTACACTCCATTAAACCAATCTAGTGTTTCAAAACCCAATTACAACTAGGCGATAACACATCCAAATCAAATTACTTAAGGAAATATTATTCTCATATATTTCCAACTCATTACTCCATATTAAACCAAAATCACCCAAAATGCAACTTCTTAGTTTTTCAAAAATCTTTACATAGCACTAAAGCAGACTCTTTTAGAAACTTGAATACAAAAATCAGGGTTAAAACTACATTGTTTACTATTTTCACAATTTCATGCAAAATTCAATTTTAGGTTTGATTTGTTAAAGACCCCATATTTGCGCTTTAAATTTCAAAATTCTAGTTAGATATTTAGATTCTACATGCAAGGATACTAAAGAATATCAAATTTCATAATTTTTAGATGACATTTGGTATTTTTAGAATTATAGTGAAAGATTTAGGGAGATTAGACACTTATCATTGCTAGCTTTTTTGGTCACTGTTCGGCCATGGGTTGTTGTTGGTTGCTCTAGTTGGGCTATTTCCCTTTAAGTGGTGGTTAGTATATGTTATTAAATTGCTTGGTGGCTTGCGTACTTTTATAAGCCCAATTTTACACTATTTCTTTCTAATTTTTACCTATTTTTTCTTTTTCACTTCTTATACCCTTCTCTATTTTTCCTAGACATTAGACTTGCAAAGCTTATGAATGAAACAAGTCCCTTAAGTTTATAAGCAACTCCTAATCGTTTAGGAAATTTTTAGCGTAACAATTATCATATTCTTTCTTTTCCTAAGCGCATATGTGTCCACAACTTGGAAAACACATTATACTAATCCCATGTAGAATGGCTACAACTAATCCTTGTTGAAAGGAACCTCACCAACTACTTTTTGAAATTGTTTATACATTTTATCTAATTAAGTATTAATTAGTGTGTATTTATACATTAAATATCACTATTTCCTAATTTCAAGTATCTACATGTACACACGATATTTATATTGGTTATTTCACTTCCAATTAACTCCAAGTAACTTTTATAGGTTAAGTAATTTCATTTTTAGGATCTCGCCACATTCCGATCCTGCGTTTTGAGTTTATGCTAAAAATATTCACTATCGATAAAAATTACGTTTATATTAAATTTAATATTTTTCCTACTTTATTTCATAAAATAAACTTTACTAAGGTGTTTCTTTTAACTTTTTGACCCTATATTAAAAATTTATTCTATCCCGAGAATATCTTTTGGAAACCATAAATCTACTGATTTTGAGGAACTATGATCACTTTACGTGATAATACTCGTGACTTGTACTTTTTACGAACACTTTATGTTATTACTTTCCAAGTCATATTTTTTCTATGTTCCATATTTATGGGGAAGGTGTCATCATCTTAAGTTCTCGATAATTGATCAAAGATTAGGTATCAAAGTTATGGTTAGACAAAATCCTACAAATACCTCCCATTTGGTCGGAAATTGGAAACACACAAGCATATGTCTAATGAAATCTCATTCTAGTCTGTTATACGCTTTTTTTAGGTCAATTTTCATGATCATCCATTTCTTTTTTCCTTTTTTCCTACCAAATGAATGAAATTATTCTTGGAATATTATAATATTATCTTATGTGCTTGTTCAGTTATGAAACTTACTTGCTTCAGACTTATCAAATTATTCAGAAAAAGCCTCAATCTATTCATAAAAAATTTCTCAATGACTTTAAAAATATTCGTATAGAGACTTCTTGACCTAAATTCCGAAATTCTATTTCCTCCAATAGTCTTCAAAATTAATACATTTAGAGTTTTATTTATTTCTACAAGTACCTTCATAAAGTTAAAGATGTCCTCCACCATTTTACATACAAAGTCCCTAATAATGTCCGAGCATTCTTTATAAAAACATGCATGGAAACCATCAATACCAGGGGTTTTATGATTTCCTATGGACCGGATAGTTTTCTTGATTTCTTCCCTTGTAACTTCTTCATTCAACTCCCTTTTTGCCTCTTCACTAAGCCTTTCTTGGTCACATATGCATTGCGGTAGTTCACTCTTATAGAATTCTCTTTTTGTCTTCAATAAATTCCAAAAATGATTATTTATTATACTCTTTAACTTCTCTATATCAACCATTCATTGATTTACATTATTGAACAATCTAGAGATTCTTGTTTTTGATCTTCTAGTAATAATACTTGCATGAAATGATCTCATATTCCTCTCTTCCTCCACAATCCAATTTTCTCTTGACTTTGTTGCCTACTATTTCTCTTCATAATTTAAGATAATTTCCATTTCTTTTATCAGAAGATATTCTTTATTTAAAAGATGTTAGGTAGGATTAGATTTGATACCTCTCTTGACTTGTTTTAGCTATTCTAATATTTCCTTTTTCCTTACATGTGTGATTCTGAGCACTTCTTTATTCCACTCCCTCAATTTTCTTACTAGTTACATCTAAGTTTCCAACTACATTTCTTTTTGGTGGTTTCCAGTTTTATTTCACAACTTTCCTAAAACCCAAATTGTCCAGCTACATTGGCTATAATCAAAAGGGCTTATCCTTCTTTAGCCTACTTCAAATCTTGAGCCAAGTATTCAAAAGTAAAGGGCAATTGTTAGATTGACAAGAAGATAAATGAAGCACATTTGCCTTCGGGTATAAAGATCTTCAATCAAAGTTGGTCTAGATATGATCAAGTCTTGTTTGTACTAAGTTTAATAGACTTTTGTTCTTTTTGTCCATGTAAACCTTAGACCTACAAAGCTTAAGTCAACCATACATCATTCGTCCATACAATCTTGGTACTTCGTAGCTTTAGATTATACTACCTCCACTTCTCTTCAATACATAACACCACATCGAAATCCCCTATTAATGTCTAAGCCCCTTTAATCCATTTTGAGACATCTTTTAATTCTTACCATAATAGCTTTCTAATTTCATATAAATCGTTTAGGGGGATAGATTTTTACCTCAACCTCTGCTATAGTTTGTTAACTGGAGACATGATAATGCTTGAGTTGCACTTTTGCTACATTATACATCATCATGATCCCACCACTTAGTCCATTTGATTCTAAGCACAACATTTTATCAAAGCTTAACACTTCCTACAATTCATCTACCCCTTATCTATTCAATTTGGTTTTAGTAATGATCACCATTTGTGGTTCATACTTCTCCATCATTTCCTTAATAGCTTGCCTTCTTAGCCTAGAAGAAGCCCCTCTAATGTTCCAAGCTAGGATTTTGAATGGGTATGGTTTCATTTTTAATGATAAAGTATCCATCAGGTTTGGGTTTAACATTTTGAAGTAGTAGCTATACATTTCTTCTCTCATAAAGACTTATTCACTCCCTAGTCTCTAACCTCCATTTGTATGGTGTAAATGAAGTTCTTACCATCATTACTACAACTTCTCTTATTGGAACTGTTTGTTCCTTATACATCCCTTCTTAAAGTTTAGCATATACGATACCCTTTGTATGTCTACTGGTTCTATTGCTTACATCGGTAAGAACTTTATTACACCCTTGCAAGTTTGTTCCATCTAGTTTAGATAATCCTTCAGTTTCATATTTGGTTGACTCATTGGCATTCGAATTAGTAAGTTTCCTTTCGTCACTGTTCTTATGTTCATCTAATAAACTTAACCTTAGGGAAAGCTTGGCTAATGTTATTTTTGGCATGTTGGTCTTTCTTCCATCTTAGATTTGTCATCACCATTCCATTATCTCTACGAACATCCTGATTATGTACAGTTCTATGTTTACTTGAACTACCCTTGTGTCCATGAACTCCTCTAATGTTGAGATTTTGAGATTGCATTTGTAACTTTTGAATTGGTATTTCTAACTTTTGCATTCTCACCACGTTGTCTAGCAAGTTTTTTCAAAAAAATATTTTATTTTCTTAGCTTTGGAACATAAACTCTTTTTCTTTGCTTAATTGGGAAACATCTTCTTTCTTGTTAATTATCTTCTTAACTTCCATGGGTGTAGTTTTACTAAATGCTCTATCTTTTCGATTAACAACTGTTTTAAATGCTTATTCTAAATTATCTTTTCCCTTTGTCTTCTTATTAGCTTTGGTCTTTTTAGAAAACTTGTCCTTATTAACTCCCTTAGATTCTTTTCTATACTTCTTGTTTCTTCTATAGTTTTGTCCCTTCAACTCATCCTTTCCTATTTTAGTTCTATTACTCTTCCGACTTGTTCTTTTATATTATACCTTTACCCAACCATCCTTCTTCTCAAAACTAGCTTTATCTTGTTTACTCCCATCATTAGTTTCCTTGGTAATGTGCACATTTCCTGAGCATGACTCGTCCCCATGCTTTTCTACTTCATCCTGCTAGGTTCCCATCTATTCTTCTTCCTTGTTCTTTGTTGGTTCGTTTCCTTCTTCCACCCCTTGATAACCCTTCTCTTTTAAATGTCCTCCTTCCTTCTTGTTTGAATAAGCCTCCTTCCTATGATTAATACATCCATAAAGTTCACATATATTTGTTAACTCTTTATCATAGTTAATAAAATTACGAGTCAAAAATGTGATTCTACGAATTTATGATTTTATAATATTTTTCTTAATTAAAATGGACGTAGAATTGTTTATGTATAGAATTTTAGTTAAATTATGAATTTTTATGTACAATTCTACAAGTTTACAATTCTATCGATTCTGTATAATTCTATACAATTTCAACGATTCTATGCATCTAGATGAATAGTAAAATCACGATTTTAACAACCATGCTTTTTATATGTATTAATTATGGAATCTTGTTGACTACAACCATATGTTTTAATGGCTTATTTGTGTCAACTTGAATACAAGCATAGGCATACCTTCCCCTTTCCAACCCAACCATATATGAATTAAACTTTAGAAATGGACTAATCTTTTCCACAATTCTCCTAATAGCCAATGTGCAGAAAAGGTCCATGGGTAATCCCATAATTCTCACCTAACTTACCATTACATTAAACTTTGATGCTTTCGATCTACAATCTAGTTCCCACCTCTTTAAGCCTAGATACTGCATGTTCACAAACCAAAGGCCATTCATAATAACTGTGAGCCCAGTAATTTTACGTAGTTCAAACGAGTAATTTAGAGCATTAATAAAACTAACTTGATTGACCTAAAAATGTATAAATAGGCTCAAGATATTTGATAAGGACACCTTGCAGATTTAGATATTAGAAATATAATAAAATAAAAATAATATAGTTAAAATAGTGAAATTTAACTATATTATCCATTATTTTTCGGAATCGTGTAGAATGGATTTTGATAATTAATAAATATTTAGAGATAAATTATATATGTAATAAGAAAATCATATGACATAAAATAACACGTATAATATAAGTGTATGTATTGTGTATAATTTTCAAGTATATGCGTATACCCAAAATTAATTAAAATACCAGAATAATAGCATTTTAAGCGAAAATGAGATGGGAAAATTAATAAAAAAAATTAATGAAAATTCTTAACTAAGTTGGACAATTGGGAATTTCTTTAGATAGGCATGTGGAATTGTTTTGGCCAAGTGTGGGAGCAATGACAAGCTAAATCAAGCAAAAGAAAATGGTATATAAGTTTGGATTAAAGAGGAGAAAGAGTATAAAATTCCAAATCAAATCCAAAACTTCAAAAAAATTTTAGGAAGCTTTCAATAACAATCTTATATGCAAATAGAAGTTAGGGAAATTAATTTGGAGATTAGAAGACATAAGAAGAAATTTATAGAAATTATACAAAAATTGAAAGCAATATGAGCTTGATGGAGTGCTTAGGGATAGAGAGATGCTAGAGACAGGCGGCTACCTTCAGGCAATAATAGAGCTACCGTTTGGGCCAGCCGACACACTTGGACTGATCGTTGGTGGCTAGAGCTCCAGTTTTCGATGAAGGTCCTAATTTAGTCTAAATTTCATTAAATTGCAAAAAATATAAATACTATCTAGAAAATTCTACAAAAAATTATTCCTATATAATTTCATGGGTATAATCTAGGAAAAATATTTTTTTTTGTAAAAATTTAATAGTTATAATATACGTGTTTAAGAAATTGACGATATCGAGCAATTTTCGATGTTAAAATGAATAAGTTTAATGATATAGTTTTGAGCTTCAAACTTTTCTACAAACTATTCGATATTGGTAC
Source organism: Lumnitzera littorea (assembly GCA_024138015.1). Classification (NCBI taxonomy): domain Eukaryota; kingdom Viridiplantae; phylum Streptophyta; class Magnoliopsida; order Myrtales; family Combretaceae; genus Lumnitzera; species Lumnitzera littorea. The sequence continues at coordinate 17,157,216 of JAMXBB010000007.1, forward strand.
AAAAATTCTATGTAAAGATTTTTAACAAAACTATCTTTTAAATTTTTATTTGATTTTTGAGCCTTAAATTATGATTAAAATGGTATTTTTTGTAAAAATTATTGTATTTTTCTTAATGACCTCACTTGGATTCCAAGCTCCATTGATTATTGAAGTATTTTTAGTGAGTGGGTGCCGTTGGAAGTGGTTTTATTAGAATAAGTTGACAAATCAAGTGTATGTCACTTATATGACTAATTTGATGCTGTGAGAATTGAAAAATTTGTGGATGATGATGATGATATACTACGAATTTGAAAGTAATGAAGCTAAGGAAAGTTGTTGGAAGTGTTAATTTGTTATTCTAAATTGATTCTATACTTGTATCATGGAAGGAAAGAGAAGTAAATTAATTAATTAAAGGATGTTGGTTAAGGGTAGAGGATAACTTAGAGGATTATGTGAATGATTTTTCATTAGATTAATACTCAAAAGGTGAGTTAGAAGCAAAACTTATGAATGAACTATAAAAACAGGGGATTGGAAGCTTAGTTAGAGGATGATATTCATAAAAATCCTATAAATAACAAAGTCAGAGAATATTTCAAAGGAAGTTAGGGGGGAAATGTTCTACTCGATAATCACTCGGAAGTTTAGTCAGAGGCAAAAATTCGAAGTGAAGTATAGTCAAGAAGGCTTAGAGGCTAAGTCAAAGGGAGTATTTGTAGGAACTTTGAAGTTGTAGGTCTTAGAGGAAAGTTTAGAGGAAAGATTCCTTGAAATTATGAAGCTAATTAAACTCAGATGATATATCAAAGGATTTCTGTTAAGAAATTTAAATTTTAGTTGATGTAGTAACTTAGTTAGAAGGCAACTCAGAAGAATAGTTGGGGTAATTATAAACATGTGAACACTCAAAAGTTGTTTTAGAAAGTAATTCATAAGGAATCCTTAGTAGTTATCAAACTTAGGGAATGATCTAGAGGATAATCCTGTTAAAACCTTAACCATGATATTGCTTAGAAGATAACTCAGAAGTTTCCAGTTTAAGAATTGCAAGGGTGATCTAGCTTAGAAAGTAACTTAGAGGATGTTTGTTAAACAATCTTGAGTATTTACCGACTTCAGAGATTGATGCAGAGGATAAATTTGTGGTGAATATCAATGTCTATGTGGTGTAGAGGATATCTTAGAAGCTTTTTTAGTAAATATTTCAAGGATATCTTAACTCAAGGGATAGTTTAGAATGTAACATAAACTTATAGTACTATTTTAAACTTCCAATACTTAGGGCATAAACTATTGAACCAATGACTAATCAACCTGATTCTATTATAAATGAGTAAATTAGAAATATTTCTTAATTTATATCCATAATAAAGTACTACATCCAAATAAACATCAATGGATCACCTATAAGGATAAGTCAACAACTGAGTTAGCAAGCAATTGAGTTCCAAGTAAATAGGATCAATACTTCACCATACTTTGAAGTTTTAGTAAGAATAATTAGAGGCCTTAGTATGTATCTTGTTTGTGAATGTAAGTTATTAGCCTGTGTGTATGCAATACATGTGTTTAAGCATTGAACTTCTGTTATGGAGTGTTGAATTATATGTATTTGTTGTTTTATGATATTACTTGCTTTGATTTATATGAAATTGCTTGATTACTCCAAAAGAAATCCAACATGAACTCAACATAACTACTAACCAGTCTTGCATCACAACCCATTAGGGGAAACTATTAATTTTCTTAGGCGAAACATAGACCCTTTGATAAGGATGGCAAAAATAGTCCTTTCCTTACCCTTAGTCGAACTAAGTGACAAGAGAGAAGGTCACAATAAGGTTAGGGACCATGGTTTGAAGGTAGTCTTGGTCAAAGCGTGTTTCTCCATTGCATAAGCCTTGGTTTGGTTCCAATTCACGAAGTGCGTGATGTGAAACTCCTCAAAACTTAGATTAGAGCAAGTGCAATTTCTCTAATCTCACGATGATTGATCAACGTCGTGCAATGGCATTTAGTTGAACATGCATTACATTTAATTAACCTTGCTAAAAAAATCTAGGTTGTTTGCGCATTGATATGAGCTATTGTCTCTATCTTACTTACTGAGTGAGTTGTCACTCACTCCTATATAGCTATTTTGTAGGTTTCCAGTATAATCACCTGTATTACTTTAAGTGCCGAAAGACTAAAGGTTAGGGTTGGGGAGTGAGATATAAGACCAATTGATTGGATTGCTATTTTGATGTTTGACTTTACCAACTCTTAGGAAAACTAATAAAATCTCTTCAGGTGACCCTTTAGTTTTTAACTGTATTTACTAATATTATGTTATATAAACTTATGGACTTTTATAAACCCATATCATATCATTTTTTTAAAAATTTATTTATAAAACATGTTTTCTTCCCAAATTTTTATATCATAGAGTCTCTTTCAAAAGTTATTTTAGAAAGCTACACTACAGGTTGATACAAAATCGATATTGAATTAGATAACTCAAAGTTATAGAGTAGTAAAGGCTTGGTGCAAACTATGCCTATGTTAGTGGTTAGCTTCTAACTTAAGTTGGTTTATAAAGTAAGGCTATTATGACTCTCTGATTTGAGGTGTGACAATGACCCAATGGTAATCACCCAGTTCATTAAAATTAATAAGGTAAAACCCTGAACCCATATGAATCAATTTGAACTTAAACATCATATTCTACATTTTCTTAATTTTATCTACATAACTTTCTATCCTAGATTAGGATAAAGCATTCTTCCATGGTGCATAGAGGAATTCCTTTTCCAATTTTGGAAAAGAGACATAGCATATTCTTGGCTTAACCAAAATTCTTTCTTCTTTTTTGGTTAAATCTTGGTCATGCTCCACATCCTTAAAGCCGGATGATTCTTTAAAGTAGTACTTGTCATGAGCCCTTAGTATGTTTGTAAGAACCATGTCCCTAAAGGAAAATTTTCCAATAAGCTTATGGAGATTGGATTTTTTTTCCTTATTTTCTATATTAATAGGTAGTGGTTGTTTCGAATCTTCTATTGGAGCATATGTTAGATGTTTTCTGCTACGATGATGCATATCACTTTCAACATCCTTGTTTTTCTCTTGATAAGAGGAAGAGGAGAGAGACATTGTTAGAATATCTCTTTTTAATGAAAGAATATTATTAAAATAACTTCAATTTACACCCCATAGTAAGGGTGGGTACGGTTTGGTTTGCTACGATCCCCCTTACCCCTAATCCCTCACCTTAAAAGAAAATTAACTGTTTGGCTTTTTTTTTTTAAAGAAAAAAATCGGACCTAACCATGTGGTTTGATTCATATACTTTTTGACCCTAAAAAAGAATAATTCAATCCAATTGGTTTACAATTCGAACCATTTCTGTTTATAAAATATTAAACTTCAGGAATCTACAATATAATGTCTATGCAACCATAATTTCTACCTTTCCTAAACTTATTTCAAAAGTCTTGGCTTCTTTATCGTTGCTTAGAAGAATATAATGTAGAGAAAACTAGTATCTTCTTCATTGAATACCAATTGTTAAGCCCCTCTACGAGCCTACATATAAAATTACTTTAAGGCTTTCGTTAATATAAGATGCAAAAGTCAACTTTGGTATTGATAGTATACATGGTAACAAATTTAACCTAAAAACTAAAAGGTAGAGGTATGACTAAATGTACTAAAAACCATGGAGCACATCTACATATGAAATCAAAATTTCCACCTCTGATTTAATTATTCTAATGGATGGAAATAACTATAAGCAACAACAAATTTTTATCTAACTAGAGGCGGTTCTTTTGCAACTAGAAAGAACAAACATCAACTAATATACTTACGATGAAGACAAATAGGAGATCTTTTATCTAGAAAATGTCAACTCTCTATGCATACACTAACTAAATATTCCTTTAGTCACTCATCATGTCTTATGAGACAAATTGGTTTGGTTTGAACCGAGAAGTTCGATTCAACTTAGCTAAATGAATCGAATCGAGAACCGGTTATGCTACACCAAACCAAACTGATTACCCAAAAAAATGATTTTTTTGGTTCGGTTTAGTTCGATTCATGGTTTTTTACCCAACCCTACCCTATAGTATGTAGTTCCTTGCATCTTCCCATAAACTTCTTCATCTTATGTATAATAACATGAATCATAAAGATCAATATGATCAATACCTAGAACCATAAAATCCCAATAGGCTGGTAAAACCTAGTATATAACTACTATGCATTGACATTCATATGTAATGGTTGCACATAGGTATACATATTACCAAGTGCAATAAATAGTTAATTAATTCAAATACATCTTTTAGTTTGGTTAATCAACATAATCTAAACAACCAAAACAAGGAATAACTCAGATTTCATAATTAATTAAATCTCAACTCAATTATAGGCACAACTCATCCATAACTAAGCTTACATATCCATAAAACACAACTCCACAATACATGAAACACAAATCATGGATCATGATTCTACAAAATACTAATCCATGAAACTTATTATAACATGCAGAGGGCAATCTTATTATCACTTATCGAAAACACTAAAGCCTTGTTCACTTCAATGAATAGAATGATGGAGGAATAGAATTGAAATTCCTAAAGAATGTAATAAGGGTGTAATGTATATTATTTTGTTTAGTTGGATATATAAGCAACTTAAGAATAAATACTTGATAGAACTTTAACGACTAAACTATCTTCAGTTAATTTTTTTTCTTAATAAACCTTAAAGTAATAAGCGGTGGCGGTGGCGGCGGCGGCGGCGGCAGCGGCGGCGGCGGCGGTAGCAGCAGTGGTAGCGTTTGGTGGTAACAATAGTAATGGTGATGGTAGTGGCGGTGGTGACGATAGTAGCAGTTAGTAGTAGCGGCAATGATAGTGGTGGTTGTTAAATTGGGATAAGGTCATTCTTAGAAAAACAATGTGAAGTTTTGTAAAGAATTGTGATTTTTTGATTAAATTAAGGAAACCCTATTTCTTGAAACCAAGCAATAGAAATTCTTACAAAATTGTGATTTGGAAATAAAAACCAAAGTAAATATTGTAATAAGGAATATAGGAGAAATTGGAATTCCATTCCCCTCAAGTGAATCAAGCATAATTGTCTCATACTAAGCTTCTCATATGTTTTCCATCCATTTAAAAAAATAGGTTCATTAGAATGTTCTAATCAACTATCGTTGTATTAATTAACCCATTGCTATAATTTCATTCTAACTAATGATATTAGATATGACTCTCTTGATGCAGACCGAAGCCAAGAGCAGACAAGGTTGGTCATAAGGATTGGTCCTAGCTTTCCAAAAGCTTGAAATGAATGATGGGAAGCGTGCAAGAGAACAGAATGGAAAGATAAAGTAAGCAAACCCATGAACAACTCTAAAGGATATGGTGCACCAGTGAAACTTCCAAGGACTTACGACATAGCTTGATATGGCGTACAAGTTGGTTTGGTGAGGTTACTCACCATCTAGCCTTAGTTAAGGGTTATGATAAGAGTGCAGTGAGAGTAAACAAGCTAATGAGAGCAATGTTTATAAAAGGAAATGTTCAATATGTTAATGATGACAGCTAATGCAGCTACATGTATAGTGGATATTTATACTCGAGAAATTAGGGCAACTTACCCAATAAAAGAAAAGACAAAAAGGGGTATGGTCCCAAAGAAGTAATATACAAGGAATACAAAAAAGGTAAAAATGAATATTCACAGAAAAGTAATGATTAAGTATAATAGATTCTCTAGGTGAGCTTGGATACGTAGCAGCAGTATATTGTTAATGCCTTTGCAAGATGCGGACACATCAATACAATTAAGATGGGTGGCTAAGCAGGGGTGCTGGGCAATGGTGGACTTGTTCGAGAAGGAGTGGTTAAGGACTTGTACAGGATCTCTCGGTCTCTTGACCTCTTGGCATCAATGTTGCTGAATAGTGGGTCGGCTTAGATATGCTGGGTAGGAATGAGTAAGAAGGCTGGTCTATCGGTAGAGCAATCGTTCATTCGGTAAATAACTTCTAAGAGACATGAAATCACTCGGCTTGGCATTAGGAATTGATCAGTAACCATGATTGGTTCGATTAAGCAAGAGTAGGCTGGAGTAAGAGAACTAGCCACATCAAACCTTAGAGGCCTCGAGCTTAGCTATGAGTTAAGGGTTTAGTAGTCTCATTCCTATTGTTCCCTCCTAGTTGATTTGGATTTGGGACCAAATCTGGCTGGTCCTCATTCAATGTTCCTTCAAGGTGATAGGGACAAAGGTTGGTAATGTTGAAAGTATCAAAAACCCCATAATTGTCGGCTAGCTCTAGCCTGTTGGCATTATCATTGACTTTCTATAGGAGCCTTCAGCTTAGACGAACAGCTTGTTCTTTCTTTTATTTGAGAACCTCTCTTTACTCAAGTATAACTACACTAGGTCTCCAAGTTGAAATTGTACTGACTTCCTCCCCTTGGCCATTTCTCTCATTTTTCTAGCAACTTGATCGATTTGCCGAGTAACCTTATTATAGATGTGTTGTAGGGATTGTGCCCACGCTCTTGCGTTAAGGTCTTCTTGCTCGAATATAAGTACAAAGGTATGATCAAGAGGCAACTTGGGATTGAAGCCATAGATAACTTCAAAGGGGGTTTGCTTGGTGGTGTCATGTACTATATGGTTATATGTGAATTCTACTACGGGCAAACAAATGTCCTAATCAGCCAAGTTTTTACCTACTGTAACTCAGAGCAATGATTCTAACGTACGATTGACCAACTTTGTTTGGTCATTAGTTTAAGGGTAATAGGAAGTGTTGAATAGTAGTTTAGTTCCCATCCATCACTATGGAGTTCTTTAGAAATGACTCAAGAACTTTGAATCTCTGTTTAAGATTACACTTTGCAGCACAGTGTATAACTGAACAATTTCCTGTAAAAAAAGAGAAGCAATAGCCGAAGTATTGTTAGTCTTAGAGCAAGGCATAAAGTGTGCTATTTTATTGAATCTATCCACGATGACCATTATGGAATCTTTGCCTTAGGCTGTTCTTGCTAATCTGAGGATAAAGTCCATACTTAACTCAGTCCAAGGTCTGGTCAGGATAGGCAAAGGCATTGCTTTCCCTTACTTGTTCGGCATTTGGCTCTCTTGCATATGGTATAGCCCTCAACAATTCGATGCACATCTCATCTCATTTTCGACCAAAAGAATCGTCACTCAACAACTTATATGTTCTTCTCTCCCCAAAATATCCTGAGAATCCTCTATTGTGGGCTTCTCTAATAAGTAACTCTCTTAGTAAATAGGTTGGCATGCATAATTTTCCACTTTGAAATAAGTATCCATCTTCTACATAATATTCGTCTACTGCTCTTCCATCGACACAACGCCCAAGTATGGTCCCGAAGTATGGGTCTTGGGAATATTATTCTTTTATGCTTGCAAATCCTAACAACTTGGTCTGCAATTCGGTCAGGAGTACATGTCTCCTTGATAGAGCATCTACAACTATGTTGCTCTTGCCTTATTTATATTTGATCATAAAGTTAAGTCCTTCGAGGAATTCAATCCACTTCGCTTGTCGCTTTGACAGTTTGGTCTGACTTTAGAAGTACTTTAAAGACTCACGATTGGTGTAGATGACAAACTCTCTTAACAATGGATAATGTTGCCACACTTGGAATGCTCGGATAAGAGTTAAGAGTTCTTTGTTATATACAAAGTAATTCGATTGAGGTCCTCTAAGCTTCTTATTGTTGTAGGCAATTGGTCGACCTTCTTGTATTAAGACAACGCCTGTACCAATGCTTGACACGTTACATTCCAACTTAAATATCTTCTTAAAGTTAGGTAAAGGTAGTATAGGGGTGGAAGAAAACTTTGTCTTAATTTCATCAAAACTTTTTTCCTCCCTTTCTCTCCATTTAAATTTAATGTTCTTCTTCGTTAGCTTGGTTAAGGGTAGGGCTATGGTACTGAAATTCCTGATAAACCTTCTATAAAAGGATGTCAGTTCATGGAAACTTCTCACCTCAACATAAGTGGTTGGAGTTACCCACTGGACAATTGCTCGGATCTTCTTATCATCCACTCACAAGCCTCTTCTACCTATTACATAACCTAGAAATACCACTTCCTCCTGGAGGAAATGACACTTATTTAGATTGTAGAATAATCTCTCAACTTAGAGTACATATAATATGGTACGGAGATGCTCATAGTGACTCGACATGTCAGCACTGTATACTAGAATGTTATCAAAATACATCATGATACACTTTTGATCAAATCTCTCAATGTGTAGTTCATCAGTCGCATGAAAGTGCTTGGGGCATTCGATAAGCTAAATGGCATTACCATCCACTCGTAGAGTCTATGCTAAGTTTTGAAAGTAGTCTTCTACTTGTCTCCTACTTGTCTCCTGGCCTCATTTGAATCTGATGGTAGCCAAACTTTAGATTAATCTTGTTAAAGACCCAGCTCCACTCAATTCATCTGGCATGTTACTAACCTAGGGATAGGATATTGGTACTTAATTGTGATCTTGTTCAAGACTTGGCTATCAACATACGTTCACCAAGTATCATCCTTTTTTTGCACTAAGAGTGCCAGAATAGTATAGGGACTTAGACTCTCCCTCATATACCCTTTCTCTAATAGTTCATCGACTTGTCGTTGGAGCTTAGCAACTTATTCAAGATTCATCCGATAAGCTGGTATGTTCAGCAAGGTAGTACTAGATATCAAGTCAATGCAGTGTTCAATGCCTCTAAATGGTGGTAAACCTTCCAACAACTGTTCTGGGAACAGGTCGGCATATTTGTCCAACATCTCTCTTACCTCAACAAGCAATTAATTCCTCTCTTTTAACTCTAGTAGCCTTTAGACCAACATAAAAGTTGGCATATCAGCCTTTATAGCTTCTCAGAGCTCGACTCTGCTTAGTATTAAAGCTTTGGATCCTCGAGCAAGTTTAGCCTGCAATTTGCTAACTTAACTCTATAACATTAGGTTTAAAGTAACCTTCCTTCCTTCCTTCTCGAATACGCAGGTGTTCTTGTATCCATCATAGATAACTCTTTGATCATAAAGCTAAGGTCGGCTTAATAGCACATGTGATGCGCATATGGGCAACATGTTGCAAAGAATCTCATCGAAGTAATTTTTAATTATGATCGGCAGTAATACTTGTTGAGTCACATGTAGTGCTCCCTTCTCATTTAGCCAATGCAGCTTATACGACTTCTAATGTAAGGTAGTTAGCAGCTTAAGCTTCTTAATTAGGTCGGCAAATGCTACATTGGTGTAACTCTCACTATCCACTATAAGCGCACATACGTAATCATTTACTTTACAAGTCATGTGGAACAAGTTTTCTCTCTACTCTTCCTCATGTAATGGTTTCATACTAATTGTATATTGGACAACTAGGATCAATTGATCTAAGTTCTTGGCAAACACATCTTCCTCGACCAGTTCATTTTCCTGAGTAGTCTCTTTCTTAAAAACAGTTTCTTCCTTAAGTTCCCCATCAGTATTATCCACTTCAAGCTTCGAGACGTCTCCCTTGATGACTAGTTCATCGGTTCGGACACTAAGTAGCTATATGTCCAAACCCTTGACATTTGAAATATTTGATCTAGCTTGTCTTCAATCCTTATCCTTTCTCGTATGTTCGGGTTAGCACGTCACTGTCAGGTCGGCTCTTCTGTTTGGCTCGAACATCTACCTTCTTGTCCGGCTTGGTACTTGATTGAGCTTAATAACTTCCCTGGATAGGTTAGCTTGGTTGACTAAGATGACTCATTGATGGTCGGATCAACATTCTATTTCTTCTCTGCTTTTCTACTCGTTGGGCTATTCATATAGCCTCATCCACTGTAGTAAATGGCTGGAGTTCCATAATGTCTCAGATATCACTCTTTAAACCAGTAAGGAACTTAGAGACTATTTGCACTAATGGCTCCTCTACTTCACAGCGAATCATAAGCATTTGGAATTCTTAAACATATTCGTCAATAATTTGACCTCCTTATCTCAGCTCTTAAAGTAGAGCAAAAATGTCTTTTAGATAGGTATCTAGCACAAATCTGTTCTGGAGTATTCTCTTTATCTCAAGCTAAGTATTAATCTCTTGATATCTCTCTTATCTTCTCATGACCTGAAAGTTCTTCGACTATATGGCAGCATATCCTAAGAATTTAACAGCAGCAATCCTCACTTTCTCATAGTTTTCATATTGATAATAATAAAAAACACGCTTCACCTTTTCCTTTCAATCCAAATAATCATCCGCATTTCCAAACCCATTGAAGCTCAACATCTGAAGCTTCATATGATCGATAGCTTGGGGTGCGTGAACTCGTTCTTCTTCCTCATTACATTCTTCCTCTTCATCTTGTAGATACTCCATTTTTGTCCTCCTTTTTATTTTTCAAAATTTTTAGAATAAGTTAAAGGGTCCTAATTTAGAAATATATATATATATATATAAAAGAAAATTAAGAAAAAAAAATATATATATATATATATAATAAGAAAACTTAGAAAAAAAATATGAAAGTTAGAAAAATACAAAAACAAGAAAAAGCACAAAAAAAATTAAATTTAGAAAAAATCACAAAAATATAAAACTTAGAAAAATGTAAATAAATAAAAAAAATAGAAAAATAGATGATTTAGGAAATTTAGAAAATGATAAATCCTTTAGATAGTTTAGTAGGATATAACTTTTTAATTTAGATAAAAAGAGAGTCATTGGGCCTAGGCTTAGATTTGAATCGAGCTTGGACTTAGATTTAAATCTAGCTCTTTTTTGTACATATGAATAAAGTATAAGTCAATGGTTTGATGGTAAACCACATGCATAAACAAAAAGGAAACTCAGGTTTAAATCTCACTAAAGGTAGAAAAAGGCCTTTTGTTTTTCTAAAAAAACACACCCACCACATGTCACGATATTACTAAGCCACGTACCCAGTTGTGATACGTGGTACTTCACGGCTGAACCACATCACATACATGTATTAGCCACATGGCATGATACGTGTTAGTAACATAGCTGACACGTTGCGTGACGAGTCAATTAGCCATGTGTCATTCTAGACACATGGCATTTTCTCATTGGATACCGCAACTGATGTGATGCCACTTCAGTGCCATGTCAGCACCTCTTTCTTCCCTTTTCCTTCTCTTTTTTCCTAATTGCCTCTGATTCTTGCACAAACCTCACCCAGGGTCCTTACTTTCAACCCATTTTTTACTCATTTTTCTTCATGATTTTACCAAATTAATAGTGAAATCATGAAGATGATGTAGAACACTATGAATTAGTACAAAAAGCACGTCTAAATTCGGTCTTTGAAAGGATTAAATGGGGTTTGAAAATTTGAAAAAATTGAAATTTTGGAAATTTCACATTCATTCTGATTTCAACTTTCCTTACTTATTAGGTTGATTTTGTACATAAAAGGGGCTTTGGGGAATTCATTGGACATATACAATCACTTGGCATCGATTAGAACTCTCACTCTCAAACTCCTTCTCACTCAAAATCTCTCTTTCTCTCACTAGTTGTGGCATTCTCTCTCTTTCTAGACTCTCTCTCTCATCGCTTACAAAACCAGCCTAGCTAGCTCCCCCATAATGCGTGCAACCAGACCTGACTACTCTCACTCTTGGTCATAACACCTAGCCAAGTGACTAAGCACCCACCATCAAACCTTAGCCATCGCAACTACCCAATTCACAAACCACCCTGAACCACCACCCTAAGCCTAAACTAACCCTACGATCAAACTCCTCGCTACCCTATACCCTCGACCCAACACTTCTCTTAAACCCAATAACTAGCATCACGATTGTAGCTCTACTACCGTCGACCACCATACCTAAACACCACCTAAATAGCTACCCTAAGCTATAACATCAAGCTTACCCCTCCTATCTCCAATCCAAAACGCATAAAAAAGCCCTTGCCCGCTCATTTTGGTGTAGGGATTAAGCTGAAACGTTGTTGCTGAACTTCTCCACTGTGTGACTAGAATCTGAGTATAGATTCGACTCGATCCGGATCCGTGCCCAAATCCGACCTGCACCCCTGATCCAGCTTAATTCATTTTGTTTGTTTATTTACCTTATTTATTTATTTTCTTATGTAAATGTAAATGGTAATGTAAACAACAAAAAAAAAGGAAGAAAAGAAAAACAAAATGAAGAAAAAAAAAGAGAAAAAGAGTAGTCTATTCTTTATTTATTTATTTACTTTTTTAATTTAATAAAAATAGATAAAATAGAATAAGTAATAAATAAATAAAATGACCTAATAAAAATAAATAAATATGTTAGTGAATAAAAAATCATTTTGACACTTAGAAAAATTGAGTTTAAAAAAAATAAAATAAAAAAATAAAAAAAATATATATGGACACTTTTCAAATTGGGATTCTATTTAGAATTTTCAAAAATAAATTTCGATTTAAAACCTTTTAGAATAATCTCCTTATATAAATTGAACCGAGTAAAAAATGTAAATTCAACTTTTTTTCGAAACTAAAATTAATCAACCTACTAAAGTTTTATAAAAAAACTATATATGTTTAATCTTGAATAGCGAGTACATAGGTACCTACAAGGCGATGGTAAAAAATAAAAAACCTAATTTTCCATTTTAGTTTAGATTACTCAAGTTATCCAATTCGATTAACCAATAATCAAATTCTATTTTATAGAATTGAAAGGTGATTTTTAAGGTTAAATTAAATTTAGAAAGTTAATGATACTTATAAGGGTTTGAAAATCCTAACCCCTAGATCTAGATCTTTATTTTTAAAACCGTTTTTTGAAAATTGGTTTTTATTGTTGAACTAGTAGCTAAGTTATAATCAATCTACTCAATTGGTTATAACTTAACTCTTTTTCCCAACTATGGTCGGGTGGCGACTCTAAAACAATTTTCAAATGAAAAAACTGGTTTTCTTTAAATCCTAGTCAAGGGTTAATATTAAATGGGTATGATTTAATATCGATCGGTTTAAAGAAAACTTATTTAAAAAGAATTGAGAGAAAAAACCAGGCTTGACACATCTTCACCCAGATCTCCTAAATCAATCCTTCTTCTCACTTGTCCCTCTATTCTTCAGCCTCGAACTTGTTGAGTTGGGATTTATCCCCTGATAAGTTGAGCAGCCTGTAGAGTGTTATGTACAACGTTAGCAAGGCGATAGGCCATTGTATGAATGGCTCTAGTTAGGTCCACTAAAAGGTTAGTCACTTCATCTAGTCTTTCATCCATAATTCTAGAAGTGTTCTGGGGTTGTCGGCCATGGTGGACAACTTTACTATTGTCTTGTCCTCCCTAATACCATCATTAACACTCGAGTTTGTCATTTCTTTAACAAATTTGAATATCAAACCTTTTGGTTTTGAAATGTTCTTAGTTCTTTTTCTACAAACTGAGCAACATGTACACTCTTCAAACCAAATACTCAGTAACTCGTAAATATAGCAATTATACTATTGAACAAGTCACAACACAGAAACTTGCTCTATTTTCAAATGTCTAAAACAAGGCAAAACAGAGTAAACACACAAAACAACCACTTCCACTCTCTTACTTACTAAAACACTTTTACGGAACCTTTGCACAACTTCGACACATTGCTAAAAGAAGCACTACCTCACAAATAATAACACAACTTACTCAAATGAAACCTCCGCTTTGATACAAAGATGATGCAGACTAAAGCCGAGAGTAGACAAGGCTAGTCATATGGATGGATCTGAACTTGCCAAAAGCTTGCCATGAATGATGGGAAGTACACGAGAGAACAAAATGGAAAGATAAAATAAGTAAACCCATGAACAACTTCAAAGGATATAATGTACTAGTGGAACTTTCAAAGACTTACGGTATAGCTCAATATGATATACGAGTTGATCCGATAAGGTTACTTGCCACCTAGTTTTAGTTAAGAGTTAGGATAAGAGTGTAGTGAGAGTAAACAAGCTAACGAGACCGATATTCACAAAAGAAAATGTTTAGTATGTTAATGATGACAGCTGACGCAGCAATATATATAGTGGATATTTATACTTGACAAATTAGAGCAACTTACCTAAAAAAGGAAAAGACAAAAAGGGTATAGTTCCAAAGAAGTAATGTACAAGGAATATAAAAAAGTAAACATGAATATTCATGGAAAAGCAATGATTAAGTGTAACAGATTCACCAGGCAAGCCTGGATACACAGCAGCAGTGTATTAGCAATGCCCTTGCAAGATGCGGATAAATTATTATGATCAAGATGGGTAGCCGAGCAAGGGTATCGAACAAGGGTGCTGGGTAGTGGTGGACTCGTTCGAGAAGGAGTGGCTAAGGACTTATGTGAGATCTTTTGGTCTCTTGGCATCAATGTTATCGAACAGTGGGTCGGCTCGGATATGCTTGGCAAGAGTGAGTCAGAGGGCTGATATGTTAGCAGAGCAATCGTTCATTCAGCAAATAACTTTCGAGAGATATGAAACCACTTGGCTCGACATTAGGAATTCATCGGCAGTCATGATCAATTTAACCTTGACAGGAGTCGATTGGATTAGGAGAACTCACCACTTCAGACCTTTAAGGCCTCGGGCTCGGCTACAAGTTAGGGGTCCAGTAGTCTGATTTCTATTATTTACTTGTAATATGTCCCATTTAGTCACCATAACAATCATAGCACTAAATCTATCTACTTTCTTGAAGATATATGAGACTACTATACCCTTGTCCATGATGTAGATGACTATACACAACATAACACAAAAATTAATTAAACCATATAATCATCAATGCGATTTTACCATCTTAACATGTGCATTTAACACAAAACAATAGCTATGTTACTATTAACCAATTTAATTAATTTAATAGAAGCTGGGATCAACAACACCTATGATTCAATAGACAAAAGATTAAAACTCATTTGCAGTCAATGATCATAAATCTTAAGTTTAATATTAGGTTTTCTTTCTTATTTAGATTAGATCATATAATATTCATCTACTAACCTCAAAAACTTCAAAAAGGAATAAGGATCAGCTTGGTCAAAAGGGACTTAATAAGCTGGTTAATCATTGACCTATGTTAATTGATCATAGCTCTATGTAAAGCTTTGATTAACAACATTTGTAGGGTTAACCTGCCATAGTTTTTAGGTGTTTTTGCCTAGTTTCCAATATAAGCCATAAAATGCATGCAAGTATTCAATGATTCAAATACTAGATTTCAATAATAACTTACATTATATTAACTATATGGATCTTAGGAGGAAAAGTGAAAGGAAAACAAGTCAGTTACCTTAAATCCTCTAGAAACATTGAGCATCCTTTCAAAGAGAACTCTAGCCTTACACTTCTATTAAGAATCCTTCCTAAGATTTCAAAGGAGTTAACTTTCTATCATGATTAGGAAAAGATCAACAAGAAACTCAAGAGATTACAAATCCTTATTTGCATATTCTTGCCATAAGCTCTAAACCATGTTTATGATTAAGGTCCCTTAATCCTTATTAATAAAGATATGCTTAAATTAATTAAGGAAAGAAACCTTACCTAAATCTATCAAGTGAACTCTTACACAATACCAACTCTTAAACCCTGGGAGTAAAGGTTTCCAAAATTTCTTAAGAGAAAGAAGGGTTACTAGCTATTGGAGAAGAAGGGATTGATTGGTTTATGTTAAGATCTACAAATAGAATGAAGGTGAAACTTAGAAATATTATTTTTGCACTCTTACTTTTAAAATATTTATAGGGACATTTCATTATGTTTAACAAGAAGTAGTTTTTTCATTATGCATCAGTTATTTATTTATATTATAGATGTTAGAGATAATACTAATTTCTATTAGTACATTATAATGAGGATATGTTCTCTTTATTTTGTATTGCTTGCTTACTATAATATGCCTTATACTACTTAGCTGCTACCTAATCAATTTGATGCAAAGGTTTGCAAGACTATCTTACCTTGTAAGCTACCAATTAGAGATAAAATGCAAGATATTGTTGATGTTTTATGAAAAATTTGTGAAATTGCATAGCATTTATCATTTCTATTCCTTTAAAATGTCTTTTTCAATCTTTTTAGCATTTTTTTTTTGCATTGCTTTTAAACATGCATTTATCAAAATAAAATATCAAGAATGTATGTATAAGTACATATATATATCCCTTACAAGATTAAATACCGTAGAGATTCCTATAAATTTGAACTTCTTTACTTTAAGTTTTCTTTTTCCAATATGTTTCTTAAATCCTGTAGGGATGTCACCAACCGAATCATTATAAGGTAAACCACTTAATGCGATAATTTTTCATAGGATAATTTTTCATAGGATTTTGGGATGAGTTTTCAGATAAGTTTTGGTCTTATTTCAAGACCTTATCAAATTTTGCGTCGGGTTTTGGACTTAGAAACTTGAAGAGAAACCTAAACTCGATAAGAGAAAATAATATATATGAATGACTAATAGCTATTGTCATATATGATAAATATAAAAGTAAGATAATAATTTTTCTTTAACTCTGGTCTCTTACTAAGTCTTTTTTTTTTCTTGGCTGAAGTCTCTCACTAGGTTACTATCTCTAATCTCTCTCATCTCTTTCACTTACTAGCTACTAACTTTCACCTCACTATCTCTCTTACTTCTCTCTTGTCTTGTCTCCGGTAACTCTTATCTTAATTATCATAGAGTCACGATTACCTACTCTCACCCTTTGAACTCATAGTCTCACTATCAGTCCTTGTAATGTCATTTTCCCTCTTCATGTAGGTCTAGTCATGAAAACACAGTAGTATTTGTTTTCATTTTGAGTAAATTTTTTAAGTTTCATATAACAAATTTAAGCTAAGTTGTTGTGAAGGCTCAAATGACCATTAAGAAACTATAGATTCATAGATAAATTAATAAAAAAGAGAAAAAAAAAAAAACTATTGGATCGGGTTGCGAGTTCAAATGTATCATATGGGAGAGAGTTTTGGGTATAAGATAAAACTCCATAATATTTTTGGATAGATTTTAGGAAGTGCCATAGAGTATTAGATCAGATTTAATTTTACAAAACTCATCAAAAACCAAGCTTGATGACATCTCTAAATATTCTTTTTTTTTTGTGTGTTAAAAGTACGTGAGTTTTTCTTTTATTAACTCTCATTCCCCTATTGCCATTTTTAATATAATTATAATAAAATAATAGAAAGATAATTTATGCCAATCTCGTGTTTGAAACAAGAATGTATCATATAGCCATCAAACTTTGCAAATCAGACAGAGATATGAGAAAGCAGGACAATCCTTTTATTTTTTGGGGACAGCGAAAAACGAAGATAATTCGAAAGGGCCCATGGACTTGGATGTTCAGCGATGTCCCCGAACGAGAAAGTAGTGGTGTATGAGTCCTAGAAAATATTTAACATAGCATGGTTCTTATAAAACGAATAGTAGTTTTTCAATTTATTTATCATTATTGCCATATGTTGAGATATCACCGATATGAATCCTCTCATTCATATTTGCGGCGTATTAATTCTAATAATTTTTTTTTTCTTTTTAAGCGACAAAGTCTAGTGGAAGCATCTCATAAGAAGATATTTCTCATTCTCTTCCGGCAGCCTCGCATCGACACCGACGATGAAGCATCGGTGGAATTAATTATTATGGACCTTTTCGAATCAATGATGTCTTCAGAGCTGCTAGAAGTTCAAGCAAGGGTCGACCATTGGACGAAAATCGGGTGCTTAAATTTAAATCAGTAGTTGAGTGGAACTACGAATTTATCTGTTTTTTATTTTTTATTTTTATGATTTAAATGGGGTAAATCAACCTATAGTGGTTAAATTATACGAGTCTAACATTGAGTGGATGTATGTTCTATTTTTCATGAAAAAAGAATTTATACAATGATTAATATATATTTTCAATTTCTGTTTAATCAATTGTATAGAATATTCGACATTATATTTTTAGTATATAATTATTTAATATTGCCCATATAACTTCAAAAAATAAGGAATTTGGTAAATATACTTTTGGTATATAACAATTTAATTAGTTAATTTTAGTATACAAGGATATGGGAAATTATTCGATAATATGTCATCTCCTTTTCAATTTAAACGAATAAAAATGGCACATGCAGCCGCAATGTCGATTCCCAATTTATAAAAGGATGAAGTATTGCATTTTAAATGCTCCGAAAATTTTGCCGTATGCATTCCACTCTCTTACTTGCCATAATCATTCTCTTCGCATATTGAAACAAAATCATAAGAACTCCAATATTCTGGTATACTTCATGAAATATCAAATAAAGAAAAGTCTTTCAACCCTTAGCAAACGGTACTATGACATCCATTAAAGTAGAAGACAGGTATAATATATCTTCTATTCGTTTATAAGATTAGAGATCACACGTGATAAAATAAGATCATATCTAATAAGCTCAAATTTTCTGTAATATTAAAAAGTTGATGAAAGATACATAAATTCTGGATACCATCAATTTCATCTATTTTTTTATCCACCGGATAACAGGGACCAATTTATGTGATTCCTAGGCTAGGTATTCTAGAATCACGAAGCCAACATCATCTAGACAACGGGATGGGGGCGGTCTGGTCTGTTGGAAATATGTTAAGCTCCGCAGACCGTTCATGTAGATTCGGGAGATCAATGAGGACAAGGACATGTTCTCGTGGAGTCACTACGTTATCCTACACTTATCGATAGGTATCGTCAGTAAAGTTGTGTCCACAGCAGAATCATCAACCGAGTTGTCCCTCTCATGTACCCACGCAGGTCAACCACTTCCTGTTACAGTCAGTCCTCAACACCTCGTAACTCCCCTCCCCCACCGCCCACGCCCCCTGCGCACCACCCCCCACCCCCACGATGCTATGTTGCCCTTAAATTCCCTAGGAGTATCCTCTACGTTCACGTGGATACACAGACGCAGAGATTGAGAATTCTCTTACATATAATTTGTTAGAATGTCAACAATCAATCATATATATATATAAACGGCCTGTGTTTCGTGAATTAAAGGACATGAAATTTACATTCGATAATTCGTTTTGTTTATGAGCTCGTAAGGGTAGCTGGTGGTCCAGTAGCTACGTGGGGTGGTAGATCTACAAGAAAACAAGTGAGCACCCTTTAATACTTGAATTAGAAAAGGAAGGAGAGAAAGAAAGAAAGGCATGCATCTTGAAAGCAAAAAGATTGAGATATGAGCCCTTAGATTGTAATCCTTAGTACCTTTGACTCCTTTATGTATATGTTTTACATGAATTTCATTTGCCAGGGATACGTGGTAGCTTGGGATTAGCTCATGCAAGATGGTGTAGAACATGTGTGTACGGTACTAAAGAGGATAAGACCCCTTGTCAACTGGCAAGTCTTAGGAGAGGAAGATGTCACATTTGAAGTGAGTGTGGTTGTTGTATGCAAGAAGGTGGAATATATAGACTGTACATTGGATGTCATAAAACATTTAATAAGGAGAGAGAGAGAGAAGCATTAGAGGCTCTGAATAGTGTCTTGAGCACTTGGTATGTGCTCGAGGGTCGAGGTTGGCGCTACATGATAAGCTTGGATCAAGGTGACTCGAAGACAAGCTCATGAGTCATGTCATGTCCAATAGTAGCAAGTGGACGAAAAAATTTTCAATTGCCATAGAAGTCATAATTGAGTCATTAACTCAATGAAAATTGACATGGCTATACTGATTTTTCAAGTGGCATGAATGTCGAGCACGGTTTTTTCCCGTTTTTTTTTAATTTTCCTTAACTTGGCCGATATTAAACCCTAACCCTTTAATATTGGTCATCGACTAAGAGTTAAAGTAAACTGATTTTTCTTTTAAAAGTTGTTCAGAGTCGTCATTCAACTGGAGTCGGGAAAAAAAAGTTAAGTTATATCCAATTAGTTGTCAGTCTTTTACTAAAACCAATTTTTAAAACGGCTATAAGACTAGAGATTTAGATCCAAAGGTTATTCTATTAAACCCTAAACGAATACTACCTTTTAACTTTTCCGAATTTAATTTTACTTTTTAAATATCCTTCCAATAATAATGTATATTTACAAAAAAAAAAAAAAAGAATTTAAATAATTACTTACTAAATGGGGAAAATAACTTTTTTCTGTATTTTAAGTCGTCCCGTAAATACGGATGCTTACGAATATGCTATTTAGGATTAGACTTCCGTAGTTCATTCACCGAAAATATAGATGTGTTAGGTTGATTTTACTTTAAGAAAATAGTTGGGTTTACATTTTTTATTTGATTCAGTTTATTTGAAGAAAATTTCTAAAGGCTCCTAATTTGATATTGTTTATTTTGAAAGAATCTAAAATGTGCCTTAATTTTGAAAGTAGCTGATATATTATTATTATTTATTTGGAAAATTTATTTTTCTAAGTAGCAAAATCCTTTTTTATTATTTATTATTGTTTTATTTTGTTATTTTATTATTTATTATTATATATGTTTTTTACCAAATAAAAACTAAAATAGACTTCTTTCTCTTTTATTTTTCTTTCTTCTTTTTTTTCTTCTTTTTTCAGATTTTTCCTTCTCTTCTCTTTTTCTTTTTTATCTTTTATTTACAACAAACTACAAGAATAAAATAAAAAATAATAATAATAAAAAAAAAGAAACAAAAAATTGAAATCAAAACAAGGCTGGACCAAAGGAGGATTTGCACCTGGGTCGTAGAGTAGGCTTAGGTCAGTAGACTAAATCTGGGTCAACTTCGTGTCATCCGACCTAGTCACGTGCATAGTTTGTGTTCTTGCACAAAAACAACAGGGGTAACGATTCTAGGTGTTCCTCAGACGTTGTTGGGTACCCAAATGAGAAGGAAACACCAAATTCATGTGGGATTGATTAAGGAACAAGGGTTTGGTGAAGTCGTAGTGGTCTTTCATAGCGATTTGGATGGTGGTTAAGAGTGGTGGTCGGCGATGGAGTTGTGTGCGCTACACACGGTGGCAGTTAAAGTTTAAACGAATATGTTGTAGCTACTATAGAGTTTAGGTGTCTAAAGTTAGGGCATGGTTGTGGATGGTGTGCGTCGAAGGAGTGTAGTTTACGTGTATAGTGTTGCTATTGTGTTTGTAGATATGTGATAGCAGTATGCAAGGTTGGTTGGTGAAGATGTGCATTGGGATAGGGGTACAGAGTGCCAATAGAGCTACTGTAAAGGGTTGTTTGAGAGGGAGGATGGTGAGAGAAAAGGTGGTGACCGTGAAAGAAGGGGCCAAGCGATTAGGGCTTGGTTACAACCATGACTGGTGTGGATAGCCGCGTAGACAACAGTGAGGATAGGGCTTCAGTATGGGGTGTAAGGTTGATGGCATTGGCTAGATAATGAATGTGAAATTGTGTTTGTTTCATGCATGGTAGATGGAGTGAATTACGTTATGGTAGAGAGAGAGTGCAATGGCTATGTATGGTGGGTCATGCGTGCCGTACTTGTGCAGTAAGCGTGGTGGAGGAGTTTGCTAGATGGGGTTTGTGATGACTGTGTTTGTACGTGTGGATGATGGTAACAGTGGCGTCGATGCGTAGTCGAAGATGAAGGAAGATAAAGTTGGTGATCAAAGAGAGAGGCAGTGAGTCGATTAGGTCTTGTATGTGAAAAGGATCGACTGTAAATAGGAATTGAAGAGTGAAATTAATGACCAATCTCAAATTTCCTCTTTTTTCATTTTTCAAATCTTGATTTGAATGAGTAAATGAATGAATTCAGCCAACTTTCTTGTCCAAATTCATACTATTCTATGCATGCTTCTTGATTTCACCCTTAATTTGGTGAAATTGAGAAGGAAAATGAATTAAAAAAGCTCTTGAAGTAGGCTGTTCAAGAAAGGAAGTGCGAGAAAGGAGAGGAAGTCATGGGGAAGAGAAGGAAACAGAAGGGAAAGTGCTGACATGGCGTGATGTGGTGCCATGTTAGTCGTAGGGCCGAATCATGTTGCGCCACGTGTCCAACACATGGCCAAGGTTGACATATTATCTGCCATGTGTCTAATATATGGCAAAGATGCTGACTTAGCATCCATATGGCGCCACGTCAGTGGTAAGGGCGAATGTCATGATATTATGCGTCTTGATGTGACACGTGGTTGATGAAGTGGTGTTGACATGTCCGTATGCTATGGGCGATGTGTTTTGTGAAAAAAAAATAAAAAAATAAGGCATTCCATGCCTTTGGTGAGATTCGAACCCCTAATCTCTTAGCCAAACCAAAATGTAAGATTCAAATACTTATCCGTTAAGTCGTTGACTTATGCCTTATTCACATGTGTAATTAAATTGTACATATGAACAAGGTCAACCTAGTCTAGATTTGAATTTAAGCTCAGACCCAACGGTCCTCCTTTATTAACCCTTAAAACTTATTAAAAATCTATTTAAATTTCCTAAATTTCTACTTTTTATGGTTTTTCTAGATTATTTATTTATTTCTTTTGCATTTTTCTAATTTTTTTATAATTTTTTTGTAGTTTTTCTAGGAAATTATAATTATTATTAAACTAAATGAACATGTATAAATTGCATGCATCGTTCTCAAATTTTCACCATATAAGAATTCTCTCCACATGCTTTTTATTTGTTCTGAGTTTATTTTTAAAACATCCACTCTGTACATTATACTTTTGTTCCTGTTGCAAAAATTTTTCATGCTAAATTCCATTAAAAAAATTTTTCCTACTAACCATAATTTTTACAACATGCAATAGTTACAATTTTTTCCTATTTACATAGACTACTTTGCATACAACTTCTTTCTTTGTTTTATGTTTATATTTACACGTGTAAGCTAAAAAATACAAATGTATTGCTTTTTCCATGGATCTTCTTCCGGTAAGAAGGATTCTAAGGGAAAAAGGAAAGAATCACCAAAATAAGCAGTTTGTCAACATCAATGACTACAATGTCCAACACGACTTCAATAGCAAATGAATTGAGGATTTATTAGATTATCCAACAGTTCCTCTTAGTTTTGAGCAATAAACTCCGTACCAGTAGGATGACATTGTGGATGGTGATGAAGCTACGGATATAACTAGAGATGACATCGAATAGTTGCAATATGATGACATCAGTAAGCCCCTTATACCAGCGAAGATAGAAATTTTTATTAAATATCTCACTAAAATTACAAATGGGAGTAGGAATTCCTGCACACAATGCAACTACTTCTCCTTAAGCTATGTATGCGAGGAGAGGGTTGGTCATGGAATGCATAAAGGCATTTACAACAAAAACATCTATCTAAGTATGGTATTGAGAAGTCCTAGCAGCAAATTGCACATCCTAGTAGTTCTTAGTTGTCCGCACTATTCTAATACGACGTGGAAAAGCAAAAGATGGCCCTTACATAGCACATTGTAAACATGCACCTCTTTCTTAATGCGGATAAGTGCAAGTCCCTACTGTAGTATGAACAAGAGTTGTTGAATCTGAACTCACATACCTTTAATACCAAGGCCATGTAGAAGGCCAACCAACAATTATATCACAAAGGTAAGCGAGAGTTGACTGTAATGTTTAGTTCCTTAGACACACATGTATCTATTTGTACAGATATATGGATAGATAGATGACAAGAAAATTACTACGTGGGTGTTACGTGTCATTTGATAGATGATAAATGATAGCTTAATAAAAAACTTTTTGCTCTTAGCATGTTCAACGAATAGCAAACAATACATGCAATATGTAGAATAATAACTATTATTCTTAAGGAATATAACTTACCATAACATTTTTTTTCCATAGATTTTGATAACATTAGCATAAACATTGCATTCATAGATGAACCAAAAACCTTTACTAACCTTAGCTAAAAGGTATGTTTTTTCATATAAGGTGTGCATGTTGTCACGCCCCAAAGCGATAGAGTTGTAACAGCCTTGCCGTATAAACCATTTTAAGATAGAAGTTGGCCTTATAACCACTATTCTAGACCTAATTTACACAAGGCGTCTATAACTAACCCGCTTTGAAGTAAACAGTTCATAAATTATATAAATTGCTTACTTATGAATTTAAGAAAAATAAATATTCACATTAAATTAATTTGAGTATATGTACAAGATCTGGCAGTCTAATCATAATCTAATTGAGTTATTTGTAAACTAATGCTAAAAGATTTAAAATAATTTTAACTAGAGAATAAATTTGGTCTTCTGTTTACATCTTTACTCCTTGGGATCCCGCAATTGCTAGTGTCAAGGTGATTATAGGCCGCTTCATTACTAGCACCTGCAACAATGGCTATAAGGATATGAGTAACCACAACTCAGTAAGTTAGGATAGAGGACTTAAAACTATACCACAAGCACAAACAAGGTTATTAACCAACTTATTAGGTACAATGCATATTCAAGTAAATGCCATCGTACGACGTTGTTCGGCCCATCGTAAGATTAGAGAAATTACACATACTCTAGTCCGGGTTGAGGAGTTACCATTAATGCAACAACTTATAACCAAACCTAGGCTTGTGTAATGGAGACACCGCTCCTCTCGTGACTACCTTCGAACCATTGACTTTACCCTTACCGTGACCTTCTCACTTGTCACTTAATTCGACTAAGGATAAAGAAGGGACCCATTATGTTATCTAGCGCTATTCCTTTTGAAAGGGTCGATATTTAGCCGAAGAATCCTAGGTTTCCCCTAACGGATTACTATACAGGTCCGATTTATGATTATAGGTCGTATATTTGATTAGGTCTAGTTTAAGGTGATCAATTATTTCATACAAATCATACACTACAAGCCAAGTAGCAAATCAAAATCATATCATCATCTTAGAATAAGCACAATCAAGTATAATTTCAAGCCTCTAAAATACAATACCATATTAATCCTAACTTACCTGGACTCTTCGCTTACTCACTCAAGGTTTGACTCGCTCAGGCCGTTGCCGATCATCCCTATAATACAAATGTGGTTTCAGTTTTTTATATAACTATTATAGGTTAGTTTTATCCTATAACACTTATTGTTATCTTTTGTTTAGAGTTTAATATATCTAATTATCTAGGTCTTAAGTCTTTTACTATTCTTCTTGAATTGTGTTAAGTTCTGTTTCAGTTTTCGCATCAATTTCTACATTAGGTTTTTAACTCAATTTTTTTGTTAGAGATTTATATGTATACCCTAAGAAATCATTCTGACTCATAATATGAAATTAATCGCATTATCTTTGGATATCCTAAATATCATTTTTAATCTCTAACTAGTGCTCTAGTTCGTACGGTATACCTGAATCCTAATTTAATTACCAAATTTATCTTCATTATGAAAAAATCTTACATTTTTCATATAATTACCCTAATTTAAGTCCTATCAGATTTATTGTATATTCTTATTATTATCATAACATCAATTTTAACCAATATTTTCCTAATTATTAATTTCTCATAATTACATATCACACATTATCATCTAATGTGTATAAAATGTACACATCTAATATTCCCATCACTTCAAATATCATCTCCCAACATCAAATAACATTCCAAATATCTAAATTCATTCTAAATATTTAAATTCATCTCAAATCAGATTTGAACCTAATTACCCTAAATTACCAAATTAACTTAAAATATACTATTTTTCCCTATTACTTATTTATTACATAATTATCCTAGTAATTATATCTAACACCTTCAATACTACAAGTATCATACTTCATTAGATTTCAACATCCTAAAACATAGCATTGTACATCAAATCAGTAATTACCCATTTAATTACTTAATTAACCCTAAATTACCAATTTTATGCATTTTATGGCTTAAAAATTATCTAAAATTTTCGAAAATTCATTTTTGAAAAAGGGCTTCATGGCACTATTCTATATCACCTAAGTAATATACACAAAAATTTTGGGCTTAAAACTACACTTTTAAGGTCATTTATTTCAAAATTGAAACATGTTCAATTTTACGTGATTTCTTAATGACTATATATCACGAGACATATTTTCATCAAAATAATATTTTTCCTAAAAAATACATACAAAAATATTCCAGAAAAACAAGTTTCATAATTTTCTAAGAATATTTAATATTTTTACAAAATTAAACAAAATCGAGTTGGAAATTGAACTCACCTATGTAGGTGGCTCCAGCCACCACCAGCCGCTGTAGCCTTGTCGGCCGGTCTAGGCGTTATCACTACCGTATGGTGGTGGTAGCCGTCCACTCTTAGGTGCTCATCTGGTGTTGGTTCCCCTCTTAAACTCTAATTGCACAGATTTGAGTAATTTTTTTTTGTAATTAATCCAAATACTCACTATTTCAATCCTCTCTATTTTTTTCACTCTCCAAGCTGACCAAATGAGCTTTTGAAATTTTCTTGCTATTTATAGAGCTTTAGGGAAATTATTATGCATTAAATTGATTTGATAATTACTTTATCTCTTCTTTTTTTTTTTTTTTTACTTTCTATTTGGCTAAATTTAATTGGTTAATTTCCTTCTTTAATTTTTAGATTGCCACGGCCCACTACTGGAGTTTTCCTCATTTTTTCATATTTTTCTTGATTTTTCATTAATTAATTATGAATTTTATTTAATTATTTAGTATTATTTTATCATATTTTGCGTATTTTAAGTAATTATGCGTATTTCTACCTACATGTAAATTTATATATAGTACAAATAAATATTTCTAAATATTATTTAGGTTATTCTATGATTTTTAGTATACATATAATTTATTTCTAGCAATTCGTTAATTATCGGAATGCATTTTTACACATTTTCAATAAATAACGAGTTATATACTTAAAATTTAGAAATTTTATATTCTTTTATTTTATTTTTTATTTTCTTAAGTTTGAACTTACGGGATCACTTTTACTAATACTTCTAACTTTATTTGATAATTTTAAGCTCAATTGGATTTTGTAATCGATTATCTTAAATTTTATGAGCTAAACTTTAGGTAGCTGATTGTGGATCTTACATAAGTCACATATAAAATTTGCGTATTAAGAAGGGGATAGAGGCCCTTGAGTATAAAGTAATACCAATAAGGATAGTGATTAAAACAATTATAGAAAGACCATCTTTACATAAAATAGTGAGGGATTATTGAATAGAAAATAGGAAAAAGTACAAAAAATTTAAAAAGGACATCAAACACCACTGGAATTTCATGTACGAAATGTTACAAAGCATGGTCAACTATAAAAGATCTGTTGTGTAATTTTTATTTACTCGAGATATTGGAAGTGGAAATTCATATAAAGGATTAGGATGTATGCAATAAGTTGTTGCAAGTACTTAAAGTTTTTCATGATGTCACTAACATTTGTTTTCTTACAAATTTACAGGCTTAACGTACACTAATTCATTGTGGAGGCCGTCAACATAATTGCGATTCTTCTAGATGTGTGCCGTAACTCAATTCTACAAAGTTGTGCTATAGAAATGGTAGCTAAGTGGTTGCAATATTATAGGAAAATCTCATCTCTTTATCTTATTGCGACAATATTAGACCCGCATTGTAAAGTAGATGTGTTTCATGACTATTTTAATATATACTATAAAATAATTGATAACCTATCAAATATACAAATTTTGTATAATGTAAATGCAAATAACGAATTTCGTTGAGCAATTGAGGAAATGAACAAGCTATTTCAACAATTCACCTCCATGTATGGTGATCAGGCTGTTGTTACTTTATCGCCACTCCCAACGACAAACAGCTACTCCTTTGTGGGAAAAAGGTTATTGGCCTAAAAATTGAAGAGACACCGGTCTAAAGGGTAGCAAATCAAACTACAACACTTACTTCGAGTTTGAAGATGTAAACACCTCATTTTTGTGTCCTTCATTTTTTTATTTTTATTTATTTTGGGCCATGTGCATGAAATATACATAAAAAAAGGGAAAAAAAAACACAAAAAAAATTGAAAAATAAAAAGTATCAAAATACTTCAAGTCAAGTTAGTGAGTCATTTAAAGTTGGATCAAGTAATACAAAGATATATATACAATTTAATAAATTCTAAGTCCTTTTTTCTAAAAAAGAAAAATTAGGTTTCATTAGAAAAATATTTTTTTGAAAAAGGTCTAATAAAAATTTTGATCCACGAAATAAGGCTTTTGTTTAAAATTTGAATAACATTTACTAGATGAATGAAAAACAAGACTCAGAATTTGATAAATTAAAATTGGATTGAAAATCCTTAGCATGTATATTTTATGCTATTTAAATAGGTTTTGATCATTTTAAAACAAGTTGAAATGGATTGGGCTTGGGTTCAAAGAACAAAATTGGAGTTAGGCTTAGGATTGATAGCATAAATAAATTCTTAGTGCATAATGTGATAAGGAAATGAGCATAGCTTAGTTAGTTTGGGCACGTACATATGAAGTGGAGATCTTGGGTTTGAAACCTAGTGAATGTACATGAGGGACACGGTCACGTGCTTTGCACATAACCCTTTGTTTTTTTTTTTTCCCATCTCTTTTCATCAATTGAGAAAATAAGGGAAAATGGAGGAAAATTTTAAACTTTGGGTATGTGACTCCTAGCTACGAATTGCATTGAATTTTTGGAATTTTTTAGTAGATTTGATAAAATCATGATAATTGATAAAATTAACAAATCTAAAAAAAAAAAATTGGGCAAAATACCATCGAAAGAGATATGCTAAAATCTACATGAACTCGAACTTAATTTGTACATGATTCAATGCAATTTAAGGCTTATTGGAAAGATTGGAGTTGAAAAATTGTAAAAATAAGCTTAGCTAAGGTCAGAAGGGGACATTGGCACTCGAGACAACCTAGCATGCATAACCTGCCCACACTTTCTCTCTCTAAAAAACTTGATGCCACATTCTCTCTAAAACATACTCATGTACACTCTATGGTGACCAAAAACAATCATTGTATGATACTCTCCACCACATGAGTTTCAAAATGCGACTATCCCCAAGCCTTACTGCGGCCCTTAACTTAAGTTGCAACATCAACCTTAACCACTACAATAGCCACATTTGGAACCACTAACAAAACACCATCCCCATCCAAAGACAACACCACCAATGATCTCCTCATGCCCCAAAACCTTAAGAACTAACCTTACATCAATAAGAAGCAACCACACTATGCTACTGGAAGCATACTGTCACCAACCACCATACAACTCCTTTATGACCACCACTATAAGCTAAGGCAGTGTATCCAAACCTCCTTTCATAAGGAAAAAAAAAAAGTCATGAAAGTGATGTTTCTCGCTTGATTCGACCATTAGAAGTTGCTATGGAGTGTTACTTTTGCTGCTTCTCCTTCTTCTTCTCATTACCCAGATTTGCATCTTCTTGGAGCTCTAAGTATGGCCCATGAATTGCAACCTGCTTCTAATCTTAAACTTGACACCTTGCTAACAATAGGTAGGCTTTGTTTTTTAATTTATTTTTTATTTTCTTCCTTCTTTGTTTAGTTAGTTTTTTATTTTTTATTTTTTTTTATGTTAGGTAGATTCTATTCTTTATAAATTTCCAAAAATTTTATTAATTACTTGCACTAACTTTATTTATATCTTTTGTGCAAGTCTTTGGTTTTATTTTTATGATTGTTTTCCATGATTCTCATTTTTTATTATTTCTGTTTTGTGAATTTTTTAATATGTATATAATATGTGATAGTAGTGTTTGTTTTCTAAAACCACATTATTAAATTTCTTTACATAGAGTATTACCAATTTGAGTTTTTTTTTTTAGGTCCCTGTGTTGATTTTAATCAATTTATTTTTCTTTTCCCTTTAATAATTTTAATATGCTCTTTTTTTTAATTTTATTTCTTGCTAAACTAAAAGTTATTAATAGCATATACTAACTTTATGTGTCTTTTCATCTAGGTCTTTAGTTAGTGAGATCTTTTTAAAAGAAAATTTACTTGTTTGTATATTATTTATAGTATTTGTATTTACTTTTGTTTGCATGTTAGAGTAGAGTCCACATAACTAGGCTCTTTTTTTTACCAAGTATTGTTAATGTAGAAGCTATTGCTTGCAATAAAGATAGGTGAAAAGCAGCAAATAAAGAGCATGAGCTAATGGGAATGTCAACTGAGGAGGATGACTATTTTTGTGACTTTAACTCTTCTTAAGGGAGTTGATGCTCTTGCTCAACCCCAGAACGGAGTGTCCTACAAGCTAATAGTGACTAAATAGTAGTTTTTAGTTTATAGTTTAAAACATTTTAGCACCTAAAAAAATGGTTTCAGAAAAAAAAAAAAAGCATAACTCTTGCTCAACCCCAGAACGGAGTGTCCTACAAGCTAATAGTGACTAAATAGTAGTTTTTAGTTTTTAGTTTAAAACATTTTAGCACCTAAAAAAATGGTTTCAGAAAAAAAAAAAAAACATAACTGGTAATTTTTGAAAAATTTGGTCAAATACATATCCAATAGATTTTCAAAAATCTGAGCTACAAAAAAAAAAAAAAAAAAAAAAAGAGAACTTAGGTGTTTTATAGTGTTTTCTTACCAACCAAATATACCGACTAATAATGTAAAGTAGACTCTTTCGAGAATATCAAAATTAACTAATATAATAAAGTTTTACCAAAAAAATACATAAATAAATAACACAAACTACGGCGATTTGATTCCAACTAGCACATATGTAGGCAACTGCTCATGCAATGCAATCTTAAAATTTGTTAAAAATAAAGAATTTCATCGATAATGTAAATTTATTGTTGTAATTTCTTATATCTCATGTACATAATGCTTTCTTACATACGTAGCTATTACAAAATCTAATTTTTTTTAATTGTAACTTTACTATCGTAATTTGTTATGGTGGCCATATGTAAAGATTATATACTTTTTAGTCTTTTCTCACAAACACAAATTGCTTGATTTGTTATGTTATTGTACAAAAATTTCTTCGCACTATCTGTTGTTTATAGAAAATTCATTGTGAATTATTAGCATGTTGTGATAGAGTAGCTTTGGAAAAAGACAATAGAAGGGAAAGAGAGAAAGACAATACATGAGAAAGTAAAAAAGAGAGAAAGAGACAAAGGCAATAGAAGATGAAGAGATAGAGATAGGACAAAATGCTACATTAAATTTAACATTGAAAGGACAAAGATGTATGGAACAAAAAGGACATGAGGAAATAGAGAATCAAACAATGAAAAATGTACATAAAGGAATGGTGCTAATAATTAAACTTCCCGTTATAAATTCTCCCATTCATTCCATATTTCACTCATAAAAAACTCATACCTTGCATTACCTAAAAAAATAAGTTGTATCCCTTTGCATAAAAAAAAAAAAAAATCAAAGATTGAATGCAATAACTTATATTTTCCTTGAAAAAATGGATCGTTTTTTCCGTACTCTTAGTTCAGGTGCATCTCTTGAGAGGATGTGAACTGAACTTCACAAGATTGAGATTATTGATTACATAGAGGAAAAAACCATATCCACGGAAAAATATGCCACTACAAAAGAAGGGGGAGATAAACTCAAGGTCTATTAAGTGCTAATTGTCCATGAAAGTGTCTAACACCATAGAAAAGGGAGCCTTGTAGGAGGTGATTAATTTTGAAAA
This sequence comes from Lumnitzera littorea, assembly GCA_024138015.1. NCBI lineage: Eukaryota > Viridiplantae > Streptophyta > Magnoliopsida > Myrtales > Combretaceae > Lumnitzera > Lumnitzera littorea. The sequence goes on from JAMXBB010000007.1 coordinate 17,188,864, forward strand.
TGATATAGATTTAGATGAAATTGTGGAGGACATCCTTGAATGCAAGATATGCAAGTAATTAGATAAGAAAGAATATAAAAGACACATGAAACAACATTACTCACTAGAGTACAAGGTAGCAAACACATGGTTTTGCCACCAGCAACTATTGAAATTGCGTAAGGAAAAATGAAGTCTCCATTACTTATGATTGCATTTATTCAGTTCTTTTTTGAATAATTGCCATTGCTTTTTAGCGTATATTTTTTTTAAAGTTGTAATGTTGTCAACTATGCTTATGAGTAATGTTGATGTTTCGTCTAATGTGTATGTTATCACAAAAGCATTTGCAACTCGATGTGATGCGTGTAATCTCCTCATTAAACCTTTATGTATTTTTTTATTTTTCAAATGTGTTTGCAATGACAGATAGATTTGGAAATTGTTTCTTGTAATTATTTTAATTAAAAAGTTAATAATGTGGGCTTAGGAATTAATGAAAAGAAAATTAAAAATAAATAGTACTAGGAAAATTAAAAAAAAAATTCATTAGCTCGTTCACCTACCATTGAACCAGCCATCGAGCTAGAGGGCTGAGTAAACTGGCTTAAGCTAGGTTGGTCCCCATTCAAGGGGGATCAGGCCCTTGATACGGTGGGTTAAATTTGTTCTAGGCTAGGTCCAAGGGTAGTTGGGTCGTTGGGTATGATAAAAAAGATTAAGAATGTAGTAAGCAATGGTCAAATATACCCCATTATAATTTAATTGTAACTAATATAAAAGGTTTAAGAAAATTGAAAAATGCACTCGAATATGACTTTAAAAGGACTAAGTTATAATTACATAGGGTAAGGGAGATGTACAAACCAAAAGTCCTTCATCCTCTTTAATAATATAGATATATATATGCATGTATATGTATATGTATAGAAAGCAATTAATCATGAATATTGTTGTTGGGGGTTTTTGTTTCAATATGTAGGTACCTACTGTAAGCCCTAGAGCTAAGTCAATTGACCGTAGGATTGAACTTAAAACCCAAGGTTTAGGACGATCGGTTAAAGGATCTGATCAAACCTAAATTATAAATTATCGAGAGGAATATTAGTAAAAATGACCCTATAAACTTAAATTTAAGAAAATAAGTAGTAAAATAGGAGATTATAAAATTTTCAAATTTTAAGCATAATAATTGCTAATTACCGAAAAGGTGAAAAATGTAATCTAATAACTATTAAATTACTAGAGATAGATTATTATATGTATACTAAAAATTTTAGAATGACCAAAATAATAATTAGGAATGTTCACATGTACCCCACATGTATTTACGTGTAGATAAAAATACGCGAAATTACCTAAATTAGCCAAAAACTAAGTAAATAATTAAAGAAAATTATAAATTAATTATGGAAAAATCTAAAAAAAATCAGAAGAGGATAAGATGATCCAAATCAGGTCATGGCATGTTAGGATGTGCAAAAGAAAAATCAACCAATAAAAATTAGACAACATAAAAGCCAAAAATCAAGGAAAGTGGGCAAATTCTTGTCAAATTAATACATATTAATTACAAAAAATGTCTATAAATAGGGGAAAAATTTCCAGAAGTCATTTGGACAGTTTAGCATTTGGGAAAAATAGGAACATTGAAAAAATTGAGAGAAAATCCAGAAAATAAAAAAAAAAAAGAAAATTGTGCAGATTGGACAAGTGAACCAAACCCACCTCTCACTACCACCTGGGACCGAGCCACCACCACCACCCCACTCCAAACCCATCGTTTGGGTCGGCTGATAACCTTGGACCGGGCTTGGACGACTAGAAAACATCGAACCGGGTGAGTCTCATAATTGTCCTGATTTTGTATAATTTAGTAAAATTAGTTATTTTGCTCAGAAAATTATGAAACTTGTTATTCTGAGGTTTTATTGTATGTAGATTTATGGAAAAATAATGATTTAGTTTAATTACGTCTGAAAATATAGGGTTCTTAACAAATTGAACAAAACCGAGCATGATTAGAACTAGAAATAAATAAGTTTAGGAGTGTAGTTTGGAGCTTAAATTTTTTCTATAGGATGCTCATGTGATGTAGAACAGTGTTATGAAGCCGTTTTTTTAAAATTAATTTTCAAAATTTTTAAGTTAATTTTTAGCCCTAAAATGATGGAAAATTGGGTGATTTGGGGTTAATTAGGTAATTTAGATGTTAATTACTGATTGAGATATTAATTAGATGTTTAGGGATGTTAATCTTTGAAGTGGAATCCTAATCCTAGCCTTTAGAGTATTAAGTATGGTTAATTTAGGAAATTAGGTAATTAATATAAGAAATTAGTAATATGTGAAATTGTAAATTAATAAATCTAAAAAAATAGGGTTATTTAGATAATATTATAATAGAAATTAGAAAAATAATAAATCTGAAATAACATTTAACTTTAAGTAAATGTCTTAAAATGTAAGATTTTCACACATCGGGAATAAATTCGATACCCCAATTAGGGTTAGTGTGTACTGAATAGTTTAGAATACCAAATTACGACCCAATAGGATATTTGAATACTCGAGCTTAATGTGATTAATTTCACATTAGGATTCGAGCATATTTAGGACTTAGAAATTGAATTAGAACCTAATTTAAAAATTGATGCGGAAACCGAAACCGAACCCGAACCTAACCCTAAACCTAAAATAATTGTAAAAGATTTAAGACCTAAATAATTAGGCATATTAAACCCTAAACAAAACATAACCATAAGCGTTATAAGATAAAATAAACCTATAATAATTATATGAAAAACTGAAACCACGTTTGTGATATAGGGATGATCGACGATGGCCTGAGTAAGTCGGACCTCGAGTGAATGAGCGAGGAGTCGAAGTAAGTTGGGATTAATACGATGCTGTATTTTGGAGGCTTAAGATTATGCTTGATTGTGCTTGTTAGATAGTTGAATATGTGCATGTGCTTGATTACGGGTGATGCTATGATTCTGTTTGTTGCTCTGCATATATTGTATAATTTGTATGAAATGATTGATCACCCTAAACTGGACTTAATCAAATATATGATCAGTAATTATAATTGGACATGCATGGCAATCCATTAGGGGAATTTAGACTCTTCGGCCAAATACCGACCCCTTCGAAAGGGATAGCGCAGGATTGCATAATGGTCCCTTCTTTATCCTCAGTCGAACTAAGTGACAGGAGAGGAGGTTGCGGCGAGGGTAAAGTTAGTGGTTCGAAGGTAGTCGCGGGAAGAGCGAGGTCTCCATTGCATAAGCCTGGGTTTGGTTGTAAGCTGCTGTTGCATTAATGGCAACTCCTCAACCCGGATTAGAGCGGGCGCAATTTCTCTAATCTCACGACGGGTCAGACAACGTCGTGTGATGGCATTTACTTGTATAGGCATTGCACCTAATAAGTTGATTGAAAACCTTATTGTGTTTGTGGTATAGTTTTAAGTCCTCCATCCTAACTTACTGAGCTGTAGTTGTTCACATCCCTATAGACATCGTGCAGGTGCTGGCTAAGAAGCGGCAAACCACTACTCTGAAGCTAGCAACTGCTGGATCTTGGGGAGTGAGGAAAAACATGTGAAGGATAAACATATATTTTTAAGGTTTAAGCTTTTACTTTAGAATTTTTCATTTCCAAATATTGTAATAACTAGAAAATATATTATAGAGAAATATTGTAAACTCTAATTACAATAGCTGAATTATAGCATATATATATTTCCTCACTTTCTTAGATTAATGATTTATTTAAATTACAAATTGTTTACTTCAAAGTGGGTTAGTCGTTGACGCCTTGTGTAAGTCAGGTCTAAGATAGCGGTTGTAAGGCCGACTTCTATCTTAGGATGGTTTACACGGCGGAGCTATTACGACTCTGCCGCTTCGGGGCGTGACACCTGCAAAAGAGAATACGGCCACGTGAGGTGCCAGAAGATACTTTAGTGCGGCTACTCTAATACCTAAGTCACACTTCTTATTATGAAAGTAGGATTGTAAAGTTATGTGAAAGAAGTAGAATGGAAGAGAAGGTACTCTTACCTGAAGGTTTGATTTCATATTTATATTAGGCAAGAAGAGTTGCACTTGGACTGGGTCTTTATTGTTAGGTTTAAGTTATGAGCTGATTAACATATATCTTAGGCCTATTTATTAAAAAAGCCCAATCAACATTTGTTCCCTACTCTCTTTGGTTATAAGTTTGATAAAGAGAGTATCTAAAGAGGTTAACTTTGTATGATCTATGAAAAAGCCTATGATAAAGGGCCTAAGGAGGTTAGGATGCTTGAAGAGGTGAAGGCCTGGAGAGGTGAAGATTAAGATAAGTCGAAGCACCTGAAGGTATTGGTATGCTTGAAAAGGCAAGAGCTTGAAGAAGCTGGAGTGCTTAAAAATGCGAAGGCCTAAAGAAGCTAGTTAGCCTTGAGTCTGTTAGCAATATAGGACTTGGGCTTATTTATTTGTTGTCAGTATAAGGTATTGGATTAGAATATTCTACCTGTTGCTATTTAGTGGCTTAGGGTTTTTATATAACCCACTGTTTATATACTAGACTTAGAGCATATGTACCTATCACTTTTGAGAGAGTTAAGGCTTTATGTTTCGTTGTTTGAGATTTTTGCTAGACTTAGAGAATTTCAAACTTCCTATTCTCGTCACTCGTTAGTTATATGATTTAGGGATAGCGCTTTATATGATTTGCTCATTACTTGTAATGTATAAGGTCTGGAGCTATTGAAAAGTAGTCCATTAGCAAATTTTACTTGCGTAAGCTTAAGGCAGAGTGCATTTCTCTAGGCCCCAATCTATGTTTGAGTTCTCACTCATTCCAAAGGGAGGTAGAAATGAGCTTATTAAGAATTAAATAAGTTGTCAGAAATGCAAATAGATATAACTTGGTATAGAAACCAAGAATTTAATGTAGATATTAACAATATCACAGCATAAAGTACAACATGAGATACACATCTTGAAGGATAAATAACCAACAAATTACAAATAACCATATCTCATCTTTTCCATGGGAATTAAGAGGCTAGATAGATACATAATCGACAAATAATTCAGCTTTTTAAATATCATTAAGAAGTTGGGCCACGTCATTTACCTGCATGATAGACGCAGTCCACGAATAATTCCGCTTTCAAATAAGGATATTTACATTTGTCCTTAGCGTCGGCTTCTTCATATGGAACTCTACTCGAATTGTTCGAGCCCCGGTTGTTGGCCTTGAACTATTAGCCAGTGGCTGTGCGTCCGCTGAGCTCCGCCGATAAGAAGCTCGGCTAGGCAGCGATCAGCCGAAGAACAGCTCAGCTCAGCATACATAGGTGGGCAGCTCGGGTTCAACTTGTAGCTCGGAGTTTGGTTGGAACGTGCGGCTTCGAACAACTGTTCCGTAGATCAATCCGTATTGTAGCTCAGGCCATAAGGGCAATTTGGAGCTTGAACATAGCAGCTTGGACTTGAATTCTTCTCTGCTCAGTAGCGCGAAGTGTGGTAGCGCGGTTTCCATCAGGCTATTCGCATGTGCGACGTTATGAGGGGCACAAGAATCAGCATGCGCGACGTTATGCATGGGCGTATTGCTGCTATTCTGTTGGAGGGGTTGCTGCAATCTGTTACTTTTATTTGGTACATAAGCTGACTATCCGCGCTCATCAATATTACAGATAATGAAGTCCTCTGTTCAGTCTTCTGTTTCGCAAAGCGCGTATCTCGGTTGACGGGGTGGTCAGCCTGGGTCAGTTATGCAATCTACGGAGTGGTTGATATCGCGTGCTTGATTGAAATGGAGGTCGGAAATCGGAGTTCACAAGCGTCGTTTGGATGCTCGCCGATCTTTTAAACTCATTGAAGGCCATGTTGAATCTCTTCTAAGGCTCATATCGGCTTGAACGTGTGCAGGTTGTGGTTTTAATATCGTCATCAATAAAACATACATGTCCGCAGACGCACAGTACCTTATGGATCATCCACACCAAATGCCTAGTGATGGTTTCAATTCAGTAATTACGTGGGAGTTGGATAAGGTAGTGACTTTTGTGCGAGAACAACACAGCAATCACGAAAATACACACATTTGGATAGGATAAAGATTACTAACCATTTTGCAACCTTTACACCTAAGAGAAAAAGTCGACTCCGCAGCACCACACCCCCTATTTTAAAACTAGGCAAGACCATTAAGCCAACTTTGGGCTTTTAATCAATTTCATTAAAAACTACATTAGGGATCATGCTTTCCATCAGAGAACTTACTTCCATTCTTGACCTCGAAGACCTTCACAGTTGGATCAAAAGTGTAAACGAGTTTATGCAGAAGCCATATTGAATTTGTCAGATTTTAAATGCTTAGTAGAACGGAATCGAGAAATTGCAGAAAATGTTGTTCAAAGTTTGGCAAGGCGTGCGTAGCTGCTGCAAACTCCATTGGTGTGAGCTCGGTGAGTATGGTACCACAAGCTCAGTGAGAGTGCAAATTAGAGGAGCTTGGTTTGCAGCTAACTTAAGCGGCTAGCTGTTTTTGACCGTCTTGCCCACTTTACATGCTCGATGCAGTATTGCTGTTGTATGGGTAAACCAAGCCTGTTCGGGTCTACTATGATCAGGCACTTAGGGCTGTCATGTTGTGCGAGGCCGATAGGCTTAGTTTTGATCATCGAGGCCCTTAAATCAGGTCGATGTTCGGGTTTGTTATCGACCACGACCCGCGTTTAAGATATAAAAAGGAGCACTCGGGTGTGTTGTTGAGTGGGTTGTTGCTCTATCTTGTAGAGATTAGTAGTGGGAGGCTCGGGTCTACCATTGGAGTGAACATAGCTGCTTGGATGCGATGTGTTCAAAGTAGTTTGATGATTGGAATTGGAGAAAGCTCACAGGAGCTGGGCTCGCAGGGCGTTTAAGTCAGCTAAAACAGCTCGGCATGTTGCAAATGCTCATGAAATGGACATTTCATGTCGGCAAATTAATTCAGTTATTATCTTCAGCCGGTTGAGGCACTTGGCAAGTCCTTCATGTGTAGCTCAACGCCGTAGGTATCAAGGCATTCTCGACCTTGCTACTTCTATTAACAGCTCGAAACTTTTTAGTTAAGCTTGAAAAAGCTGTTTGGAACTCTGGCTTTGGATCGACTTCAGATACCTCTCGACTAGCCAGGCAAAGTTGCTCGGCCTTGCTATTGATCTACAGCTGCTAGAGCTGGGACTTGGTTACATTGAGATCACAAGATGCCGAGAACACAATGCCCATTCAAACCAAAAGTTGTACCAGCAGCCATAGGATTTTTGATACAGATATGGAATTACTTTGCGTTCACTGGTAGGATCTGTCCATGATGTGACATGGCGAAAATACTTTATAGATCATATGTATTGAGCGTAGCTAGCTTCCACCATGTAGAGGACACAGTCTAATCTGGACAGCAATTGTCTCTCAAAAATCACGCGTGCGTGAAGTTAGTTTTGTACTATAACACTACTTTATGGTGTCCCTGTGTGTATATGTTTCTTCGTGCCCATGGCATAGTCTAATCACAAAAGTTCTACAAAAATCAAGGCTGTTTCAAGTGGAGTGCTGGTATGGTCAATACATGATGCAGAGGCAGTTATTTCAGGCGGTTTCCACTTTTCCTGCTTTACGAACAGGTGTTAAGAAATGTAGAAAACGCCAATTTAAACCGAGATTCGGAAAAAAGAAACACCGGTGCTCTCATTCAAAGCAAGGGGAAAAAGGAAAAATCCAACGAACTGAAATAAACAAGCGACTATGAATAGAATCGCCTAGAGTTGAAGAAGAAGTCGACAAATGAAACTACCGAGAACCAGACTTGAAAAAATTCATAAAAAGAAGAAAACTTCGTGCGTAATTACAGATAATCGTTAAAAACCACGATGATGGGTTGTGCTTTTCTTTTTCCTTTTCTGTTTTTCGGTTCCCACAAAGGAACCAGATCATCGTTGGTGGTTTTCGTTTCAGTACGCGAGTATCTGCAAAAAAGAGCATAACTATCAAAACATTGGAAGATACTTTAGCATGGCTACTCCTATATGAGAGAAGGAGAATGGAAGAGAGGATCCCCTGCTAGAGGGTTTTATTTTGTATTTATAGTAGACCAGAAAAGTTACACCTAGAATAGACCTTTGTTGTTGGGTTTTAGCCTCTCTGACTTTTAATCCTTCATCCGTCCTTGATTAGGGTATGCAATAGAAAGCACCTAAGTTCAAATTAAGGAAAATATAATGAGATCCAAAATAGTAAGAGAGAGAAGATGAACGCATACAATTTAACATGAAAACTCTAAGTTGGGATAGATATCACAAGTGGAATAGAAGCAACAAATATAATCTGCTATGACCAAAAGTGAACATGCAAGAGTATTTCTACATTATTCACAAAGATAACCAAAATAAACCTCCTAAAACAGTAAAAAGATTCAATGGTACTAGTACGTTATGTGAATTGATGAGTGCTGTGCAAATTCTAATAAAATTTTAATATGTGATAATGAAATAATATATTTTTTGAAGAAATATCAATTATGTTTTCATGTGTTAAAATTTTATTAGTATTTTAATGCCATTCATCGATTCATGTGGCTTGTTCATACCACTGAAACCTTTCTCTATAAAACATTCTTATAATGGAATCCAAACACCAAGAAGAATATAGGGACAAGTAGCCATAAACACATAAACTCCCATCTATAATTACATTGATTGGACTCTCATAAGGACTCATAGGAGCATAAGCTTCATAAGTAAAATATGAACACAATGTTTGAGATAAAAGAAATAATTTGAAAGGAAAGAGATGATGAAGATAAGAAAATGATGGGAAATTTCTTCTTTAGATAAGAAGGAAATAAGAAAAAAATGATTGTGGATAGAAAGTTAATTAGATATATTTTTCTAAACTTGTTAAATGATTGAAATATCCTTAAAATTTCTAAATAAGTTTTAAGTTGAAAAGTCATTTAAATAAAATCATAAATTTATATCCAAATACTCTCTAATTGGAATGAATGCTTTTTTGTGGGGGCGTCGAAAGATTTGTGCAAAAAGTTTCTTCCTTTAATTTTTTCTTATTTTTTAAAATAAAGAGAAGGAATTGGAAAGGAATTGTTTCTACTCTAGTAGCTTTCCTTTCCTTTTCTTTCCCTCAAGTGGAAATGTCAATTTACAATTCTAAATTATAGTAGAGAGCAACCCAACAAACTAAAAATCATAAAAATGAGAGAAGGTTGACTATTTTTCAATTTCAATTGATCCTCATTAGCTTCTGTTGGCCTAATCTTGTATAACCCTTACTTTGACCAAATGTCCTAGACCTCCTTCAAACTAAATTCAAATCATACTCAAACACAATTCAATTAGCTGAAGAGCATCCCATATACAGGTGTTAACTTATCCAAATACCATCCTTATTGTAGCTATGCTAATAAATTATATGAAAAGGACAAACTACGAATAAATTTCTAAAATCACTAGTCTAATGTAGATAAAACTTATAAACACGATAAGGATACTGTTGATAGATTATGGACATAGGTTTTTAAGTCGGAGCCAACCTCTTTAGCCTTAGGCCAATCACCTAAAGGCCAAGTTGGTCTCATTAGAGCTTAGATCAAACTCCCCAAAGCTCGATTGATCTTATCAAAGCACATACCAAGTAGGCCAACTTGATTAGAATAAGGCTTGTCAAACTCCTTAGAACTTAGGCCTTCAAGCCTAGCCTACAAGTTTGAATAAATGATAACTCTTATTTTAAATACACTTTACATTGTGATTTTATAACATTTCTTTTAAAATTTTGGTTGTTTTGAAATGAAATTGATACTTAATTGAGTACAATTTTGATATTAAGGTTTGAACGTGTTCTTGGATTGAAAACGAAGAAAATGAATCAAGTTTTACTCAAGTTAGAGCTTAAATTAAGAAGTTATAAAGTTTTGAAGCAAGACACAACCAGCAGAAACAACTGTATCCAACAAAGAGGCTCATTATCAAAGGAAAACAAGGCTGATGGTAAGAAAGCTACATAACTTGGGGACATAACTATATCCCTAGGCCATATCAATACAATAGGGAAAGTTACAAATTTTTGGTCAATGAGTTATACAACTTAAGTTACGTAACTTAGGGGCATAATTGTATTCCACCTAAGAACAATTTTAGTGCTCAAGGACAGTAAGTTACACAATCACTAGGACACAATCGTATCCTAAGTCGTGTTTAGTGACGAAAAAGGAAATTTCCTAATATATTATATAAGTATTTGTGAGGATTTTAGGAATCACTTTTTACATTAAAAATAGAAGAGAATTGAAGAGAAGAGGGAAGAAAAGGTGGAAGCATTACCTAACTTCAAGATTAAAGAGATTTTCATCAATAAAAGGGGTTCTTCATGTTGTATTTCTTGATTTTGCTACAACTTTCTTTTAATTTCATCATGATAGCTTAGGATTTTTGTATTTAAGATTGTGGAACCTAGGGCTTTATGTAACTGTTGGATTTATTGATAATTTTCAATAAAGTTTCTATTTTTCTTGATTCAATTATGTGTTTTTATTGTTAATTGATATTTTTAGAGTATCAATTTATAATATTATGCATGATGATTAAGAAATCATATGAGTAAAGAGATCTTAATATAATTAAAGAGAGTTACATATATACTTAGAGATAAGATGCATGATTATTTTAGAGAGTTGTTATTTTTGTAAGGGAATGCATTGTACATTAATAGAATCCTAAATTATATTACTAAGTGAAGAGATTTTGGTAGGTAATTTAGGGTTAAGGTTAATATACTTGAGAAAGGTGTTAACTTTAATTGCAAATTCTTCCAATCAAGCATAATAAAGATGGAATTAGATAGATTTTAAGCAGTCATGTGTTAAATACTAAGGGAAATAATTCCTAAATACGTTATTTGCTTTCTTGAAGTTATTCTTGATTTTATCACTTTCTAAATTTCTTAGTCAAGTCTCATAATTAGATTAGTTTGTTAATTTTTAGTTCTTTTAATTCATCAAACCCATCACTATTTTTTGGTTCAATAATACGGTTAAGGTTAAAATTAGTACTTAAGTTTGGATCGATGCGAACTCATATCCACTATAATAGAAATTGATAGGTGCACTTGCCTCGTATCAAGTTTTTGACACCGTTGCCGAGGACTTCGATATTAAGAACATTAGTTGCTTTATTTCTTGTCCTTGTAGTGCATGACTTGAAGTAACTTGGAAGATTTGGTAGAACTTGATCTCAAAATTGAGAGAACTATCTTTTAGAATTTGAGATTGCATATTAGACAAACTATGGTTGCCATAGAAGACAGGTTAATTGTTGAGGTTAAGAGAGAGGGTGAAGAGGCTAACAATCAATTCATCAATTAAGAAGTTCTACTACAAGATCCACCACAAGATCTTGAACCTATGGCCAACGATGGTAATGAAGCACATCAAACTATTTTTGAATATTCAAGGCCTACACTTATCGGGGCTGACTCCAGTATCATAAAACCGATCTTTGCTGCTAACAACTTCCAAATTTCTCCCAATATCATACAAATGATGCAACAATATGTTCAGTTCGATGGCTTCTAGGAAGAAGATCTTAATGTTCACATCACCAGTTTTCTAAAGATTTGTGATACATTTAAAATTAATGGAGTAATGGATGACGCTATTTGACTATAGTTATTTCATTTTTCCTTGAAAGGTAAAGCAAAGCAATGGTTAAACTCCCTACCATGGAACTTAATCACAACTTAGATTGAATTGGTAGAGAAATTTTTAGAGAAGTATTTTCCACCTATGAAGATCGCTAAACTCCGGAATAATATTTCTTGTTTTGCCCAATTGGAAGTCGAGACTCTATATGGTACTTAGGAGCGGTTTAAGGACTTGATTAGGAGGTACCTTACCTTAGGGATATTTCCTACGGCTATAATATTTGGAAGGTTGTACACCACAAGAAAGTTTTTAAAGGTATTAACATATTATGTGAATCGATGAATAACGTATAAATATTAATAAAATTTTAACACGTGAAAACATAATAGGTAATATTTGAAAAAGTACGTTTTTTTTATTATCACATGTTAAAATTTTATCGGTGCTTATATACCATTCATTAATCGACGTGACATGTTAACATAATTAAATTTTTTTCGTACACTACCTAAAAAATAATAAAAGGAAAAACTAATGAAACAACCATAAATTGTGTTGTTGTAATACTTTTTGGTTGTTTTGTTTTTCTTTTTATTTTTTTCTTCTTTAATTTTCATAGTGGTAGGTAAGGTGGTCGTGAATAGGCTGCATAACCTATCTATGCTAACATATTGTATCTTACCTCGTTGCTATTGCTACAAACGACTACTCCATGCATGGCCTTAAGATGGCTAGTCATGCCTTAAAAGGTTTAGCATTTTTTTTTTCATGTGATTTTTTTAATAAAATTTTTTAGTCATTATAATAATACATTAAGTAACATCATTTTGTTAAATTAACCATTATTGACCCATATAAATCTGATGCAAGTCCACTAGTTCGTAACTATCATGTCAGAGTATTTGGCGATAGTAATTGGGCTCTGCATGGAGTAAGCCTACAAAACAAAACACGGTGAGGGGATGCTGGGGTATTGTTTAGCATAACCACTCTGATGCTTAAGTTAGTAGTGAGTTCTTGGAGAGTAAGGAGTGCTTTTGAGTAATAGGTAAGCTTAGTGTGCAGAGTGTAGAGAGCCTTACCATAAGGTGGTAATAGGGTATTTATAGTGAAATGGTATAAGCAATTGGAAGACAGTTAGTGGTGAGAGATTTTCTCTCGTAAGTATGGGAGAGTGGTGCTGTAACGTCCAACATATCCTACTTATTCCGGGCATAGCTGTTGACTTGGTATTTTATTTTTATCTTATGTATTCTAGCCGTTGAAGAGCTTCTTGGGCTTAGTTAATCCAAGCCCTAAGCTTGAGCCCATAACGGCAAGCCTTAAGTGACAAAACACATTAGATCTGAACAGGCCTAAAGGGCCTATACCTAATGAGCCTTGTCAACACTTGCCACCCTACAGTCTTATTACTGAGGTAAAGGCAAGGAGAGCGTATGGTTAATTTGACTTAACAGGACCCAACTAATAAAGGCATATTTTTCATATTTTAAAGTGCAAATTAAGATAAAATTATTATAGATTTTATAGAAATAATTAAGAATTGGTACTTAATTATGTTTATTTGGACATTTTAGGAATTAAAGAATACAATAGCGAAATAACAAACGATTTAGAGGAATTTTATGCAATTTGGAATTAAAGGTTGCTGACTTAACAATCGACTTATGACTTATGACTTATGACTTATGACTTACAATGACTACGCCGCCAGCCTAAAAGCCGGCCTTGCACTTACACTGCCAGCCTTCATGAAAAGAGAAACTTCACATGAACCAACCCTAATTTTTCATATAAATAGCCTATGTTTCATGGTTGGGGGGGATAGGTAGACACTTTTCCTTAAACATTGAGAGTCATAGAATAGTTTTAGATAATTTCTGAAGAATTCTTTGGGAGAAGCACTTTCATCATTGAGGGGATTTTGCTTTTGTTGTGGAGACCAAGATTAAAGTTGTAATTGAAGATTATTTTTTTCTAATACAGAATTGGTAACATCTATTTCAATTATTCTTATGCAATTCTATGAATTACTTATGCTTTCAATTATGAATTTCCTTGCAATCTCAATCAATATTTGTGTTTTTGTTTTCAAATCCATGGCTAACTAAAATTATTTGTGGGAATTGATGAAACCCTAGATAGTAAAGATGATGATTGTGTTCATGTTATAGGATTAAGAGATATATGGATGATTCATGATTGCAATTTCTATTATTTCAATTATAATTATTCAATTGATTATAATTGTTAGAAACCCTAATGATACAGGAGTTGATTAGGGTTTGTTAGAAATTCTTAGTTGATTTGATTAATTAATGTGGAATCAAAGTTAATTGAATTAATTAGAAATTATCTAGAGATTAATGCAATGTTTGATGATTGATTATTTATTAAGACATTAGGGATAATTAATTTAGGACATTAGACAATTATAATATTAGGAGATATGTGATCATAATTTAGAGTCCACTATTAATTGGAAGATACAGAAGCTGACTAATTAATTAGGAGTTTAAATCCTTAAATTTTAAGGAATAATAATTTCACTTGAATAACCGTATAGCTATTAATCTATACAATATGATAACAATTTGATTTGCATAATTTAGGATAGATTCTATTTTCCCACAATTCTTAATTGGTTGCTTAATTTTAAATTTTTCATAATTATTTTATTTTCAATAATTTTAGAGTAATTATTAGATTAATTAATTTAATTTTGATTGCCTGAATATTGATGAGAATTAGCATAAGATTAGTAATTTTTTAGTCTTTGAGGGATTGGCCACCTTACTTTCTCTATATTACTTGATTTCGACTTAGTATACTCGTTGGAGTATTCACGATTTATTTTTCTATATATAGTTTAAGTGAATCAAGTTTTTAGTGCCGTTATTGGGGATTGGAAATATTAAACCTTTTAGTTTTGTTGATAATTTAGGCATACTTGACGACGTATGTTATTTTTGCTTTTCTTTATAGGTGTTTTATACGTAGGAGTAAAAGTGCTGAAATTTTACCACTAGATTCAGAAATAAAGCGCACTTTGCATTAGTTGAGGCGAGAGAATAGAAGAAGAATAGACGAGGTGGTAGGCAACAGGGGTAATAATCAAATACAAGTTGTTCCGTGAGCACTACGAAATTATACAGTACTCATGATGATGGGTTCGGCTATAAGGAGGTCCACTATTCAAGCTAACAACTTTGAGTTGAAGCCATCCCTTATTCAAATGGAGGATATCCCAATAAAAGTCCTGATAAGCATATTGCAAGATTCCTTCAATATTGCAATAAAATGAAGATGAACAATGTGATAGACAAGGTTATTAAATTACAGCTCTTTCCCTTTTCATTGAGGGATAAAGCTGGAGCTTGGTTTCATCACTACTACGAGAGTCTATCATCACCTGGGCTGATCTTTCATTGAAGTTTTTAAGAAGATTTTTCCTATTGGCTAGGACTGTAAAATTAAGGAACAACATCACCAACTTTACTAAGTTTAGTGTTGAGTCACTTTATGAAGCATAGGAAAGATTCAAGGAGGTGATCAGAAAATGCCCACATCATAGCTTGTCAGACAATCTCTTGATTGAGATCTTTTATCTCAGTTTAGATGAGACATTGAGGTCCCTAGTTGATGCTGTAGCTAGAGGTACTTTGATGGGAAAGACATTTAATGAAGCAAGCACACTGATAGAAGAAATGGCCTCCAGTGCACATAACTAGCAAAACGAGAGAAGCAAGTTAGGAGTGGTAACAGCCAGTGACAATAGCATTGTATCTTAATTAACGGCTCAAATTGTAGCTCTCACTACTTAGGTAAGTAAACTCATTGCAACACAGTCTTTTAATGCTAACCCTATTGTTTTTTATAAGTTATGTTCAGGACCACATTCGACTCTTGAGTGCTTAATTGGGAGCCACTCAGCTCTAACCAGTGGAGAATTGGTGAATTTTATCAACAATTTTCAATGCAGCAATTAAGGACCATACTCGAATACATATAATCTTGGGTGACGTAATCATCTAAATTTCTCATGGAGAAATGATAACAATGCATTCTAACCACCACCTAGATTTTAGAAGCAAGGTCCTGCTCAAAATGCTCTACCTTAGCAAAATTAATCTAGAATGGAAGAGCTCATGTTGAGCTATATGCAAAAAACTGACACCTTGCTATAGAATCAACATGCGACTATTCGAAACCTTGAGAATTAGATTAGTCAGATTTCTCAATAGTTGAGTAATAGACCATTAGGGTCTTTACCTAGTAATACTGAAGAGAATCGTAGAGGTGTCAATGTTATTATGCTGAGGAGTGGAAAAGCATTGGAAACAGTTGATAGACGTGTTAAAGAAAAGGTGGAGATTCCAAAGGTAGAAAAAGGGAAGGAGGTAGAAGAGGAACCAATGCATAAGTCACCAAAAGTGAAACCTTATGTCCCTCCAATCCCCTTTCTAGGAAGATTGAAGCAACAGCAGCTAGACGCTTAATTTGCCAAATTCTTAGATGTCTTTAAGAAGCTACAAATCAACATCTCTTTTGCAGAAGCATTGTAGTAGATGCCTTCCTATGCTAAATTCATGAAGGATTTGCTCACCAAGAAGAGAAAGATTGATGGGAACGAACTGGTAATGCTTACAGGGGAGTGCTCTATGATTCTTCAGAAAAATTTATCCACCCTACTTAGAAAACAAAGAGATTAGGGGAGTTTTACTGTTCCTTGCACTATAGAAAATTTTCATTTTGATAAGGTTCTTATTGATTCAGGTGCAAGTATAAATTTAATGCCTTCGTCTATTTTCAGGAAGCTAAGACTTAGAGACTGTAAGGAGACTCATGCTACTTTGCAACTTGCTGATAGGAGTATTAAATACCTAAAGGGTATTGTTGAGAATGTCTTGGTGAAGGTAAACAAATTTATTGTCCCAATCAACTTTATAGTCCTAGAGATGTAAGAAGATAAAAAGGTGCCTATGATCCTGGGCAATCGTTTCTCGCAATAGGTAAGGCGTTGATAGACGTAGAGCAGGGTAAGCTAACTTTAAGAGTTATGGACGATTAAGTAACATTTAATGTTTATGAAGCCATAAAACATTTTCATGATTGCAAATCCTGTTACACTATTAACATCTTTGATGAGATTACTTGTGAGTTTATAGAAGAGAAAGTAGGATTGGATACCATGGAGTCAGTTCTTAGGAATCTGGATGATTAGAGCGATGACAACGAGCTTTAAGAAGAAGGTAGGGAATTGGTGTTAGAAATCAAAGCTCGATACTATGAAGAACTAGGCACCAGTGAGCAGAAGCCAGTTCCATTATTGACACAACCCTCGGTGCTTGAACTTAAGCCTTTACCTAGTCATTTAAAATATGCTTATCTTGGAACAAATGATACTTTGCCAATAATTATCTCCTCCTCTTTAACAGGTGACCAGGAGAAAAAACTTCTAGGAGTTTTGAGAGAGCATCAAGAAGCCATCAGGTGGACCATTGCTGATATAAAGGGGATCAGTCCCTTAATTTGCACTCACAAGATATTGCTTAAGGTTGAGTGCAAACCCACAATACAGCCATAGAGACAACTTAACCCAACTCTTAAGGAGGTAATGAAGAAAGAAGTACTCACATTACTGAATGCAGGTATTATCTACCCTATCTCAGATAATAAGTGGGTTAGTCCCATTCAGGTAGTGCAAAAAAAAAAAAAAAGTAGTATAACTATGGTTAAAAATGAGGTAAATGAGTTAATCCTTACTCACACTATGACTGGGTGGAGAGTTTGCATAGATTATAGGAAACTGAATGATGCTACCTGTAAAGACCACTTCCCCCTCCCTTTTATAGATCAGATGCTAGAAAAACTTTCAAGGCATGATTATTACTGTTTTTTAGATGGATATTCTGGTTATAATCAAATTCATATCGCATCCAAGGACCAGGAGAAAACCACTTTTACATGTCCTTATAGCACTTTTGCCTTTAGGAGAATGCCTTTTAGTCTCTATAATGTACCCGTGATGTTTCAAAGATGCACGATGTCTATATTTTCTGACATGTTAGAAGATTTTATTAAAATATTTATGGATGACTTCTCTATCTTTGGGAAGTCATGTGATTCATGTCTAACTAATTTAGGTTGTGCACTTAAAAGGTGCAAAGAGACTAATTTACTTCTGAACTAGCAAAAATGTCATTTTATGGTAAAAGAGGAAATAGTCTTAGGTCATAAGGTGTCAAAAAAAGGGATTGAAGTTGATAAAGCCAAAGTAGAGATAATAGAGAAGTTGCCAACACCTACTTCAGTCAAAGGAGTCAGGAGCTTCTTAGGGCATGCTAGCTTCTACAAGAGATTTATCAAGAACTTCTCTAAAATCTATTGACCTATTTGTAATTTACTTGAAAAAGATTCTACCTTTGTTTTTTATGATAGTTATTTGCAAGCATTCAATCTATTAAAAAAGAAGCTTACTTTGGCACAAGTGATTGTTGCACCAGACTGGGAGCTTCCTTTCGAGATGATGTATGATGCTAATGACTATGCTGTAGGAGTAGTACTTGGGTAGAGGAGAGGTAAGTTATTTTATGTTATATATTATGCGAGTAGAACTTTGAATGAGGCACAAAGAAACTATGCCACGACAGAGAAAGAACTTTTAGCAGTTATATTCGTTTGTGACAAGTTTAGGTCTTATCTCATAGGTTCTAAGATCATAGTATACACAGACCATATTGCTTTGAAATATTTGTTTGCTAAAACTAATGCTAAACCTAGGTTAATTCTATGGATTTTATTACTGCAAGAATTTGACCTTGAAATTAGAGATAAAAAGGGAATTGAAAATGTAATTGTTGATCATTTATCTCGATTACAATTGAAGTGTTTAGAGCCACCCATTAATGAAAAGCCTGATGAACAATTGTATGTAGTAGAGATCCGAGAATTACCTCGGTATGCTGATATAGGTAATTACCTGGTTAGTAAAATCATATCATACGGTTTCTTATTTCAAAATAAAAAGAAGTTTTTACATGACGTGAAATTTTATTTTTGGAATGAACAGTATCTTTTTAAAAGTTGTGTTGATCAAGTAATTAGACGTTATGTGCTTGAAACAAAACAATTTAGCATAATTCAGCACTATCATTCTAAAGAAGTAAGAGGCCACTTTGGTATGGAAAGAATTGCAGCTAAAATTTTGTCTTGTGAATTTTATTGGCCTATTTTGTTTTGTGATTGTAGGACTTATGTTATGTTTTATACCCAATGCCAAAGGACCAGGAATATTTCTAGGAGACATTGTCGAGTCTAATTTTTCAGTTTCTTTTATTTAAAATTAATTTCCCCATTTTCGATTAATACTAAACCCTAACCCGTTTGATATTAATCTTCAATTAAAGAAATTGAGAAATTTCGGTTTTTTTATTGAAAATAATTTTTGGAGTCGCTATCCGACCGAAGTTGGGAAAAGAAAAAAAAACCGTAATCAATTGGGTGGATTGATCACGATTTGGCTACTGGTTTTTTATTTCAATTTTAATGAAGAACTAGAGGGTTCCGAATTCGGGGGCTAACCTATTAAACCCTAACAGATACCACTATATATTTACCGAAATTAGGATTATTCTTTTAATTATAATATTTAAAAATAAATAAATAAATAAAAATCACAAGAAAAAGAACATAAGTTTTTACATATTTTATCGTCGCCCCGAAGGTGCCTACATACTTGCTAGTCGGGATTAGATGATCATAGTTCTTTCAAAAAAATCTTTAGTGTGTTGATTGATTTTAATTTTGAAAACCGACCGAGTTCACGTTATTATCAATTTAGTTTTTCAAAGAAAACTCCAAAAGAGCCCTAATTCACTAAGTCTTTTATTCTTATTTTATAAAAACTCTCTAAAAGTCATATTTTTTAAAATGGGATTTCTATTTTTTATTTTTATTTATTTACAAAATAAATTTTTCTAAGTGAGAAAATCCTAAAGTCATTATGCTAAAAATATACCTAAGTATATAAATATATACACATATGTCTATTTACTTATCATGTCATAAACTTAACTAAATAACTAATGGAATTATAATGATAAATAAAGAGACAAATAAATAAATAAAATAAAATAATCAAAACCGAACCTGACTTGGGCTGATAGGTGAAGTGTTGGTGTTGGTCGTCAAGCGTGAAGACGTGACGGTCAGTGTTGAATCGTGTGCTGTGATGTTGTTATACAGAACGTACTGCTGTTCGCTTGGCGTTGCTGTTCGCCTGGTGTTACTGTTGCCCGTTTGGTATCGTTGCTATCTGTCTGGTGTCGCTATTCTGTTTGCTGATGTTCGCTATGTTGCTGTTCTGTTCGCTGATGTTCGCTGTACTGCTGTTTTCGTTGCCGTCCGCTGCGCTGTTGTTCTGTTCACTGATGTCTGCTGCGCTGGAGACTGATCTGTGTGTGGATCAATGCTGTATGGACAGCATATGGCGAACTACAGCTGTGTAGTAGGTTATGTTTCAGTCACGTTGTCGGGATGTGGAGATTTGTGAAGTCTGTGAAGGCTAATCATTGTGCCATGTGATGACCGTGCATAACTGGATCTGTTGTTATCGCTGGGATGATAAACAATGTGCATAAAGTGTTTATGATGTGTGCCTATTATTATTTGCTGCAGGACATGGGACCGTGGAATTGCGACAGTGGATGGGCAACGGCTATGTGAGGACAGGCAATATTCGATGGACTTGTTGATCGGTCGAGGACTCGCTGGAGTTGTGCTGTTCGTGGAGTGTGGCAAGGGTCGTGGCGTGTTGCTAATTTCTGCAAGGGCTCCTGTTCTTTTCTGTTCTGTTTTTTGTTTTCTTTTCTGACTGCATGAAGTGTTTATATAGTCTAACCAAATGTTGAGACTCGAACCCATGACATCTAACTAAATCATCGCAAATATTCCGTTACTTATCCGTTAGGCTGTTGACTTGTATCTTGACATTAATTACCATTAAATTATATTTAAACTATCCGATTCCCTAAACTAAAAATTTTAACTAAACTAAAACAAAAACTAACACTAAAACTAATTATTCCTAATATAAATTACTTCCTAAAAATCTACGAAATCTTTATGATTTTTCCTTTTCTTATTTTTTTTTTGGTATTTTCATTATTTGTTAATTATTATTATTTTGAATTAGGACTCATTTTGTAAAAATAAAAATTAAGACTATAGAGGGGCAAAAATTAGGTGTCTACAAACATGAATTACCACAAAAGAGTATTTTGGCAATTGAGCTTTTTGATGTATAGGGAATAGACTTTATGGGCCCTTTCCCTTTATCTTTTTCAAATAAATATATACTCCTGGCAGTAGATTATGTTTCAAAATAGGTAGAAGTAATAGCTCTACAAACTAACGATGCTAGAGTAGTAATAAAATTTTTGAAAAAAAAAACATTTTTTCCAAGTTTGGGGTATGTAGGGCTATTATAAGTGATGGGGGTCGCATTTTTATAAGAGGAAATTTAAAAAACTATTAACAAAATATGGAGTCACTCATAAACTTGCCACCTCATATCATCCATAAACTTGTGGACAAGTTGAGGTATCCAATAGAGAGATAAAGCGTATCCTAGAAAAGACTGTCAATGCATCTAGGAAAGACTAGTCTTTAAAACTTGATAATGCATTGTGGGCTTATAGGACAGCTTTTAGAACCCCTATAGGAATGTTCCATTACAAAACTGTTTGTGATAAATCATGTCACGTACCTGTAGAGCTCAAGCACAAGGTCTATTGGGCCATAAAATACCTTAATTTTAATTTACAAGTTGTAGGTGAAAAGTGATTGCTCCAATTGAACCAGTTGGACAAGATTAGAGAAGAAGCTTATGAAAATGCTAGGATCTACAAAGAGAGAGCTAAGCAATGGCATGATAGGAACATTCAACAGAGGGAGTTCGTGCTTGGTCAGAAAGTGTTATTATACAACTTTCGACTGAAATTGTTTCTAGGGAAGTTAAAATCTAGATGGTCTGAACCATTTGAAATAGCTAATGTTTTTCTTTATGATACAGTTGAGTTGAGGTAGGAGATAATTGCACTTTTAAGGTAAATCGTCATCTCCTCAAACATTATTTTGAAGGAGAAAGCATGGATAGTGACATTACTATGGTGGTGAGTGAGGACCCACAGTAAGATCGGAATAGTCAAGCTAGTGACTATAAACTAAGCGCTTCATGGGAGACAACCCATGTCTAACCAAACTAATTTTTATTATTCTTTTTATTCATTATTAGTTAATTTTATTTTAAAAAAATATATGTATTTAAAAAAATTTTAGGCTGGCCATCGGCATGAAGGTTGCTAACTTAAAAAATTAAAAAAAAATTTAAAGAAAAGAGAAAAGCATGAAATTTGAATTCAAGGTTGGCATTCAAGGCCACCGGCCTATCAGCCGGCCTAGGCATATATGCCAGCAATGTACGTTGTTGACATATAGAGATAAGCGTTGGCGTACAGTGCTTTTAAAAGCACAACTGCCAATTTTCTCTCTCTCTTTACTCATTTTTTTCTCCTAAATTCTCTCTCTAGTTTTTCTCTCTCTCTCTTTAGATTTCTCTCAAACTCTCCCTCTCCCGCACATCCATAACCTCATATACTCACTCCCTTTACTTATTCTATACACATTTCCACTTTTCCTTACAGATTTGTGCTTTTTACATTCACCATGTCGCATAAGAAGATGTAACCGCGAAAGAAACAGAAGATAACAGTTGTCTCATCTTCCAGAAGTTCAGGCAGCGATCTACTCTCACATCAGGAGTATACTAGGGAGTGAAGGAGGAAGCTACAACGAATGACATTCATGAATCAACAATATCTGGATTAGACGGTTTTGCAAAAATATGGAATGAACGAGAGAATTTAGTAGATGGTTCCTGATAAAACATGGTTTCGGTTATTTGAGGTAAAAGAACCTACTTATAGAAATTTAGCCATTGATTTTTTGTCCACTTTGCAGCTGAAGAGAAGTAGGTGTATGTCCACTTTTACATTTCAGGTTTATGGAGAAATTCATGTCATTGAATTGAGTCAAATTGGCTATTTTCTAGGGTTATATGAGGAGGAGGAACTTAATTTACCTAATTCTTAGCCTAGTGATATGTCCACTGAAAGATTTTGGTTCCAGTTGATTCATCCCAAGCAGAACGATTTTGTACCTTCAAAGTCGTTTGTTGTGACTTTCTCACTAATGGAGCACAGGTTACTCTACCATATCCTTGCTCATACTCTCAACTGTAAGAAGACTAATCATAGTAAGGTAACTAGTTTCAACATGTTTTATCTATATAGCATGATTTCTAGATATCAGATAGATTTGGGACTAGAGATAAGAAATTTTATCTATAAGCAGATTGATGATACTAGGACACAAGTTATCTTTTGTGGTGGGTATATTACTACATTATTGAAGGGTATGGGGCTCTTTAACGAGCCGAAAGGGGACGATGGTATCCTATGTGAACCTATTTCTGCTGCATCATTTAGAGGTTAGGGATTGGTTAAGATAAATAATAGGCCCCACCTTGTTGATGAGGAGAATATTTCTGAAAATCCTTTTGCTGTTGCTAGAGTATCTACTTCATCTCATCCTCCAGATGACAGTTTTGAATAATTAAGTACTGAAATTAGAGAAGTCCGGAATGAGATCAAGAAAGAAAGGAAGAAGAATAAAAAGTTTCGGACTACTATGTTCAATATGTTGAAGTTTACTATCTCATGTTTTTAGCCAATAACTGCAAAGTAGTTCCATTATGAGACTTCTAGTGTAGAGAGTAGTAGCAACGATAGAGACAATTAGATATTTGCGTGCTTTTCTTATAGTTTTTTTTTCTTTTCTTTTCCTTTTATTTAGCTACTTAGTTATTTTTGTTTAGTACCCATTTATTTGGGTAAACTCTAGATCATTAGCTCTACTATGTACTTTTTAGTACACTTTTATGCTATCTTTGCTATTTCATGTTTCTTTGCTTTTGATAAGGCAGGTCAGATTTGAATTCTATAATAGCAATGATCTTATACTTGGAATTTTTATAGTTGCTGAAAGATGAATCTAGGGGAGTACCATTTTTTCATTTTTTTTTTTTTTTTTGCTATGAATTTTTATTTCCTCTTGCATATTGAATAGAAGACAGTGTAGACACTGTCTATTCTAAAGTTAGGGGAAGGAATTATAGGAAATGAAAATATCAATTTTGATGCCGATTTTTGTTTACAAATAGTTATACTTTCCTATCAGCTTAAACTTTACTTGTTTATAAATTGGTTGTTTTGAATCTAGAGACTATACAAAGAAATTGTTGATAGCATTTGATTGTAATTTGAATAGTTGACTCACCAGTGCCCTACTCACCAATGTTGAGATTTTTGTACTTAGTTAAAATTAATTAGACAATTTTTTAGGAACCTAATTTACCTAGTTTTTTGCCTTAGAATTTGAAATTTAAAAGTCGGTCAAGTCCTTAAGTGAAAAGTAAATAGATTTACTTTTATGCAAAATTAATTAGTATATAGTCTTTTTAGTTGTTCTAACAGTACTTTAACACTTAGTGAAAGAGGTAAATGAAACTTTGAACTTAGTGATTTTTATAAGAAGTCTGAAAAATTATAATGAGCATTAAAAAAAAAAAAGTTTAGGCAATGAGAGCCTTTACTCCAATAACTCAAGAAATTAAGTAAAGAGTATCCTAACTTGAATATTAAAGTGAGGAAGAGTTTGAAGGGGTTCCTTTAAAACCTGGTCACTTGGGTGATGAGCTTAAGATATGCTAACTCAATGCACTCATTATAACAAAAAGGGCGAAAAGGCAAAAGTTCAGTATCTGAACTAGAAAAAAAAAAAAAAGAGAGAGAGAGGGAGAAGAAGCGGAATGGAAAATGGAAATTTGAATGCAATGAATTAAGGCTTGTAATAAAAAGAAAGGAAATGTAGGGATAAAGTAGATATCATATATTTTCACTGCTTTGTTAATTTGTTTGTTGGAATAATTAGATGGATAATATGCTTGTTAACAGCAATGAAGTTTAAATGGGTATTTTTCCTTTTAGAATAGAGTAAAAACTTTTGAAATAGAAATCTTAGGTTAAATGCTTGGATTGAAATTTGTTTTCTTTGGAATAGCTGATTAATTTCAATTGTAGTACTTTAATCATATATTTCCAATTAGTTAAAGCAGTGAGCAATATAAATTAATGAGTTTGAAAATGTGAAATATCAGATATCATGGATTAGCAATTTGGAACTTTGTATTTTCAATAATAGATTTCTTTAATTTTGTTTATTTCGCTTAAGGACAAGCAAAAGTTCAATTGTGGGGGAGTTGATAAAGGCATATTTTTTGTGTTTTAAAGTGCAAATTAAGATAGAATTATTATAGATTTTATAAAAATCATTAAGAATTGGTACTTAATTATGTTTATTTGGATATTTTAGGAATTAGAGAATTCAAGAGTAGAATTATGAACAATTTAGAAGAATTTTATGCAATTTGGAATTAAAGGTCGTCGACCTAACAACTGGCTTACAACTTACAACTTGCACTGATGGCCTTAGATGACTACGTCGCTGACCTTGCACTAACACCACCGGCCTTCATAGTTAGCCTTCATGAAAAAAAAAAAAACTTCATGTGAGCCAACCCTAATTTTTTATATAAATAGCTTATGTTTCATGGTTGGGGGGGATAGGTAGACACTTTTCCTTAGACATTGAGAGTCATAGAATAGTTTTAGATAGTTTCTGAAGAATTTTTCGAGAGAAGCACTTTGATCATTGAGAGGATTTTGCTTTTGCTGTAGAGACCAAGATTGAAGTTGCAATTGAAGATTATTTCTTTCTAATACAAAATTGGTGACATCTATTTCAATTATTCTTATGCAATTCTATGAATTACTTATGCTTTCAATTATGAATTTCCTTGCAATCTCAATCAATATTTGTGTTTTTGTTTTCAAATCCATGGCTAATTAAAATTATTTGTGGGAATTGATGAAACCCTAGATAGTAAAGATGATAATTGTGTTCATGTTATAGGATTAAGAGATATATGGATGATTCATGATTGCAATTTCTATTATTTCAATTATAATTGTTCAATTGATTATAATTGTTAGAAACCCTAATGATATAGGAGTTGATTAGGGTTTGTTAGAAATTCTTAGTTGATTTGATTAATCAATGTAGAAGTAGAGTTAATTGAATTAATTAGAAATTATTTAGAGATTAATGCGATGTTCGACGATTGATTATTCACTAAGACATTAGGGATAATTGATTTAGGACATTAGATAATTATAATATCAGGAGATATGTGATCATAATTTAGAGTCTACTATTAATTAGAAAATGCGGAAGTTGACTAATTAATTAGGAGTTTAAATCCTTAAATTTTAAGAAATAATAATTTCACTTGAATGACCATATAGTTATTAATCTATATAATATGATAACAATTTGATTTGCGTAATCTAGGGTGAATTCTGTTTTCCTACAATTCTCAATTGATTACTTAATTTTAGATTTTTCATAATTATTTTCTTTTCAATAGTTTTAGAGTAATTATTAAATTAATTAATTTAATTTTGATTGCTTGAATATTGATAAGAATTAGCATAGGATTAGTAATTTTTTAGTCCTCGAGGGATCGACTACCTTACTTTCTCTATATTACTTGATTTCGACCCAATATATTTGTTGGAGTGTTCGTGATTTATTTTTCTATATATAGTTTAAGTGAATCACCAACTTAGTGCTACAATGTTAACGTAGCAAGGGTGTAGGTTCGAGCTAGCAACAAGCTAAAGTAAAGACGTCTGAGGCAGTGAATAGCTAAGTCGAAGATGTTTGAGGTAGGATAGACCAAGATCGTCTACCGTTATCTTGAAGCGAAGTACCGATAACCGGAGGAGGATGGGACCTCAGTTGCGGTGTTAGAACAAGATACCTTCACATCTTACTAGGCAGAAGAATTGATGTTACAAATTGGTTAGGTCGATTAGCACCCGTCATGGACCGAGTAAGCGTAATTGCCTTGTGCTTTTATCATGTTGACTAGGTAGAAGTTGGAGGGATCATGGGGAAACTTCTTGTGGAAGAAACTTTTTCAAATTTTGACCTAAGTGCAACCCTTTTTCTATGCATTTAATGTGATGTGATAGGTATCATATCGTAGTAGATTAGTGTACAGCTATATGTGTTTTGTCTTTTAAAGGGGGCTGTATGATCAAAACTCACTCTATATGTCTACTCAATAGCATTTCCAGGGATTTATGCTTATACAAATCCCGATAATCACCTGCATAGTTTTCCAAGCGTTTCACCTATAAACAGTACAATCACAACAAAAGATCACTTTTCTGTAATCTCTCTAATCTGCTATTGTGAATTCTACTTTTGCATTAGACCTCCTTTAAAAGTTTTTCCAGCTTCTTTCTTCTTCACACATTATGACTATGTCAAGTAATAGTGGTGAGGTTGGATTATCTTCATCACTATATGCTTCTGACTTCAAATCTACAAAGAGTATTTCCCCCCTAGTAGGAGAGGATAAGGTCTCATTGCTAGCATAACTAGATAATTCCACTAAAATGGCGATGGAGGCATTAGATAAGGCCAAGTTTATCGACGCCATCTCTTGGGATGTATATGTGTACGCCCCTTTGTCCCTTCTTAGAAATAAGTTTAATATGCTTAAGATAGGCAAGGGTCCTAGTGGCCAAGTGAGTAAGAGCAAACCTATTGCCCCTAGTTTGGTCTTGGGTAACTTCATTATTGAAGCAATCCCTAGGTGGTAGATACGATTACCAAGCAAGGAGGAGCATGTGGCCCTACTGTCAAGGAGGCATTTTGCAGTTTTCGAAAAGTGTTTGGAGTTTGGGTAACACCTCTCCCCAAGCTACTTTAAGAAAGAGCTCTTTAACTTCCACCAATGCATTCCAGCATAGGCCCCTCTCAATGGGTAGAGGGTATTGAAGGCTTTTTAGGCTTTTCAGGCGTTGTGTGAATATCTAGAAGTGAGAGCTATTCCTGAACTCTTCAAGCACTTCTATATTTTCCTTTCGTCTAGGGAAGAAAATATTCTATGACCTCGCAGATTCCATAAGGGCTAATAAGATGACTATGTGGTGGTTGAACTGCTCGAAGAGGTAGATTTCTAGATGCAGTGGATCAATTTAGTCTAGAGCGGGGCCTAAAAAGAGCTTGGCCCCAATGATGCGGAAGCCGCGCATAAGATTCAAGCCTTTATGGCCCTAAGGCATGGCTAAGAGATTAATGTCGCGGAGATAGTGGAGAGATACTTCCGGTATCTAATCTTTGAGCTCTTCCCCAGCATAAAGAAGGCTGTGTTCAAGAAGTGGGTTGAAGGTAGAGGTTCGTTCTATTTGCAAGCACCTTTGTCTGTTATGCTAATGTTGAGGTGCTTTGTCTGACGCCTCTTATGTAGGATAAGGAAACATCCTTAATAATGTTGATTACAACAAAGTTTTATGAATGGTAGTAGTAGTTTTTTTAGTTCATCTTGCTTTTTCTTTTCCTCATTGCTTCCATCTTATTTTGTAGGTAAAACTTTGGCCGAGAGGATTCCCTATCCTTCTATAAATGAGCTGATGAGCCATTGCCAAGTTAAACAAGTCGGAGGGCAAAGCCATACTAGCAAAGCCAGGGGCTGGAGAGACCAACATGACGTGATTGATGGCTATTCTTTAGGGGATTCCCATCGGTATCTGAGACGAGCCACTAGATGCATAGCCTTTAGGCGTAGCTTTACCTGTCCCTGTCTTCGTCCCTTCTACCAAGCCTATTCTTGTAAGGGATGAGGGTACTAATGCGAAGGAGATGGAGGTTCAAATGCTTACCCCTCCAAGGGTAAAAGAAGAGAAGATGGCAGAACTCGTCGCCCTGCCTGCAGCTATAAGGTAAAAGAGGAAAGCTCCTGAGACGACCAGGGAAGCCAGGTTTGGGGCCAAGATGTAGAGGCCCTTGGTGAAGGTGCCTTCGAACTGGGGGAAATGGAATGAGTGGCCAATGGCTTATCCCTACAACTATGTTAACGACCTGGGGGATGAATTTTTTGACATCCTTAATAATTTTAGGTTGCTGGGGATCGAGTTGAGAAGGTAGCAAAGCAGGCCGACGACTTGAAGGCTCGGCTAGAGGAAGAATAGAGGACCAAGACTCACCTCTCTTAGTAGGTAGACAAGGAGAGGGAGGCCAAGGCCCAAGCCGAGAAAGAGAACACCGAGTTGAAGGCATCAGTTGCCAAGTTGCAAACTGAGTTGGTAATGAAGGTGTCTAAGTGCAAAAGTGTTAAAGCCACTTCATTACAGTTGGCCAGTTTGAAGGTTGAGTTGGAGCGGTAGGTTTAGGAGCTACAAGGAAGGGTTTCGGAGATGAAGGAGATAATCTCTAAGTTGAAGAATGGAGAGGTCCTTAGTGACATCACTATGAAGAAGCCCATAGCTGATTATTGGACAACGGACGAGTGGTTAGAAAAGTTAGAAGACTTGTTTACCGATTATGCCTACTATACAAGGAAGGAGGTGCTCTCCCACTTTTTGAACCTTAACTTGAGTTTCTTGGACTTCTTGGATTCCCTAACCTTTAATGAGAAAAGGTAGGCTTAGGTGCGTAAGAGGGAGGCCGCTCAAGCGGCCTACGATGTCCTTGATACCCCTTTTGTTGCTAGGGCCGAGCAAGTCACTTATACATCCACTTCTACCCTAATAACCCGGTAGG
Organism: Lumnitzera littorea; assembly: GCA_024138015.1. NCBI lineage: Eukaryota > Viridiplantae > Streptophyta > Magnoliopsida > Myrtales > Combretaceae > Lumnitzera > Lumnitzera littorea. The sequence continues at coordinate 17,218,342 of JAMXBB010000007.1, forward strand.
AAGCTGCCCGATAAGTAGTTTCTTAAGATAATCAACATCCAAGTGATACTCTTGCTACCCTTCGCTCGTAACCTTCAACCACCGCTTTAAGTCAAGGCCAGCTTCCTTAAGTGGCACTATCAAATCAGTGCTTTAAGCAGATTGAGGCTTTGGATTTTTCTGAGTTACTAGAGCTAGCTAATCCTAAGCGATAGTGTGTTTGTTTGTTGTTGTTGTTGTTTTAGATATATATATATATATGTATGTATGTATGTCGGGCTGGGATGCCGGCCTTAACTGCATGATTTTACAATTGATGAATGAAATTTTCTACTTACCTCATCTTATGCACTTGCTTTTTCTTATTTTGCCGTCGAATATATTTGCGTAGGATTTCCTCTATGTAATGGGTGTTTCCCCTTGCTAAGGTGACTAGAGGGGGTAAGGTCGGTGGCATTCTAACTTGTTCGAAAGATGGGAGTTCCTCTATGCAAAGGGTGTTTGCCTTTACTGAGGTTACCCAAGAGGTCAAGTCGATGGCATTTTGACCAACTCGAAAAATGGGAGTTCCTCTATGTAAAGGGTATTTCCCTTTGCTAAGGTTACCTAAGGAGTCAAGTCGATAATATTCCGACCTACTCAGAAAATAGGAGTTTCTCTATGCAATGGGTGTTTTCCCTTATTGAGGTTTCTCAAAGGGGTTAGGTTAGTAGTATTCCGACTTACCCAGTAAATAGTTGTTCCTTTGTGCAAAGGGTGCTTTCCCTTGTTGAGGTTACCCGGAGAGTAGGGTTGGCGACATTCCAACCTGCCCGAAAAAAGGGAGTTCCTCTGTACAAGGGGTGTTTCTCTTACTAAAGTTACCCGAAGAGGTTAGGTTAGTAGCGTTTCAACTTGCCTAGTAAACGGTCCATTCGCCCTTTCAAGGGCTAGGATTGCAATAGAAAGGAGGGATAGAGAGAGAGAGAGAGAGAGAGAGAGAGCTAGATCGTAGTCAACAAATTATGAAGCAAAATCTTTATTTCTTTATTCTGGAAATATGTACATAACAATATGCTAATCAAAGTAAAGCCGAAGATTGTCGACATTCTATGTACATAGGATGAGCTCACCATCTAGTCTTTCTAGTTTATATGCTCCATTGCTCAATCTTTCCCAGACTCTGACCGGGTCATCCCAATTGGGGGCTAGCTTGCCCTGCTCTTCTCGTAAACTTGTAGCTTTTAGCTTTCAGCAAACTAGATCACCGACCTTGAACTCCTTGTGTCTGACCTTCTGATCATAGTATCAAGTAGCCCGATATTAGTAAGTAATTACTCGAGCCGCAACAAGGTCTCTGATCTCTTTAATGGTATTGACGTTGGCTTGCAATAGTAACTCATTAAGGGTAGCATTGAAACTTCAAGGTTGGATGTTAGCAAGCTCCAGTTTGATGGGAAGGATTGCTTTTGACTCGAATGCTAGGCGAAAGGAGGTCTCGCCTGTAGAAGTGTAATGAGTGGTCCTATACCCTCATAAGATGTTGGGCAGTTTGTTTACCCAAGCACTCTAAGATCGATCTATGTGCTTCTTCAGGCTATCTAAGATAATTTGATTGGTTTCCTTGACTTGTCCGTTCAATTGGGGGTAGGCAACCAAGGTGAAGTATAGGGTGATATGGTGCTTAGCGCAAAACTCCCTAAACTTGGGGATATCAAATTTTGCTCGTTGTCCATAATGAGAGTATAAGGGACCCTAGATCAAGAGAGAATGTTGTTTCTAATGAAAGATTCAACACTTCTCTTTGTGATCCTTGCTACTGCTTCGACTTTTACCCACTTCGTGAATTAGTCAATAGCAACAATTATGTATTACCATCCTCCCAAAGCTTTTTGAAGGGCACCAAGAAGATCTATACCCCATTGTGTAAATGACTATGGGCTGGTCAAGGGTTGGAGGTTGGTGCTAGGTGTATGATAGATTAAAGTATGCTTCTAGTAATAGGGGTACTTTTAAGCTATGACTTTTGTGTCCTACCTCATGGTAAGTCAATAATACTTGAGGCGTAGTGCCCAGAGGTAAAGGGCTTAGGACTGGATATGATTGCTGCATACTTTAGTGTGCAACTCTTCCATGATGTGCAGCCCTTCACCTTCTTGGAGGCATCAGAGCAAGGGAAGATTAACTCCCTAGTGATACAAGACACTATTGACCAACATATAGTTGGTGGTGTAGTGTTGAAGCTTCTTTGCCTCCCTCTTGTCATTTGGGAGCATGCCTTGCTCCAAATAACTTCAGATAGGATTCATCTAACTTAGCTTTGGTGCTGCTATGGTTAGTTCCAAAACTTCAATCAAGCTTGAAGTTATGCTTTTTTTTTTGCAGGTATTCTATGAAGATTTTGCTATCCTTCACCTCGAGCTTCCGTATACTCATAGATGTGAGCTTGGATAGCTAATTTGCTGCTGAATTCTTAAGTCAAGGATCTTCTTGATGTCCTATGAAGGGAATTTAGCTAGAATGCTTTTCACTTTCTTGAGGTACCTAGCCATAGTGTTGTCTCTAGCCTCGTATTCACCTTAGACTTGCTAGCCGATGAGCATGGAGTTCGAAAAGATCCGTAAATGCTCGGCGTTGATCCTCTTGGCTAAGTTGAGATTGGTGATAAGGACCTCTTATTCTAATTCGTTGTTGCTAGAGTTGAACTTGAATTTAAGGGCATAACAGACCGTAACTTGATATAGGCCAGTTAGAACGAAACCTATACCTCCACCCCCCGAGGTGGATGATCCATTAACGTGGAGAGTCCATACTGGTTTATCATCACCCATGGCGTTTCCTCCTCTCCTGTATATTCTACCACGAAGTCGGCCAGCACTTATACTTTATAGGTTGTTCATGGCTAATACTAAATTATATAAGCGCTCTATTCCATGTGTACTTCATCATCTGTCCAAATGCATCAGGCCTCTGTAACATGCTGCGCAACGGTTGGTCTATGAATACAGTTACTTGGTGTGCCTAGAAGTAGGGCCTTAGCCATTGTATCATGATAAAGACGGCTAGGGTGAACTTTTCTACTTGGGTGTACTTGATCTCAAGCCTGTAAAGTATACAGCAGACGTGGTTGACATGATATATGGGCCTATATTCTCTTCCCTGTATTCTAACTAACATAGAGGAGAGCGCTTGGTCACTCATAGCCAGGTACAAGAATAGGTCCTCCCTGTAGACAAGCCTAGAGAGGATTAGTAGGTGCGTGAGGAAGTCTTAGAGCTATTAAAAGGTAGCGGTGCACTTCGAAGTCTATTTAAAATTCTTTAGATTTTTTAGGATTTTGAAGAACTAAGTGCATTTGTCTATGCTCTTCGAGATGAACTTGCTCAATGTGGTTACCATGCTAGTGCGCTTCTATACATTTTGAACTGAGCTTTGAGGCTTCATTCCTTTAATAGCAATAATCTTTTCAGGGTTGGCCTTAATACCTTTTTGGGTTACTAGGAAGTCGAGGAATTTGCTAGATCTGACCCCGAAGATGCACTTCTGAGGGTTCAACATCATGTCAAATATACGTATCTAGTTGAAGGTTTCCTGGAGATCTTTGACATGATCAACTAGCTTTTGGCTCTTGATGATCATGTCATCGATATACACCTCCATGTTACACCCAATCTGAGGTTTAAGCAGTTTCGTTACCATTTGTTGGTATGTTGCCTTGACATTTTTCAAATCGAACAGCGTTACTGTATAACAGTATGTACTGTAGTCGGTGACGAAGGAGGTATGGACTTTGTCCTTTAGGTCCATTTTAATCTAGTTGTACCTTGAGAAGGCGTTTGTAAAGCTTAATAGGGCATGTCCTGAAGTATAATTGATGAGCTAATTGATCTTTGGGAGAGGGAAACAATATTTAGGGTAGGCTTTATTAAGGTTAGTGTAATCGACATACATTTGCCACTTCCCGTTCTTCTTCTTGACCATCACCACGTTAGCTATCCAGGTCAGGTACTTGTCCTCCTTCAGGAAGTTGGCCTTGAGTAGCTTCTATATTTCTTCCTTGATTGCAGCTTGCCTTTTTAGGCCAAAATGCCTCTTTTTCTGCTTGATAGGTTGTGCTATAGTGTTAATGTTGAGGCTATAGGTCACAAGGTCAAGCAAGATTCCGGGCATGTCTGATGCTAACCAAGCGAACCTATCTGAATTTGCCGGCAGGAGAGTGATAATTTCGTCCTTCACTTTGGGTAGGGTCTCAATCTTAACTCTTGTGGTCTGTTCGAGTATGGGTTCGATTTAGACTTCTTTTGTCTATTCCCTTAGCTCATCCCTTTCAGTCGACTTCTCCTACAAGCCGATCAACAAAGTGAAGACACTATCTCCTTTAGTAGCCTTGACGTACAACTCTTGTGAGAGCCTTTGATCACATCTACATACTCTTACCCTAGTTGGGGTTAGAAATTTGGCCTTTAGATAAAGGGAGTATGTGATCAGCCCAAACATATTCAAGCTTGGTCTTCCCAATAGCGTATTATAGGGGAAAGGGCAGTTAATCATGACAAATTCTATAGGTTGTTGCGCTATGTGGTTGTCATCGCCAAGTTCCATGTCTAATGTGATGATCCCCTTAGCTTAGATCATAGTTCCATTAAAGCCAATCAGACAAGGTTCATTTTCACTGGTAACTTCTTCTTCATCTTCTCATAAGTATAGAGGAAAAGTATGTTGGTGAAACTGCCATTGTCCACCATAATCTTTAGGACCTCAAAATTTGAGATTCTTGCCCTTATTACTAGGACATCTTGATGGGGTGTATCAATTCCTTCAAGGTCTTCATTGGAGAAGGAGATGGAAGTATCTAACTTCGGTCTCTTTTCCTTTACGACCAACACCTCTAATGGGGCATTGACTAAGATGTTAGTGCTCAGTTGGCTCTTAGGGTATGCACCGCTACCCCCACCCCCCCTCATAATTACGTTAATGATGCTATTGGAGGCATGGTCGTTGTGGCGGTCATTGTTTTACTTGATGTAGGCATTCTTGGTCCGTCGCCTTCAAAGTGCCCTATCGCCATCATCATTAGAATGGTCATCAGTCTTCAGATGGGCCACATACTCTAAGAAGAAGCCCCACTGAATGGCGTATTCGATTGCATTCTTTAGCTAGAAGCTCTCCTTTATAGTGTGGCCATGATTGTCATGGAACTGACAGTACTTATCTGAGTTTCAATGACTAGGGTACCCCTTCATCTTTGGGGGTCTTTATAGTAGGTTCCTATGCTTCACCTCAGAATAGACTTGGGCTATGGGTTTATTTAGGGGCATGTGTTGTGTGTAAATAAGAGGAGGCAGTGGGTCGCACTCGGCTCGGCGCTTCTTCTTCCTAAAGCTCTCCCCCTCTGATTTGCTTGGCTACCTACTGTCGAGGTAATCTTTCATCGACATTTTTCTTTGTCCTATTTTTCATACAACCTCCTTTAATCAGCATCGTGCTTAATGCGAATGTTGTCTTCTTGGTCGATGCACTTCTGCGCCTTATTCCAAAAGTCGACTAGAGTCTTCGGCTTGCTCTTTGTAAGCGATTAGAAGAAGTCTCTTAAAGGTTGGATGCCGAGCTGAGTGGTATGGACAACGACTCCTTCGTCTATCTAAGGGATCTCAACCATGGTATTATTAAACCGAGCTACATAGTCGTATAGGCATTCCCCTTTACCCTGCCTTATAAGGTACAAGGATGATGTATCCTTGGATGGGGGCTTACTAGTCCTAAAGTGAAGGCTAAACCTTTATGCCAACTCATCAAAGGAGTTGATGGAATTATTAGGGAAGTGGTTGAACTACGCTTAAGCCGCTTTCCTTAGGGTATTTGAGAAAGCTTTGCACATTATATCATCCCCATGATCGTGAAGGTTCATAAGGGTACGAAAGTAGAGGAGGTGATCATTAAGGTTACTTATACCATTATACTGGTTTGGGGACGAAAGTTTGCTATTAGAAGGCAACACTTCATCCTGGACACCCTTAGTGAAGGGACTCTTACTGTTAGCGACCAACTCAATGTTGCTAGCAGCCTTACTCCCTTATTGCTTGGAGAGCCTCCTTACCATTGCACAAAGCTCGTTAAGGTCGATATTATTTGTCGGATGAGCTTGGCATGCTATTGATTAAGCCAGTACTCCTTGTGAGTTGGCTACTTGCTTATTATTAATTAAGACTTGATTGCAGGTGGTCATAAACCTTGCTAGCTATTGCTATGGCAGTGGATCAAGTCACTAATCCCTACCATTTTGTTGCTATTGGTGGGGGTTGTTCTACTCAATATGGGTGTACGAAGCTTCAAGGGGATGAGTTTGTACGCTATACCTCTTAGCTTCTTCGAGGCGGGTGCAGAGTAGCTTGTTTTGAGTAGCTAACTCCTCAGCTAGTCGTTCCGTGTGCTCTAGACACTCCTCCAATACTGCCTTCAGGAGGGGTTGATTAGCCACAGGTTGGTTATTTACTAAATGGCGGTTCTTTTGCTCGTCGTGGTGAGACATGATGTTTAAGAATTGTGTTTAGAGAATGTGTTTAGTACATTTAAGGTTTTAGGTGTAGGAATTTAGTTTCCTACAAACGGTGCCAAATGTCGTCTTGAAATATTTACTGGTAGTTTTTGGGCTTTATATGTAATAAGCCTGTAAAACAAAATACGGTAAAGGGATGTTGGGATATTGTCTAACATAACTACTTCGATACTTAAATCAATATTGAGTTCTTGGAAATTAGGGGATGCTTTTAAGTAATAGGTAAATTTAATATGCAAAGTATAAAGAACCTTACTGTAAGGTAGTAATAGGGTATTTATAGTGGAGTGACATAGGCAATTGGAGGACAGTTAATGGAGAGAGATTTTTCTGCCACAAGTATGGAAGAGTATCGTTATAGCGTTTAACATGTCCTACTTATTTCGAGCGTAGCTGTTAACTTAATATCTTATTCTTATCTTATCCATTTTAGTTGTTGAAGAGTTTCTTAAACTTGATCAATCTAAGCTCAGGCCTTGAGCCCACAATGGTGAGATTCAAGCACAAAACACGTCAGATTTGGATAGACCTAAAGGGTCTATACTTAAAAAAACCTTATCAACAATAATAATCTAATGCATTATAGGAAGTGATTAAATATAATAGTTAATTCATCTAAAAGTGAAATTTACCTTTTTAAATATTTTAAGGACTAAAAATTCTTGTCTTCAGAGTTTTTATCCAAAGCTTATAAATAATCTTCAATAATGAAAAATAGATCTTTTATTTAAAAAAATAGAAAAAGTAGAAAACACAAAGGAATATGATAATACTGTTTGCATTCCATATGCTAAAACACATGCCTCGAAAATGTAGGTAAGAAAGTTCTGGACAAAAATCTATACATATGTTAGTTGCGGGCAAAACTATACTTCAAAAACAAAAACTATACTATTTGTTTCTATACTTTTCCATTTTGAATTTAATACGACTACGACCAATTTTCGACGAGGATAAGGTAAAGTCTCATCCTTTTTCTATATTCCCATTCCCTGTCTCTTTCAATACCATATTACCAACAAATATATTGTATTGATAATAACGCAGAACTTTCTCTTGCTTTGCCACCTTACGAATGGAGAAAATATCTCCAGACCCCATGTGCCGTTAGGCCTTTATAACGAGCCCTTGTGTCGGTTTTCGCATCTCTTTAGTGAGAGAAAACATCATGTGAATATGTCAGTTGCACTACAGAGGAGGAGTGGTGATAGAGTTAAGCGGTCGGCAGCATTCATGCATGGTACGATGATGATGAGTTATGAGTTACAGGGGAGAGAGAGAGAGAGGGTGAGTGTGGAAGTGGATGAATTGGAGTCTTGCACCTCATCTTCTTCTTTAGGAAGGAATAGTGATGTGTCGTGTGATGATGGGGTGGGTTCCGGCGAGGGTGAGGTGCAGAGTTCCTATAAAGGACCCTTGGATACCATGGATGAGTTGGAAGATGTCTTTCCAGTCAAGTGAGTGTCCTGCTCTTCATCTTCTTTCCTTTCCTGTTTTCTGATCATGTTTGAATTGGTCAGCTATTGATATGGCTTCTTAACTTGTTAATAGAGCGGGGATCAACAATAAACAGACATTACATGATTTGGGATTTTAGCGCGCTGTTCGATTATATGCTTATTTTGAAAGTTAGGAGGGTTAAAAAAGTATGCTTTAAGCGTTTAGTGTTACGGTTGAGGAAGAATTCGTAATTATGGATGTGAAATAATAAATATAACAGTCCACATCGAATCTATAAATTTAGGAATTTTAGATGTTTGGTTGCAGTGCTAGATATCAGCAGCAGTTCAATCCCATGCATTGTTATCTAATCCTCATTTAATTAAGCGGTTCACTGTTGAAGTTGTAGTCTAGAAAGTAATAAATATGAAGTAAATATCCCATCTATAAGCTTTGAACTTCCTAATTCATTTGGTTGTAGTGTTAATTTTAACAATCTAAGGGGAAATTTTAATGTAGAAATGGTAGTTCGTTGTTCATTAGGATACTGATGGGCTGTTGAGCTAATAAATATGCTGTCTAGATGAGTTGATTTTCTTGATTGATCTATAATTTCTTTTAATTAATGTTGGTGCTAAGATTTGATTATGCTGTACTGTTTTAGCAATAGGTGGACTTAATTTCACGTCATCAGGATGTGATCTAACAAAGTGATGGATATGAATGACTCGGATCATTTGGTTGGTGATGATTTATCATGTTAGTATTTGTAAGAAAGACTTTTAAAAGTACATATTGTGGACAATAGGATCTATTGTTTGCTAGTTAGCTGATGGTAGTGCAATTTCAGTTTCAGATTTACTGTGGCAGTGGAGAGTCTTCTTACTATTCTGCATCTACATCACTGAGTTCTTAAGTATATTATTGTTACAAGGATCTAGCAGCGGACTTTGTGATCCGTTACATTTGACAACCAGTTCGTTAGGATTATCTTAGTTTTGACAGCTGGGAAATTTCTCATCTCCATCATGTTCAAGGAGATGTCTCTTTTTTTTTCCTTGGATGATTTTCTGTATGTTCTTTTATTGGGTAATGTCAGTTTTTTTTTTTTAAATATATATAAAGGAAAAGTACAAGGGAGGAGGAACATCCGCATAAATAATCAAAACACTCTCAAAGGTGAAATAAAAGCTAAACTAAAATTCTAAAGAGCAAATAGCTCCAACAATGAAGATTTAAAAGCAGAAGCTAAGAGATACTAGAAGAAGCTACTAGTGAACACATAAGCTAACTCTCTAAGTCCTTTGCCCTTTTTTTTCCTCTTCTTAGAACAAGCTAATAGACAATGCTTCACCAAGTTGTAAGAAGAAAAGACAACTTTATCACTAATGAAATTTGCCATTGCCATTTTAAGAGAAGAATCTGACTTTAGAGATTCATTAGAACCCGTATCTTCATTTTCAACTTGATGCCCATCGCTCTCCATAACATACATATTCTTAGTGGAGTTCTTAGTGGATCTTACTTCAATTGGCATCTTGGATACTACATTTGAATTCTTAATAAGAGAAGTAGCCACAATTGTCTTAATATTTGTGATTTAAGGAAGAACTTGTGCAGGTTTGTCTTCTTTTAAAGAGCAAGCATTCACATCATGACTAAAAATATTACAATAGGGACAACTAAGAGGCTTTCATCGATATTTAACTTCAATAGGAACTTTTCTACCATCTATATAATGGACCAACATTAAGTTTACAAAGTCATTATTAGTTAGCATCTCAACACATATTTAGGCAAAACTTAATATTTCCTGTTTAGCAGTGATAGAGTCAACAATCAATAGCTTACTTAGTCTACTCGCTATATAGCCAATGCCCTTCTTATAGAAAAACTCCATTGGAATATTTTAAAGCTTAACCTATACAGATAAAGAGTTAGGAGCTTCACTTGCGAAGGACATACCCATATCTCATGGTCAAAGGATAAGGTATTGACTTGAAAAGTACTAAAGGGTTTTAAGAACCTTCATAACTTACCCCTTCATTTTGAAACTTAAAGAGGAAAGTGCCTCTCTCGTTGCTCACAACCTTAATTAAGCCAAATTGATGCCATACTGCATGGGCAATCTTTTCTACAATTGAGAAAAGAAGAATTTTTCCAAAAAAATGGCCAATAATCGTATTTTTTTCAAATTCCGCCATTTCTTTTGATTGTGCCATAACAAGCTCATCCCTATCCATAATAGGAGGGTAATAAAAGAGAGAACAGTCAATCTTTACCTTAGAAGACAGGTTAGAGCATGCCTTAGCAAACAACGTGCACTCTCTAGCCTCTTTCGAAGGAGTAGAAGTAGCTAAAGGGTAGAAAGGGAGCTTCTTTGATATAGTGGAAGGGGAAGGAGTTGAAACCAAAGCCTCTTTGAAGGGTAAAACTGCCTGGCCAGCTTTAAATGGAGAAAGAGCGACTGTTGGCTCTGCCGGAGATAACGATGACGGCGACTTAACCTTATCTTGATCAGCTATAGGATAAATCAATGAAGAAGAAGGGCCTAATGCTCTTAGAACTGCGGTTATAGCCGATAAAGACGACAACACTAGTATTGTGGTCAAAGAAAAACCCTTAGCAACTGCTGAAGGATGTTACTTAAAGGACATAGATGGCTTTGGCTTAGTGGGAGGAGGGGGAGCTATGCAGGGCCGTTGATGAGCAAAGATGTGAGAGCAAGCCATGGACAACAAAACCTTAGCCATTGGCAAGAAGAAGAGATGACCGGAGAAGGAGAGAAGAAGTAATGGACAATCAATAAAGAAGAACAAGGTGACCGAAGAAAAGCAAAAGTACTTACAAACATCGGCAAGAGAGCCGTCAGATGGTGATGGAGATGACTGGCTATTAACCAGTCGGAGAAGCAAAAGGTAGGCGAGATACTTCGATGAAGAAGCGGATAGACGAAGCCAAAGAGGAGAATACAATTAAAACCCTAGTTAAAAACAGGTGGGAAACCCTAAAGTCAAAATAGAGAGAGGATAGAGCATTCTCTCTCTCTATAAATAAATACCTCTCCTTGTTCTTAGGAATCTATCCACTTGCTAATCTTCTAAGGTTGGATGACCATCTCTATATGTTCTTACTTATACCAATCAACATACCGTATAATATATCATAGCCATGACTTTGCAAATCTCACCAGCCTCATACCATTGAGAAAACATGCACAATTACACAATCATATTTTCAATGGTAAAAAACAAATGGACTGCATCTTCTCTATGGTTTTCCTACACTACTATGACCCAAGGCTAGGTTATGTTACTGGAGTAGAGATGTTTTCCACTGCTATCTTCCTTGGGACTTGAAAATGTGGTAATGGACAAATTTGAGGTACCTCCTCAAGTTAGTCTAGTGTAATATCTTGAGATTTCTCTCTCACTTCTCCTTTGATTATGAATTCTTGAGTCGCTCATGAGATCTATGTGTTGATGATGATGCAGCATCGCCATTTTATGCTTTATCCAGTGCCAAACATATTTGTAAATCATACAATAAGAGTATTTCTTCCTCTACCCAATCAAGATCTAATTGTCGAGCCACAAGGGCCTGCTTTCATCTTTTTGCAAGATCTCATCATCGATTTTTGTCATCAAAAAGTTGACAGCCCTTCTGTATTGGAGATCCCTTCCTTTTAAGCTGAGCAGATTACTTAGAATAGAATGACTGGATCTGGAAGTAACATAATATTGTTAGATTTTTTTCTTTGGTGATTCAATGAAGTGTAGTTGGTTATCAGCTATCTAATACCATCATCTCCTTATGCTGAGGCCTACAACTATCATGTTTGAATTGCATGCCCTTACATCATAGTAATTAGGTACCTTCCACTAATTGCATGTACTAAAGCCTGAGAAGAAGTTCACCATTGCAGAACTGGGGTCACTTACCATTTTAATAACAAACATGTCTAATAGTTGCAAGAATTGCAAGGCGGTCTTCTCTCATCTCTAGAAGTTTTTAAAAAATGCAGGTTAATGCCCAGCATCTTTCCTTAATTAGCATCTGCCAAGCGATGTGCTGAATTAAATCACGTTAGTGTTCTGCTGACCATATGAAATATAGGCTCATGCTTGTTATATGTTCACTCGGTTAAGTTCTGTTACCAGGAAACTCGGAAAGACTTCTCCACTTTATATAAATTGTCTGTAGCAAGGCATGTATGTGCCAGTGAATAGAGATCAGGGGAGTCCAACACGGAATTAGCTGGTGATTTGATTCTTAATTTCCTATGTATACATGCTTGTTAACCCCTCGTTTTGGGCAATGTCTCAGGCAAGGCATATCCCAGTTCTACCGTGGGAAGTCAAAGTCATTCACAAGCCTAGCAGATGCAGAATCTTCCTCTGTAGGGGATCTTGCAAAACCTGAGAATCCATATAATAGAAAGCGCAAGAACTTATTAGCTCGTGGCAAATCCTTGGACAACAGCTTCGGCAATGCTTTAAAGAACCGTGGGATTACAAAGAGACTGGCTAACACAGGGAGCAACTCAATGGGAAATATTGAATCCGCATCATTGAGTTTTCTTCCTCCCCGACATCCACTCGGTCAAAGCCCACCGAGCAGCGGCTTGGGGGTGTTATCGGGTCATTTGCAGAAGAATCCTTGTCGATCTGTGTCACTGACAGATATACAGCGTCTTGGTGTGCCGGCTCCATCGGATAGTTCACAGCATTGTCCATGAACACAAGCCATTTGGACTTCTTGGCAGGGCAATTGCCGCTGACTATGGGAATGCAATGCTGAGGAGTGTCAATGAGCTTTATCAACTTGTTTCTGAGAAGGTTGTGTCATATGAATGTTGTCTAGGAGAGTGCGAATTACTATGTCATAGGCTAGCTATAGTTCAGGCAGCTTATATTAGGTCAGATGAATGGTAGATACGTTTGAGCATTTTCAGATTATGGGGCTCTCTTTCTAACAAGTTCTAATGTGAGATTTAATGCTTCCCAAAGAAAGATGATGTTGCTGTAAAAAGAGCATCGTGGATTGCCTGATGACAACTATCTTCCACAGATAGTTGATCTGTAGCATGTTTGCTTTCTGCAATCACGACTTGTATACGCCTGTTTAATTTAAAATCAAAATCAAAATACTAGAAAACTTAATACAAAAGAGTGGTTTGAAATGGAATAAAATAGAATCGAATGGAACATAACAAGAATCGGAATGTGAAATCTTTTTTAATAATTAGAAATACTTATGAAGTATAATGAATGGGAATGAGATTGAATGGGCAAATGGTATCATTTGTCAAAAAAACTGTTAACTATTACATTTTAGAATTTATTTAAAGGTTAAATAAATAATTTTAATTAATTATAATTAATGAAAGAGGAATGAAATTACTTTTTAATAGTAAAATTAAATTTCTCCTTAATTTGGAATTGTGATTCTTTCTAAATATCCTTATAAGGGAATGAAATCAAATATGGAGAAAGGAGGTGGAATTCAGAATTATAATTTTATTTTAGTTTTATTTTGGCATATTAAATATGGGAATTCATCCGAGAGCATTTAATGATATCTTAGGAACTTTATTTTATTTTATTTTTTGAAAGAATGAGACATAGCCTCTGCAATTAATTTTTGTCTCATTATAAGTACTGCCCGATGCACCCTTCTCACGGGTATAATATTAATTTTAATCTTTTTATTCGAATTTTTAAATACAAGTGGTTATATTTTTACATATTACGGAGATGTAACCGTGAAGTGAAGTTGAATTTGGGTTCAAAGAGAAAAAATTTTAATGTAATTATTTTTTGAGAGAAGTCATTTTGGTTGTATTTAATTTTTTAAAAAAATATACATATATACTTAATAGAATAAATTACTATAAATAAAATTTTTTAAGAAAAAAACTATGGATGATTTTGATAGACTATTTTGAGAACTAGGCTCTTAAGGTCCATTTTGATCTGGGAGAATCCAAGCCTAATCCTTCTCTCGCAATCTCCAGCCTAAATCCGACCTTCCGTAGCTCGGGAGCCCCATCGTAAGTATCGTTTTCCACTCGTGGCTTTCATACTCGAGGTCCTTAAGGGCTAGAGACACCTACAAGGCTCGAGCGAGGAACTAAAAGTGGCAAAAATTGAATACTCCAACCTGCATGAGATTGTTGACCTATTGCAAACCACGTCATTCTTGGGAATATCGGATTTTGCCTAATCTAATAAAATATGTTTTTTTATTTGAGTGAGATTTGAACACATTTATTTTTTTAGATATACCTCGATTTCTATTATTATAAACAAGAGTTCACTTTCGCAGATAAGTATATATTTACTCAATATTTAGCTTTTACATTCTTGTTATTGTTTTTATTTCGTAAATTTGCTGATTTATATATAGAGTTTATCGCATCGAACAATTCTTTAATGTCCTTTATAGGATTCTTTTTTACAAGCTTTAGATTAAAAAATTTAAAGTCCAATATTAATCTCTACCGGTAGAAATCTTAAAACAATAAATACCAAAATGGATCGATGCTTAATAATATCAAATAGATGATAAAATATAAAATAACTTGAATTTATGATTGTGAAATGATAAAAGTTAGAAGATCGTATAAAGAGGGAAAAGGCCAGATTACATAATTATTCGATGATAAAATCTTTAAGAATAGAGACGTTTGGATTCTCCAATGCTTAGTGGAGTTAGGTTGTAATAAGATAGTGGAAGAAATGGTGGGCAGATGCTTAAGTTGCAATCATTCAGATGGTTTTAAAGTAAAACAAAACTTACAGCTGGGAGGTTTGTGCCAACACCTTTATATATGTATACGGACTGATTTGGTGAAACTATAAAGAAATGTCCAAGACGGCAAAATAAGTCCTCTCACTTTGAATCTTTGATATTACGGAAGACACGGGGCAAGCAGTCATTTTCAGAGTAGTTTCCTATTTTTCATCTTATATAGACTAATGCCATATAAAATGTCACATTTTTTAAAACCACATTTTTACAAATCAATAGTCTAAATTGTTTAGATTCATGAAATGTTTTCTGATATAATTATGACGTAAATTTCGTTCTTATAATTTCAATTATAATTACACATATATACATTTTAAGAGAATAAAAAAAAAAAAAAAACTTCATTTTAGTTCATTCAGGAATGTATTCACATTGAAATAAAAGATAAGTACAAAATATAGGTGGATTATACACCACCATCTTGTAGAATTACATCCACATTAGTTGTTTTTGTTATTTTACAATTTTTACATTTCTATAACAACCATAACCAGTGATATAATTCCACGAAAGAGATAAAACCATAAGGTGGAGGAGAGTAAAAAAATTCTTCATCCAAACTGAACCGTCTCCAACAACATTCGCTTCCGTGGTTCAATTCGCTAGTCCTGTAGTTGTAAGAGATTTTTCCAACAAGGCACAACAACATTAGAATAAGGCATTTTAATATTTGATTAAAATGATAATAATCAAGCATGTGTGATTGAGTCTCTATGAATCTCAACATATACAAATCCGTTTTGAATGCAGAATTTTAACTCTCAGTATATTGTCCAAAGATCTCTACAACTATATCTATTTTCCCACTTTTCAAGCAAAGCTAAAAATCCATTGCCCTCGCGAATTTCTTACCAACTCCTATTGTTGCATTCCCTGTTATGCTAAGAACCTATGGTTCTATATTTAATTTAACCCAATTTGCCTTTAGCGGATCCCATTTCAAGTTTTTTTTTTTTTTTTTAATATAACAGGTTGTCTATGCTTTCTAGTTGGTACCCATTATTTCAAAACAAGTTTCCTATTGACTTGTGCATAGTTCTCAGTCCTTTGAGTCTAGTAGAAAAATTTTCTTGTTTCTCGATATCCATAAATGCCAGATCATAAAACAATATATCAATTACTTAAGGTGATGAATATTCATCTACTCCTTTATAAATATGCTGTTTATCTGGATCCAACTCATGAAATCCTCATTTATTGGGGAACTCATAAAATCCACAGTTTCCCAATTCTTGTATAATTCCCCAATTTCTCTACAAGTTCTAAAAACATGTTGGAGATCCTATTCCCTACTTCCACATCTAGGACAGGCACCATTTTCCATAATTCTTCTTAACTATAAGGTTTTTTGTAGTGGGCAATCTATTTTGTAGTATTCTCCATAAGAGAACTTTTATTTTTGGTGGAAAAGGAGAAGACCAGATCTACGCCCATTGCTTGTATATAAAGTTGCCTTATGTATTCAGCCAAGGATGGTTTTATTATTCATGCTTCAAAGGATAAATCTGTATAATCCTTCTGGGAAGGAAATAATACAATTGAATCTAGCATATCTCGTATATAGTTTGAGATAAGAATCCAATTCTGTCTAGCACTCTCAAACTACTTGAACAGAATAAGAAGTATATTTGGGTTTAAGGAGTTCAACCCACAAAAACTTTTCTATTTTTAAGTTGTGTTCCTAGTACCTTTTAATGGCACAAGCCTTATTTCGTAATGGACAAATTTATTAGTCGTAGACATCCTGCCTCCTTCCGCAATGCAATTGCTTCCCATAACTCAATGTATTTGATTTTTCTTTGCCACTTTATTCCATAGGATGTTGTGAATTATCTAGGTTAATTTGGATAAAACCTTGTGCTGTAATTTGCCCACTTACATCTAATAGGTAGGAAGAACTTCTAGAATTGGTTTTGCTACAATCGGTCTCCCCGCCATATTAAGATATCTACCTTTCTAACCACTTAGTTTTCTTATGTACATTCTCAATAAGAAAATTTAATTGTTTTGCAGAAGGTTCGGCACTATTGTGGAGTTGAAAACTGAGATATTTACCGAAGGAGTCTACTTTTTGAAAACCCAATATTTGTGTCAGCTCCTCTTTTGTATATGCTGAAGTGTTTCCAAAGAAAAGAACGAAAGACCTTCGTTGACTAATTCTCAAGCCCGACAAGTGTGAAAAAGAAGAGAAGACTCTGCTTAATTATTTGCGCATTTGCTCGAGAGGCTTTTGCTAATAACATAACGTAATCTGCAAATGTAATATGTGAAATACACAAAGGACCTCTAATTTTAAAACCTTCCCATGCACCATGTTGCACTTCTCTTTCCACCATCTTACTAAAGAGCTCTAAGGCTGAATAAGAAAATAAGGAGAGAGAGAGAGAGAGGATCTCCTTGTTGGATCCTCCGGTTGGAATGAAAGGTGCAAATGGGTGCCTATTAAGTAATACTTCGATGAAAGTTGACGAAAATATTTAGTTATCAACAAGTTGAACCTACCGAACGGGAAAATTAAAGATGATTAAAGCCTAATGAAGGAAATCCCGTTCTATAGACATAGGCCTTTTCTAGGTCAATTTTTATAATTATCCAATTCTTTTTCCCAAATTTCTTGCTAAAGCTACTTGGAACTTCATTTATTAACTATGAAATTTGTTGCTTTCTCTCAAGTATGAAACTTGCTTATGCTTGATGAATAATTGAGTTGAGGAACGACCTTAAGCAATAAATCAAACTTTTTGAAATAACTTTGTAAAAAGCTGTATGAGTCTAATTGGACGAAGCATTTTTTACATGGTTTACACCATTTTGTTTAGAAATTAGACAAAGTAATGCTCGATTCAATTGCCCAAGAATTTTTCTTGTTACAAACACTTCCTCCACCAAATTTTCCACTGCAACATTTCTTTTCTAGAAAAGAAGGCATGGAAACCATCTTTTTTGAGAGCTTTCTAAAAGACAATAGTAGATAAGACTTTAAGCATTTCCTCATGGATTAGAGGTCTCCCTAGTTCCTGTTTGTCCTGATGAGAAAGAGCATATCTAGAAACCTCTAATATTGGATTTTCTAAATTGCTTTCTAGTCTTGTTATGGCGAAGAGGCGCCTAAAGTAATTTTTTTATTAACCTTTGAATCCCCTCTAAATCAAGTACCCAAATCACCTCTATCATCTTAAAGGCTTATTGACGCACTATTTAGCGTGATTGACACAATATGTGTAAAAATAAATTTTCATTAATTTGAAAAGTTTGTAAATGCAACTGAATCATAAGGTATTTATAGTTTTATAACCAATTTGTATTAATTTGAAAAGTTTGTGAATACAACTGAATCATAAGGTATTTATTGTTTTATAACCTTAAAATTAGTAAGGAAACTGAAAAAATCTAAATCTCATAAAATCAAGAAATAAACAAAATAAAGATAAACATTCTTAGGCTATCAATAAATCTTTAACAACCTGTTATCTTGTCAAAATATGTGAATTCGACTTTCAAAATAGTGTCAAACGGCAAAGCATATTTCCCCCAAGTCATAGCATATATTCAAATCAATGTTTGTTGATATTTTAAGGTTTCGTAACTTTGCCATATGCTAAAATTTATGGCATTCCAAATTTGGCTCTCAAAATTAGAACGGACAATCTTAACTAAGCTTCTAAACTACTTATGATAGCTCTTGAAACGTTTCTGATAGGTTGACTTTTGATAGGCTTCTAACTTCCTTTGGTTTTGACCCTCACTACTTCTAACTTGATTCTTCCTCTCTTATATTGACTAAAGTGGTCCATATATTGTAAGCCTAATTCATTCGTATCACTTAAAATTCTATTTTTGGCTCCCCTTATTTGCACCACTAAATGGTAGTAAGAGATACTGTGGTCCCCATCTCTTATTCACTTTGTTCTTGCTCTTAGCTTTCGGAGCCATTCCTCTTTATCAAGCAAAGTATTTAACTCTTTTGTCAAAGGTTGCTCTAAGGAAACTAGAAAATTTGAAGGAGAGACTGCTAGAGATCAATCTACTCTTGCTAGCCTTTTACAGACCTTTTCATTTTTTCCTGAACATATAGAATTCGAAGAACCTTAGAATTCCAATCTCGTAGGTTTTGCTGCAGTTCCTCCATGGTTATCTATATATTTTTCCCCGAATGCATCCATACTGTTTTGGATAAGAGGAATGAAGGATTGTTATCACAAAACACATTGGTTGAAATCGAAATGTCTCTCTTTAATATGTTATTGCTCTAAAGGATGTTTCTTAATAAGGATTCAACATTGTTCAGAGGGCAATTTGGGCAAATGAAAGACCTCTGGTTCTAGATATATAGTTCTCCAGGCCGGATTACACAAAGCTCTATCAATGTGTTCTTGAATAAGGGTAGGCACGCATGTCTATTTGACTAAGTAAAAATAGGTCCTATATACCCCATGTCCATTAAGCCACAATCATTTATACTCACCAAGAATGCACCATGATCTATTATTCACTAAAGAAGCAAAATCTTGAATGATATTCTATAGGATCAATCTAAGTTCAAGATTAGGGAAGGCATAGATAGCTAGGGGGGTAGGGTGGTGGGGGTGGAGGGGGATGTGTCGTGTGGGAGAAAGGTGGGTGGGTAGGGAAACTAAAGAAGATTAGACTTTCTGACATTGTCATTGCGTAAATTTCCTGGGTTGTTTGGCACACAACCTCTGCATCCAAAACGATAGTATTCTATAGTAGAAGAATGCCTTCACTTAGCGCTTGAGACTCACTATAGGAATAGCTATCCAACTGGGAGATATAATAAAAAGCATAGGCAAATTCTGGATCCATCTTCATCTCCAACAAGGCAACTAAATCAAGCATATATCCTCCAAGGCTTATAGGGCTGCATTTTGTTTGCATTTCGCATTTAAAACAATGTACGTCCTGGCACTGTCCTCGGGATAGTTGGATGACAGTCTCTTCTCTGCTGTGTTACCATGATGTTGTAACAAATTAGTTCGTGATTCTCTAGAAATGTGGCTTTGATTTCAAGTGCCAAATCAATTGGAGTTTTCATGGTATTTAGTGGCGTTATGGCTTCGTCCCTATTCTGGAAGAGAAGCAATAATGATTTCTGCTGGCAACACAACCTGAGGAACTCCAAAGTCAGATGTTCTAAAAATTTGATTCACTATAATTTCTAGAGTTTTCTCTCAAATTTTCTTTTTTTTTTTTTTTTTCCTGCACGACAGACACTATCATTGGAATAAACACCTGTAAATCTTTCTTCGTATGTAGTGTTTGAGCCATGTGAGAGTAGTAGCTGCATCTTATATATATAAAAGGGTTTCATTAATAATTGTAGGAGTAACATTTTTTAAAACTTTCTAAGAAATAAAAATTCTTTAGAAAATGAATAAAGGTGTATGGTGTACTTTATAAAAGAAAAAAAAAAAACATTTTACCTTTTCATTATGGTATATGTATTGATTGAAATCCAATCATTGATTTAAAAACATAAAATTAAATTAAACATCAAACTTCTATAAGTTTTACAATCATCAAGTTAGATTATAAGAAAAAATAAATTTGAACAGAAATTTATTAAAATGAGCGAATTCTCATAAAAATGTATTGTCGAGCCTAATTTTTCGATTTTCTATTTAAAATCGAATTCCCCATTTTCGATTAATACTAAACCATAACCCATTTAATATTAATTATCAACTAAAGAAATTGGAAAATTTCAATTTTTTATTTAGAAAAATTTTTAGAGTCGTCACCCGACTGGATACGGAAAAAAGAAAAGAAACCGTAATCAATTAGGTGGATTGATTACGATTTGGCTACCGGTCTTTGATTTCAATTTAAATGAAGAATTAAAAGGTTCCGAGTTTGAAGGCTAACTTATTAAACCTTAACGGATACCATTATTTATTTACTGAAATTAAGGTTATTTTTCTAATTATAATATTTTAAAAGAAAAAATAAATAAATAAAATCAAAAGAAAAAAGAACCTAAGTTTCTACATATTTTATTGTCGCCTTAAAGGTACCTATGTATCTGCTAGCCGAGATCAGATAATTGTAGTTCTTTCCAAAAAATCTTTAATATGTTGATTGATTTTAATTTTGAAAACCGACCAAGTTTATGTTTTTAATTGATTTGGTTTATTTAAAAAAATCTAAATAGGGTCTCAACTCTTCAGTGTTGTTATAAAAATAATTTCCTAAAGGTCCTAAAATCTTTTTTTATATAAAAAAATTTCCTTTGTTAATTTTTATCTTTAAAAATTGATTTTCTATATGAAAATTTCTAAAAGAAAAACTATTCTAAAGAATAATAAAATAAATTAATAAGTTAATTTATATATATATATATATATACATATATATATATATGTATCAATGCTTATATTCTTTATGTAACTTACCTAATATAGGAAAACTAATATCAAAGTTTCTTAAATTAGCATGTACACACATACACACACATATATATATATATCATGCTATGACTTTTAATATCCAACTAACAGAACCATAATATAACAATAATAACAGTGCCTAAATAAAGAAGCAAATTAAATTAAAATTGAAGAAACAAACCTGAGTTCTTTTGCACAAAAGGAATTTACTGTGGCAATGCTTAAAGAAGCAAATTTACATGTAGCTGTATGTATGTTGGAGTAACAGTTGACGGAGCGGCAGTGGATTAATGAACGTGCTGGCATATTTGTAGCGAAGTGATCTACGCGCGAGGGAAGGCAAGCCTGGACGTGCTTGGCCGTGCGGTTAGGGACAAATTGAGCGTTCGCTTGTTGTGGTCAGCATGGCGTGGATTGCTACTGTCAATTGTGGATTAGGTGTTGTTTGTACGGTTGCAGTGGACACAATCCAATCGTGTGTATCGATGAAGTCGTGGGTAGGACTTATGTTTGTGCGGTCAATATAGAGCATGCACTGATCAGTGAAGATGAAGGAAGGTTGTATGTGTGTTAAGGATTGTTGTTAGCTACGCGTGCTACTGTGTGCTCTTCAATAGCATTTAGTTGTAGGTTACGTGCTGATCAGTGGCGTGAAGCAGCTTGAGGATGGTCTTAGTTGGCTGTCGTGGCGTATTGATGATCAGACTTTATGCGTTTGCGATTGACGGGAGAGATTCAACCGACGGTGGGCATTTGGGCTATGACCAAGGACTGCTACTCGTTATCTGTTGTTGCTTCGGATAACGATCTTGAATGGGGTTGGGGTGTTTGACAATGAAGATGGTGGATGATGTCTGGCAGGGGATGAGCTGGATGTGTCGTATGGGTTATATTAAAAACTAAATTTGTGCAGTAAGGTGTAATGTGCTTACAATTCAATAGTGGAGTGTATAACCGCTTTTTTGTTTTGAACGTAAACGTGATTGCATTTATAAACCCAAATCATATCGTATCGAATCATATCCATTCATATTTATTGTATTTAATTTGATAAAAATTAAATTAGATTTGAATCCTTTATATAAATCCAAATCTAATAAAAATCAAATTAGATTCAAATGATTTTTATTAGATATGAATCCCGTGTATTCAACTTATTTTTTTGTTAAAAAAAAAACAAAGATCGAAATAAAAGAAACCTAAGTATCTAATAAAATTTAAACTCAAGACCCAAATTAAATCCAATCTAATACTTTAATGTTTATTTATTAGGCCGTTAGCCTGTGCCTTGATTTTTAGTACAACTGAATTGCACTTAAACCATGCGACTTCCTAAAATAATTATTTAAACTAAGCTAAAAGTAAAACTATTTATCCCTAATATAAGTTACTTCCTAAAAATCTACAAAAATCTTTATAATTTTTTCTTTTCTTATTTTTTTGGTATTTTCATTATTATTATTTTTTATCTTTTATTATTATTATTATTTTTTTTTTCTATTTTTTTTTTAATTAGGACCCTTTTTGTAAAAAAGGAAAATAAATAAATAAAATAAAAATAATAAAAAATTAGGACTACGGAGGGATAAAAATTAGATTTCTACATATATGTTCTTAAATTTCTTTTCATGATAACAAGAGTACTTGGTTTGGTTTCGTTTGCATGGCTTAATCATTTTTTGCTATTGTCCAATCCTTCGTCTTCAGTGGTAATCTCTAGTAGTTTTTCCTCTCTTTCATCTTCATCAATTTAGTCCTGTGGAAGAAAATATGTTGTATACGCATTGGAAATTTTATGGTGAATAGAGTCTATAAAATAATATAGGCTTGCGCTTTTGGGGGGCAATTGATGGAATATATCGTATGTCTATTGAATTGAGTTCTAATTCAACTACATTTTTAGAACTTCAATGGAATTTAGTCTTTTTTTTTTTTTTTTTACACCTTCTTGTAGAAGGGAAGGCAAAAGAAATGGAAGGAAAAAAAGGAATGCTGGGTTTGGTGAGAGGAACTAGAGAGCATTTTGGAACTTGTATTTCTAAATATTGTTAGGTTTGTGTTAATAGAATATTTTGGGCTTAAATCCCTTAGTCTCATCTTGATTTGCATAGGCCAATGGCCTAGCTCATCTCTCCCCATATCTAACCTCCTTATTCACTTAATTGACCTTAGCCTAGGTTCTCTACATGGCCAATCCAACTACTGCAACTTATAACAGCTAGAAGATAATGGATAAGTTTCAAAGACCAAGTCAACAATTACCTTCTACAAGTCAAGACTACGTTAGATTAGACAACTTCACTATCCATAATTTGCAAACGTGCCATCTATCTACTAACAGTTCTCCAACTGTTGGGTGCCCTCCTCTATAATTGCTAGCTAACCTTTAAACAGTAAAGCACTTAATTACTTTGCATACTTAGCTTACACTTTGTGCGCATAGCATTCTTATTTTCTCTACAAACAACCACTAACTTTGAAGTAAGCACACTAGATGACACCTCGGCAGCCCTTGCATATGCTCTTTTGCAAGCTAAACATCAAGCACAAAGTCCAAGTCTTTGTAAACTCTACTGGCTAAATTTTATAAATGATAGTTTACATGTTGGCTGAAGTTACTAGAAAACAAAAAAAAAAAAAAAAAAAACAAGAACACCTTTGGATACTTAACTAGAACTAAAAAATTTCTATAATTTGATAGTATAAAAATTTATTTATCATTATAAAATAAATATCTTTGAAATTCTAAAAATAACTTTACAGCAAGTTTCCAAATTACGGAATTAAACTTTATTGTAATTTCTAAGATGAATAGTTTATTTCGTTTTTTAATTTTTATTTTCAATTATAAAAATTCGCCTTTAGTATTATATATATATATATATATATATATTATGGTACAAGGGGATTGTATTATCCTGTTTTTCCTATATTATAATTGTTCATTTCTCCTTGTATTATCGGGTTTTAGGTATTAAACACTACCTAGATAAGCAGGCATGACTGAACAGCATGAAAATATTTAAAATACAAACAACACACCTAGCAGTTAGCACCTTGACGCCAGAGCGGCACCTAGACGCAACAGCAACACAACGTTTACTATTCAACGCTGCAAATACGGAACTTACACGACTTGCACTGGTCTCACTTGACTTCAGCTTCTACTGAAAAGGGAAATGTAGCGGTAAAGAGCAGGAGATGGATGTAGCAATTATGCTTAGTAAGCAATCCTCCTTATTCGATTTATTTTTACATAAAAAAGTCT
Source organism: Lumnitzera littorea (assembly GCA_024138015.1). Lineage (NCBI taxonomy): Eukaryota > Viridiplantae > Streptophyta > Magnoliopsida > Myrtales > Combretaceae > Lumnitzera > Lumnitzera littorea. The sequence goes on from JAMXBB010000007.1 coordinate 17,242,781, forward strand.
AGTCAACTTTTTTTTTTTTTTTTCTTTACAACTACTGCAAAATGGTAATAATAAATAATGGTAGCACAAGTTCGTACTACTCGATCGCTGTCATTTGACGATTAAAACACAGTGGGCAACTTGTGGTGAGCGTAGCTCCAACTTGTTTTGTCACTTGGGAAACGTTCATTATTCGATTTCATGAAACATATTTTAACAAATTTGCTCCATGTACAACGTGGAACATTTGGGGAAGTGAAATACAATTTCGGTTTGCCATGATTGCATGTGGACAAGACGTGGTTTGGCCAATATAAAATGCTTTTCCTAGGTCATTGTGTCCTAATTCTGCCACATAAAATGGTCTTGGTGGAGATATATACTGCTCATTTTCCTTTGATGGGCGTTCCGTACCCCCATTTTAATGAAATTGATTTGATTTTCCATTGTTCTATTGATTTATAATTTTTTTAAACTTAAAATATTAAATTTATAATTAACTCAATGGTCCGAACCTATAATTAAGGATTAAATCCTTAAAAAATCATTATTTAAGCCAACATGATGTTTGCTTTGATGAATATAATTCCTTCTAAAAAAATTTTTAATAATATTAATATATTACGTAAATCGATAAATAATATATAAATATTAATAAGATTTTAACACATAAAAATATAATTAATATTTTTAAAAAGGTATCTTCTTTTACTAATACTTAGAAAAAATTTATTAATATTAACTTGTTAATAATATTGAAGTTTTGTCGAGTTTGATTGTTGGTGCAATAAGGCAGCCGATCACCTCTTCTTTTCTTCCCCCTCAAATAATTTAGTTTTGTTCTGATTTTTGAATTTTCTTGATATGTGTTCCTTTTTCCTCGTACGGATTAAGAATAACCAGAAATCACATAAACATGTATAATCGACATAATTTCTATCTTTAAATAGTGTTGGTATATATTACATATAGCATTATTATAAATAATTTTACATAGTATTTACTTTTGGGGCTAAGTTAACACTGCATCGCCTAGCTGAGACAAATTTGAATATGAGTTTGTTAGATTATCTTTTTGATACCATATGTCTTTCTGTTATGGTCATATCTTTATTTCTAAAGATTTTTAATGAGTAAAGTAAACAATGGCCTATCTATTTTTAGTAATATCATTCTTATTCATTGAGAATATAATATATAAAAAATTGGGCTGCACATAGAACCATTTTATTATGCGGCACATCTTTAGTAAAGTCTCTAATTAAAAATTTAATTTTTTTAATCTTTTTATTTTTTGATATTGAAATGAAATCTCTTAGTTTATTTTTATTTAATTTTTTTCGATTTACAAATTAACTACACTTCGTATCCGTTATTGCACTCGAAGAAGAAATTCGCTTCGTGGACAACGTGAAATGTCTCAGAATTCAAATACTACTGTTCACGTTATTGCACGCCCGCGAGATATGGTCTGAGCATCTGAATAGACGATGCCAAATTCTCTTTTGTTACATATTTTGTGAAAAGATAAAGTACGTATAAATAAATATATTATTATTAGCAGATACTGCACTCACAATTCACATGCAAATTAAAATAAAAAAATACTATAAACACTTATCAAATTTATTTTTATATTCACTCAAATATATATATATATATATATACACTAATAGATACTATATTCGCGATGTGCATATAAATTAAAAAAGAAATACTATAAGCACTTTATTCCCTAAAAAAGAAAACTAATTAAAAATGCTTTTATCATTATTATTATTATAATTAGTCATTTTCATTGACTTATAATACTTTTATTTAATTATTATTTTTATCTCATTTTGATAATAGTATTTCGATGGTTATTTTAGTATTTTTATACGATAGCATCCATCATGGCAAAAGAATATAAACATAAGAAAAATAACTATGAAAAAGAAAAAAGGAAGAAAAAAAATTCTAGTGAAGACCATTCAAAAGAATAAACATGATAAACTGTTTCCTCAAAAAAACTCCAACTCTAAATAGTGGATCAACTTTAAAAGGAAGAGCTAGAAGTGGGGATTTGCGATAAGAATTTTTTTACTATAATGTTAATAATATAGTATTACTATAATGCTAATCAAAATAACTTGCTATACAAGGTTAGTAGATTACCTTATCTTTCCTTCTTTCTTATTTATAAAAGCTATTAACTTACTATCTAGATAATAAGTTAACCTATTTTAATAACATGAACGATATAGATTAAGTATTATTAAATTAATGATTTATATTGGTCAGTATTATGATAATACATTTTTGCTAACGTTATTGTAGAAAACCACAATAAATAGTGAAAACTAATAAAATTACAAAAACATACACCTTGTATTTTTGAAATACAAAATATTGTTATAATCGAAAATGGTAATTAAAGTAGATTGTAGAGGATAAATTTGTAATTAAAGATGTAGCTGTTACTTAAGGGTTTATTAGCTTTAATAATGTAGATATACATTTATTTATATAGTTTTTTTAATAAATATTACTAAAGTATTCATTAACCTTTTTCCCTTTATTGTTTGTACACATAAAATTTAGGTAAAGATGATATGGGAGCATTTTTCATTTGAGGTCCTTGATACAGAACCTAAGACGAATAACCTCCTTTCTAAGATTCTTCACGGAGCCTTACCATGAGACTTAGTTTTCGACTTATTAACCAAAACTTAAAGTAGTAGACCATTTTACTTAGGAAATATAGTAAAGGAAAGTAATAAAGAAAAACCATTAAAAGAAATTTACAAAATAGTTTAAGTCGAATTACCATACCCGAACTACTTGACATTGATGTGAATAAGAGCATTCGGTATAATTTAGGATCTTTGGACAATTTTGTTTAAATTGAGCTAAATTTTAATGTAAGTTCATAAAAGTTAAATAAATAGCCTTAGTAATATCAATTTCTCAAAATAAAGTAATTATAATATTTAATCTCAATAAATGTATTTTTATCGAGTACGATTAGTAATTATTGAAAACTCGAAATTAGAGTTTTAAATGATTATAAAACCTTAAAGATAAATTATATATGTAATAAAAATATTACATGACACAAAATAATATATAGAACATATGTATATACCCTGCGTATAATTATTATGCATATATATATACCCGTAATTTTCTAAAATACTTGATTTATTGCGATTTAAGTTAAAATAAATAAGGAAAACCATAAAGGTTCCTAAAATTATCGAGGCAAATGGTTTGAGCTTAATTAGGGCGTGTAGAGGTTCTTAAGCTAGGTTTTAGTAGATAGATTAAGTTTAGCATGCAAATGATAATAGTATATAAGGTGATTTTTAGGATGTGAGAGAAAACAAAAATCCATTTTACACTCTTTGAGCCTTGTAAAATCTAGAAACCCTCTCCAATATTTCATATATACAATGGAATATTGGGGAAAATTTAGTATAGGGTTTGGTGATTAAAGAACAAAATTAGAAAAAAAAATATAAAAAAATTGGGCATGATTTGGACTTAGGTTATTCGATAACTTAAAGAGTTTTTGGAAATTGACCATCACCACTACTTAATTGGGGAGGTAGTGCTTGGAGTTGTCGATAAACCTTCTACCGCCAAAGGTGGTTGGAGTTGTTAATGTTAGTAAAGTCTTAATTTCACTTGATTTTTCTTAAATTGTTAAAAATAGCAAATTAAACCATAAAATTTTCAAAAAAAATTATTCCCACACATTTCATGTATAGAATCTAGAAAAAATTATCATTTGTATAAATTTGATAGTTATTATACACGTCATTAAGAAATTAGAGAATTTTCGGTATTGAAATAAATAAGCCTAATGATATAGTTTTGCTTTTGAAATTTTTCTATAAATTATCCTATATTGATGTCAAATTGCTATGAAGAGATTTCTCATAAAAATATTTTCTAAATTTTAATGTGATTTTTTAGTCCTAAATTTCGTATTAAATTGTGTTTATAGTAGAAAAATAACCTATTTTTTTAATGACCTTACTTGGATATCGAGTTTGATTCAATATTGAAGTATGATTATTGTTCTAGAGTGGTTGGGTTGATTGATAAAGTGAGAAGTTATGGAAAATGATGAATTGGCCTTAATTAGCGAAGTTAGTATTTGACTAATTTAGTGAATTTAAAACAATTGATGAATTGTAATGTAATGAATGAAGAGTTAAGAAGTAATGAAACTGAGGAAGCTTGGTTTAGAGTGTTATTTGATACTTGAATTTGATTCCATAATTGTAATTTGGAAGGAAATTAGTAAATTAGCTACTTATAGGAGATTGATTAAAGGTAAAGGATGATTCAAAGGATTATGGTCATGAAATTTTCACTAGATTGATACTTAAAAGGTAGGTTAGAAGTAAAAATGATGAGTAAAATGTTAAAATAGGAGAAGCAGAAGATTGGTCAAAGGATGATTTTATTAAAAATCTTAGAGATAATTATGTTAGAGGGTAGCTCAGAGGATAATTTAGTAAGAGCCTTAAATTGGGAAAACTTAAAAGCTATATCAAAGAATAAAACTAATATCATGAATGACCCTAGTTTAGCTCAGATGATAACTCAAAGGNTAATAAGATTTTAACACATAAAAATATAATTAATATTTTTAAAAAGGTATCTTCTTTTACTAATACTTAGAAAAAATTTATTAATATTAACTTGTTAATAATATTGAAGTTTTGTCGAGTTTGATTGTTGGTGCAATAAGGCAGCCGATCACCTCTTCTTTTCTTCCCCCTCAAATAATTTAGTTTTGTTCTGATTTTTGAATTTTCTTGATATGTGTTCCTTTTTCCTCGTACGGATTAAGAATAACCAGAAATCACATAAACATGTATAATCGACATAATTTCTATCTTTAAATAGTGTTGGTATATATTACATATAGCATTATTATAAATAATTTTACATAGTATTTACTTTTGGGGCTAAGTTAACACTGCATCGCCTAGCTGAGACAAATTTGAATATGAGTTTGTTAGATTATCTTTTTGATACCATATGTCTTTCTGTTATGGTCATATCTTTATTTCTAAAGATTTTTAATGAGTAAAGTAAACAATGGCCTATCTATTTTTAGTAATATCATTCTTATTCATTGAGAATATAATATATAAAAAATTGGGCTGCACATAGAACCATTTTATTATGCGGCACATCTTTAGTAAAGTCTCTAATTAAAAATTTAATTTTTTTAATCTTTTTATTTTTTGATATTGAAATGAAATCTCTTAGTTTATTTTTATTTAATTTTTTTCGATTTACAAATTAACTACACTTCGTATCCGTTATTGCACTCGAAGAAGAAATTCGCTTCGTGGACAACGTGAAATGTCTCAGAATTCAAATACTACTGTTCACGTTATTGCACGCCCGCGAGATATGGTCTGAGCATCTGAATAGACGATGCCAAATTCTCTTTTGTTACATATTTTGTGAAAAGATAAAGTACGTATAAATAAATATATTATTATTAGCAGATACTGCACTCACAATTCACATGCAAATTAAAATAAAAAAATACTATAAACACTTATCAAATTTATTTTTATATTCACTCAAATATATATATATATATATATACACTAATAGATACTATATTCGCGATGTGCATATAAATTAAAAAAGAAATACTATAAGCACTTTATTCCCTAAAAAAGAAAACTAATTAAAAATGCTTTTATCATTATTATTATTATAATTAGTCATTTTCATTGACTTATAATACTTTTATTTAATTATTATTTTTATCTCATTTTGATAATAGTATTTCGATGGTTATTTTAGTATTTTTATACGATAGCATCCATCATGGCAAAAGAATATAAACATAAGAAAAATAACTATGAAAAAGAAAAAAGGAAGAAAAAAAATTCTAGTGAAGACCATTCAAAAGAATAAACATGATAAACTGTTTCCTCAAAAAAACTCCAACTCTAAATAGTGGATCAACTTTAAAAGGAAGAGCTAGAAGTGGGGATTTGCGATAAGAATTTTTTTACTATAATGTTAATAATATAGTATTACTATAATGCTAATCAAAATAACTTGCTATACAAGGTTAGTAGATTACCTTATCTTTCCTTCTTTCTTATTTATAAAAGCTATTAACTTACTATCTAGATAATAAGTTAACCTATTTTAATAACATGAACGATATAGATTAAGTATTATTAAATTAATGATTTATATTGGTCAGTATTATGATAATACATTTTTGCTAACGTTATTGTAGAAAACCACAATAAATAGTGAAAACTAATAAAATTACAAAAACATACACCTTGTATTTTTGAAATACAAAATATTGTTATAATCGAAAATGGTAATTAAAGTAGATTGTAGAGGATAAATTTGTAATTAAAGATGTAGCTGTTACTTAAGGGTTTATTAGCTTTAATAATGTAGATATACATTTATTTATATAGTTTTTTTAATAAATATTACTAAAGTATTCATTAACCTTTTTCCCTTTATTGTTTGTACACATAAAATTTAGGTAAAGATGATATGGGAGCATTTTTCATTTGAGGTCCTTGATACAGAACCTAAGACGAATAACCTCCTTTCTAAGATTCTTCACGGAGCCTTACCATGAGACTTAGTTTTCGACTTATTAACCAAAACTTAAAGTAGTAGACCATTTTACTTAGGAAATATAGTAAAGGAAAGTAATAAAGAAAAACCATTAAAAGAAATTTACAAAATAGTTTAAGTCGAATTACCATACCCGAACTACTTGACATTGATGTGAATAAGAGCATTCGGTATAATTTAGGATCTTTGGACAATTTTGTTTAAATTGAGCTAAATTTTAATGTAAGTTCATAAAAGTTAAATAAATAGCCTTAGTAATATCAATTTCTCAAAATAAAGTAATTATAATATTTAATCTCAATAAATGTATTTTTATCGAGTACGATTAGTAATTATTGAAAACTCGAAATTAGAGTTTTAAATGATTATAAAACCTTAAAGATAAATTATATATGTAATAAAAATATTACATGACACAAAATAATATATAGAACATATGTATATACCCTGCGTATAATTATTATGCATATATATATACCCGTAATTTTCTAAAATACTTGATTTATTGCGATTTAAGTTAAAATAAATAAGGAAAACCATAAAGGTTCCTAAAATTATCGAGGCAAATGGTTTGAGCTTAATTAGGGCGTGTAGAGGTTCTTAAGCTAGGTTTTAGTAGATAGATTAAGTTTAGCATGCAAATGATAATAGTATATAAGGTGATTTTTAGGATGTGAGAGAAAACAAAAATCCATTTTACACTCTTTGAGCCTTGTAAAATCTAGAAACCCTCTCCAATATTTCATATATACAATGGAATATTGGGGAAAATTTAGTATAGGGTTTGGTGATTAAAGAACAAAATTAGAAAAAAAAATATAAAAAAATTGGGCATGATTTGGACTTAGGTTATTCGATAACTTAAAGAGTTTTTGGAAATTGACCATCACCACTACTTAATTGGGGAGGTAGTGCTTGGAGTTGTCGATAAACCTTCTACCGCCAAAGGTGGTTGGAGTTGTTAATGTTAGTAAAGTCTTAATTTCACTTGATTTTTCTTAAATTGTTAAAAATAGCAAATTAAACCATAAAATTTTCAAAAAAAATTATTCCCACACATTTCATGTATAGAATCTAGAAAAAATTATCATTTGTATAAATTTGATAGTTATTATACACGTCATTAAGAAATTAGAGAATTTTCGGTATTGAAATAAATAAGCCTAATGATATAGTTTTGCTTTTGAAATTTTTCTATAAATTATCCTATATTGATGTCAAATTGCTATGAAGAGATTTCTCATAAAAATATTTTCTAAATTTTAATGTGATTTTTTAGTCCTAAATTTCGTATTAAATTGTGTTTATAGTAGAAAAATAACCTATTTTTTTAATGACCTTACTTGGATATCGAGTTTGATTCAATATTGAAGTATGATTATTGTTCTAGAGTGGTTGGGTTGATTGATAAAGTGAGAAGTTATGGAAAATGATGAATTGGCCTTAATTAGCGAAGTTAGTATTTGACTAATTTAGTGAATTTAAAACAATTGATGAATTGTAATGTAATGAATGAAGAGTTAAGAAGTAATGAAACTGAGGAAGCTTGGTTTAGAGTGTTATTTGATACTTGAATTTGATTCCATAATTGTAATTTGGAAGGAAATTAGTAAATTAGCTACTTATAGGAGATTGATTAAAGGTAAAGGATGATTCAAAGGATTATGGTCATGAAATTTTCACTAGATTGATACTTAAAAGGTAGGTTAGAAGTAAAAATGATGAGTAAAATGTTAAAATAGGAGAAGCAGAAGATTGGTCAAAGGATGATTTTATTAAAAATCTTAGAGATAATTATGTTAGAGGGTAGCTCAGAGGATAATTTAGTAAGAGCCTTAAATTGGGAAAACTTAAAAGCTATATCAAAGAATAAAACTAATATCATGAATGACCCTAGTTTAGCTCAGATGATAACTCAAAGGATTTTTTACTAGAGAAAATTACTATAGAATCGCTTAGAGCCTAACTTAAAAGATTTGGTAGTTTTAGGTAATTTATAAAAATCATTGATTGGTAGAGAAATTATGATTTGTAAAAGAGGATAGTATAATAAGAAGTTGTTTTAGAAGTTAACTTAGAATTAAACTAAAATATTGAATTGGAACCAACTTATAAAGAACTAATTATCAACAAGCGAGTATTTAACTAGTGTATATAATATATATATATATATATATATATATGACTTGTAATTAACCTTAGAAGTACTTACTTTTGTTTAGTGAATTCATAGAATAGGAAGCTTATGTTAACAAGCAAGATTGGGAATGCACCGCTACTAAGTAAGTGAATATTTGTGTATGCTTCGAGTAGACTTATGTCTATTCTTAACTTTATGTGCTTTGTGTTGTTTTAGTTTGGCTGAACTTGATTTTTAGTTGATATATTGCTTAATGAACCATTTGGAGCTACTTGTTATAATTGTTGTTGATTAAATAGTGACATGATATTGAATTTGGTTATTTGTTGGTGCTAATAAATGCATATATGACATTTGTTAGGGTCTATGTTATGTTAGAAAAGAAACTAGAGACTAACTCTATTTCTTAAGATGTTCACCTAAATGAACTCGATATTGAGATTTTAGAATTGACAAATCTACAAAGTTAAGGTTGGATAACAAGTGATGAATAAGTCTGCTTGGATTGGCTAAGTTTTGCTTGGCATACAATCTCATGTATTTATGGTATGGCATGAAAAAGATCTATGGGTCAAGTTTTCTAAAAACCGAGATATTGTTAGGTTAGTTTCCATATAAAAAGCTAAGTTTTTCAAGTGAATTACTTGATTTGTAAAAGCTAGGTTTTTGAGCATATAGAGATTGCATTGTATTTGTTACGTTAGTTATATTCTGGATTTTCCAACTACTTTATGTGGTTATTACTAAGCTAAAATGTTTGCTAGGTTCCTAAATATATTATCTAGATGCCTGATTCAAGTCGATTGAATTAGATAAGTTGCTAGGCTAAGCTAGGTTAGGCTAAGATATCGGTACTGATGCATATGACATGCATGGGCGTGGCATACACTTATTGCATTTGCGTTGCTTGGTTGGAAAACTATAAGATCATGTAATTGGACTAACTACTTGAATGATGTGTTTGTTTTATTATGATTATTGTTATGTATCTATCTACTCTCACTTAGTTGCAGTAGTTGAAGGGATAAGTTTCTCTTATCCTTAGGTTATTAAATGAATAGATAGAAGAATCAAAGTGACAAGGAGACTTCAAATCTCTCATTGGAGATAAGCTCTTAAGACAAGTTATTGATTACATGATATGGCTAGAGTATATGAAGATAGCTTTTTAAGAAAGTAGTGGGAGTTACTTCACTAAAGGTTTAATATAGTCATAGTAGTCTAAAAACATGTGTTTGTAAAAGAGTTATTATGTTGTATAAGAAATGTATAATTATGATACTTTGAGTATGGCTCATTAATATGAAAGCTTACGCTATTATTTATCATAATGAATAGGAAAGATTCAGAAGTAATTGTTAATAGAACAAAAGAGTAGATTGAATACACGTGCTATTTTATCCTTAACTCAAAGATGATAGCAACAAATCATCTTTAGGTACCAAGAGTTTGAATAAAAATTACTAAGCAAATATCTAAAAGGTAAGGCATTACACTCCCAATTTGTTAGGTCCTTTATAAAGGACCCTAAAAGCTACCAAATTTGCTTTCTCTCTATCTCTCTCTCTCTCTCTTTAAAATTTTTTTCTAACAAAATGATATTTTATGTGTTGAAAATTAGCACCTTTTTGTGCCTTCATGTTCCATAGCTTTTACCATCGACTTAGAATTCAACGTTTAGTAAGAAGTTAAGTTTTATTAATCTTATCTTTTTATCATAGTAGATTAAATATTAATAATATATGTATTTAATTATTGTTTTGTATATTTTATTTAATTTTTTTTATAATAAATTTATTAATTGTTTAAAATGTTGAGATAATATTAAGTGTTGGTTAAAAATAATTGGTATAAAATGCATGAAAGGTTAAAAGAAAATATTAAAGACCTCTCCTCAAGGACTTCTAGTAAAATGAGAAGGTTCTTAACAAGAAGTGGTTCTTAGGTTGCCATGTGGTAACTTAAGAACCGTATAGAGGTCCTTACAGATGGATAGACTTGGTCGTTGAGTCAAATCGGCTTGAAACTATTAATTCATGGGTCGGCTAAAAGCTAAACTAAGCCTGGCCCTAAAGGCCATGGGCTCGAGCCTATTTGACTAAACTAGTGGCTCTTGAATCATTTCCTTTATTTTTTTTAATTTTTTATTTTATAATTAATTTATTTTATATTTTTTCTTGTGTTCTTGTAAATAATTTTTCGCTTTTTCTCATACTTCTATTCCCTCCCCGCCACCCCCCCAAATTATTGTAATACTTTATGTGTATATTTACATTGCATGTATTGACACATAAATGAATTACTGTTATCGTCTGCTTAAATTTTATTCCGTTTTAAAATAATTGATATGAATCGCGTGAGCTTAATGTTTGTTTAACATTAAAATATTTAGTACTATTAACAAAGTGAGAAAGTTGCAAAAGGATGGATAATTCTCATTTGAATATTGGAAACAAGAATATGTATTGTATGGAAAAGAGGTGCTAAGGGATGATAATTGATGAGAAAAAAAAAATATATATATATATATATATATATAGTAATATAAAAGAGAGAATATGTGAAAAGTATAAATTATTCTATACTTTTTAGGCACATTTAGGTATAAACTGACTATAATTGTGTTTATTTCTCAAGTTCTTAGTAATTTATTGTGTAATATATTAATTTCAGATGATTCAAATGCAAAAGAGACAAAATTCGACAAGAATAAGAAGATTTAGAGCTATTATAGCTGTGATAAAGGAATAATGCTAAAGGAAGATCAATTGAGACTCATTACGGGCGTAATAAAAAAGAATTTAAGTATTCAATGCTTGTCACTCTCTCTATTATGACCATGATAAAGGGAATGACCAAGGCGAAAGCTATTTTTCTACTTGTTTATTATAGCTGTAACTCTACCTCGGAAGAATGACCATGCCCTTAATCACAGGTGTAATTAGGTAGAATGTTTGCAATGAGAAGATCATTCCTCGAGTCATGGGCGTAATGGGAGTAGACACAATGATTTTTTTTAAATCGTTTCGTACAAATTGTTATGTGTAACGAGTCTATATGCTAGGAGGTGTCTTGAAGTGGTGTGTTTCGAGTCTTTTGACGAAAATAATATAAATACGCCACAATTTTCAGAAAAAAAAGAGAGATTGGATCATACATTCATTCATACATCTTCGTACTCATTGTATTTTGGATTATTTTCTTTTAGTACAGTTTCTAAGTATTGTACCTTATACCTTTTCCGAAATTACTCGAAAGAGATGACGAGAATTCGTTGTTCGTGTATTTATCAGATTTCTATAATGGAATTCAAAATAAGGTTGTATTTTTCTACTTGTTCTATGTTAATTTCTTTGTTATTCATGCATTTTCTTGATATGTTTTGTTTTTTCATTATGTGTGAATAGTACGTTAGGAATTACCACATCATTTAGTATGATCAAGTGCATGAAATAGTAGTTTCTTAATAAATGTTAATTCTGATGAATTGCAATTAATGAATCTAAGTATGGTGTAGTGCATGACATTGACTTAGGACGGATTTCAATAAAATATGTTGAGAAACAATTTTATTAAATAGATTTAATTCATTGGAACAACTTATTCTTGATAATAGAGATATTATTAGAAAATTGCTACATTCTTAGGAGAATCGATACATTAACATGACATTAATGCGATTCGAATTGGCTGTTAATTAGGAAGAGATTCCAATAGATACAATTATGATTAGAAGTAAGTGGTTTTGAGAAGAATACTTACATACTTAATTTCCGGTAGATAACAAGTATTAAGACAAAAAAGTATTTTAATAAAAAAGTATTTTGGTAAGATTATACTAAATGGTGAAGCAAGTTTGCATGTTAAATGTGTTGTTAATAATTGTTTTGTAACCATTATGTTAGTGGCATTAATTTGTGGATTAGTATAGTTTAGTTAGCAATTTAGAGTTTTAATAATTACTTATTTGATAAATTGGATTGCTAGATAATAGAAAGATTAATTGGTACTAGTGTTTATAGCTAGTTTCTAGTGGAGACGACCCTATATTCATCCGTGTTATAAAACGATAGGTACACTTGTCTGTCGAATTGAGTTAAGGATAGGATATAAGTTTATAAATCGTAAAACTCGAAAGTTCTGTTGAGAGACGATCAATATATTGAGAAAGGGAAAAGTATAAGAAGATGTTGATAAAGAGAGAATTTTTTTTTTTTTTTTATAATCTATCTTGCTGGGTTGGAATTAGCTTAAATAGGCTTGAGCCAACTAGCTAAATGACTTAAGCTCTTGAGGCTTAGCGATTCTTAGGTTAGTTCAAGCTCACCACTCCTTAGGTGGGGTCGATTCGACAACCCTTTTGATTGGTTTCAAGCTAGGATACTGTTTAGAATCAATCTTTACAATGGTTTATAAATGAGGATATACTAAGATAATACTCATTTCTCTATCTTTTGGCCGTGATGATGGTTGGGTTTGCATCTCTAAACTCTAACATTTTTCTTATAGGGTTTCACCTTTTATTAGAAACCCATCTTTATATACTTAAGATACCTATAGGGATGGGTTTTTGCAGGTTGAGTTCTTAGAGTTTTAGAGTTGACAAACCTTGAAAATTATGAATTTAAGCTTGAACTTGATAAGAAATTTAAAGCTTAAACTTGACTAAAATGCTCATTTATCTTATTAAGTTTAAACGAGCTTATGCTTACAAGCCTGATATTATATTATATTTATAATATAAAACGTAACATGTATTGTATATTAATTCTATATTATATGTATAAAGTTGATAAATTGATTCATGAGTTAGGTCATTAATAATATCAATAATTCAATTTTTTTTTATTAAAAGGAAAGCTTTCATTAAAAAAAAAAAAATTACAGATATGATGGCCAAGAGGCACAATCCACAAATAAAAGTCTAGCTCATTGGGATTGGGGGTTAATAACCCAATAATTACCATACATCCCAAACTTCACTTGGATAGCTATCCAATGTGTACACATATTTGTCACATGAGGAATAAAAGAAAAAGAACAAGTACTAAAAAAAGCCTTTAAATGCAGTATGTCTCGGACTAGCCCATCAAGAAACCAAGGTGTCTGATGAGGAGATGCTAAAATATTGACAATTATCTGTGAATCCGATTCTACCATCAAGTTCCCCCAACCCCTTTCATGTGCTATAAATAGAGCGGCTCTTATAGCAGAAGCTTGGTTAACTTGCACATTCGTAGAATGCGTAGGCAATGCCGTAGCCTGGAGCAAAATCCCGTCCGCATTTCTACAAACAACTCCCAATCCCCCACAAATGGATTTCATACCTATGGCAGCATCACAATTCAGTTTGATGCCAAATTGCATAAGGATTCGATGTTGTGACATTAGAAATTAATTCAAGCCGAGAAGAACCGACACTGATGCTGTTGGAAGTTGAGTTACTAAGCATATCAGCAGAAGTTGAGTCTTGCTGAAGAGTGCTATCACATTGCAAAGTTGACATCATGATAGAGGATGCCATTTTGCATTGGCCGTCGGTAATTCGTATATCAGTAGTAGCCAGTGTCACTTGCATCTCGTGAGGGACCAACATGGAAAATAGTCCATGAAGACAAATAAGATTCTGGTCGAAAAATGAGAAAATCATGTTCCTGTCTAATTTCCTTTATTACCGCAAAAGGATTTAAATAATAAAGGTAATTAAATAGGAACTTGATTTTCTTAATTTACCACAATTCAATTATAATAGACGAGTTAAATAGACGAGTCCGAGTTAAACCTAGCTAAGATAAGTCGGACTAAAATAGTTTTAAATTATTTACGGTCTTACTTACTAGGTTGTGTTGGTAGGGAATGGGGAAAGAAAATGCAAAAGCTTTATTTAAGTAAGCTCTAAAGAATCTCCATGAGATCATCACCGCCAATCGCACCCGCTCTCTCTCGCACACCATATCATCACTCAAAAACGACAGAAATATCATGCTTAGCCTCCACCTCAAGCCTCGCCCTTCCTTATTTTCCCTCGCTTTCTCACCTCCCAAACACCACCACTTCAAAAAACCCTACTCCCTCTCCTTCCCCTCCAAGATGTCCACCTCCTCCTCTCTCATCGAACACATCGTCCTTTTCAAGGTCAAACCCGACACCGACCCAACAAAAGTCAACGCCATGATCTCGAATCTTAACGGTCTGGTCTCACTCGATCAAGTCCTCCACCTTTCCGCGGGGCCCGTACTCCGCACCCGATCCTCTCTCTTCCAGTTCACCCACATGCTCCACAGCCGTTACAAGTCCAAGGAAGACCTCAGCGCGTACTCTGCACACCCTTCACACATGGGCGTCGTCAAAGAAAACGTCCTACCCATTTGCGAAGATATCATGGCCGTTGATTGGGTCTCTAGCCAACTAACCGCCTCAACCGAAATCCCACCAACTAGTGCCCTTAAAGTTAGCTTCTTGAAACTGAAAGATGGTTTGGGTGAAAACGAGAAAAATGAGATCTTGGGGGTTGTGGGTGGAATTAAGGAGAAGTTTGAGGGTGTGAAGGAAATTTCTAGTGGGGAAAATTTCTCCCCGGCCCGTGCTAAGGGGTTCTTGATTGCGTCCCTTGCGGTTTTCAATGGGGAAAAGGAATTAGAGGCTGTGGAGAAGAATGGGGATTTGATTAATGAAGAGAAGGATAAGGTTAGGGAGTATTTAGATGGGGTGGTTGTTGTTGATTATGTTGTTCCATCAGCGTCTCAATCCGCAAGCCTTTGATTAATCCTTGTAATTGTATTTTATGAATGCTGGCTGAGCTATCGGGAAAACATATGATTATGAATTGAATAATGCTATATTTTCGAGTAAATTCTGGTTGTGTGCAAACTAAGAGTATGATTTGACTACTTAATATCGTTGAATTGGCTACTAGGAGCTTATAGTTCCGATGAACAATTTGGATAACGTCATGGCTATCAATTTTTTGAATGGATACAGGGTTCTTGACTTTTGCTTAGCATGTCGACAATGCACATTTAAATTATCTTTCAATCATAGTATAATTAGCTTTATTGTTGTATTGTGCTTGTTTAATGCTACTGGAAATTTAAAATTCTGGTATTAATGCAGTAATAATATGTTTAGATGTTTGGATTGACACCAACCAGGTCATTGATCTGTGTTAATTGCTTAGCTAAGATAAAAATTTGCATACTAGTGATCTGGTAACTGAAGTATGATTAGAGTATTCAGTAGCTCAATGTTATGTAAATGGGATAGAACTGCTGTTGACGTGTTCATTGTACAGAATTTTTATACTTTCATGCATCATGTGAAGATATATACATCTATTCTGCTATATATTTATGTGAATTTATTGAACAGTAGTATCAGCGTGTATCTTATAATGAAATCCGTACTCCCCCTGTATCATTGAATAGGGATATATGTTGAGTTTTTAGTCTATATGGAACTTGTATAACAATCTTAGATAAAGTAACAACTTGAGATTAGATATTATTTGCCCGAAGCTCCAATAATTCAAATTGTTTAAAACTTCAATCTGCATTTGGTTAACACTTGGACCACTTATTATCTTCACAATGGAGTTTGTGTTTCCTTGATGATCTATCGAGTGTCCTTATGTTGTGTGGTTGATTATTTGTTCATCTTTGTTCTCTGCTGGATCAATGAAATGACTCAATATTACTAGCAAGATGTGGTCCATACTAGTTTTTTATTGGGACGTTTAAGTTCTGTAACTTGTACAAGTATTTTCTTTAAGGAGATGAACGTTTGTATTTAGCATGCTGCCTTTTTCAACTCTTTCATTGTTTTATGGTCCAGTGAATTGTCCACTGCCCTTGGCCTAATCTAAGGACGGTGATGTATCTTTGCTGTCCCCTAGCAATGATTTATGGAAGCATAAATCCAAACTGACTAGTGATGAAGATTCTGAATGGCCAAACTCCAAGTTGGCATTGTTCACACTTCACATTATAAACATTTGTGCAAGTACAACTTGCTAGGCTTGATAGACAGCTGCTTCATGATTTTCATATTTTCATTGCTCCCCAGTTCCACATCTTTTTGGTGATACTGAGGGAACTAATGCTTTCAGTTACTCAAAAGAGTAAATTGTTTCTGAAAATTCTATACCTAGAGCCATTTAACTTGTTATGCTTGGGTTTCTTGTGTCTCATTTCATTTTATTCAGTTATGATTCTTGTTAAATAGTTGGTTCATAAATAGTTCTGTACTTTTTAATTTTCCATAACCCATTTTTCTTGGATAAATTATGGGGTATCCAAATGGAAGTGCGTGAGTTGAGTATTTCTTGGTAGAATTCTAGTTCATGGAAAGTTGTTCATTATTCCTAAACCTGTCCTTTTGTTGTGAATCAGAGAGAGTAATGGTGAAACATAAAAAAAAGAAGAGGCTATGAAGGAATTGACTATTACCACATCTAGGAAGTGGTCCTCGCAAATTCCCTATGTTTCTTAATAGAGGAATTTGATGTTGAAATTCAAGTATAGTGGGGCTGTCTGGATAACTATACTGCTTTTGTCATTCTTTGCAATAGTAATGTTTGATGCTTGTGTCTTCTTACGTTTGTGAGTCTTGGCACAATGGTTAAGTCGCTTCTTTCGTAATTGGTTTGTCATGGCTTCAGGATGCATAAGCAGTCCTTAGAAATGGTAGGGTTTAGGCTCTCTTTTTTTATTTTTATTTATTTTTTTATTATTATTATTAATTTTTTTTAATGAAAATATGCAGCTGATAAAAGCTTCAGAAATTATGTCTATATATATATATATATATAAGATAATGTATTAGCTTCTGTGTCTTGTCATGCTTTACTTACACAACAATATTGATGATTTACAATGCTGGAACCAGAAAATCCACCTGAGAAGGGAGGTAGAGATTCTAAACGAGAGAATGTGGCCTAAGATTAGCATCTACTATCTAATGTGGCAGAGTCCTGCCTCTAACACCACCAGCTTGCCGGCATGATTCTGCCACAATGCAGCAAAAAATTGCCTCCTTACACGCCTCCCATCACGATTCACCGATTCAGTTGCACCTCCATCAGCTGCAGGATCTTGCGCGGATACACTGCTCCCATTCCTTTTCCTTCTTCTTGGCATGGTTCCAGATTTTTCATCAACTGATTCAAATGCTTTTAGCAACTCGGAAATCAAAACAGGACAGCTGTTCCCTAAGTGCTTGAAGCCCTCAGACTGCATTACCAGTCCCAAATTTCCTGGAGTTGCTGCAAATTTTAAGCATATTGCATTCAACTGTTAGCACTGGTGTTGCTCAGCTAGAGCAAGGGTAGTTGCCAGTCTCTGCTGTAATATTGTCGCACAATTTTGATTCACATAAGAGCTTCAATCTATCTAAATGATAGCAGTCAGCAGCAGCCAATAGATGCTGCACCGTAATGGTGAATGGGCATTAGAGAGTTATCCCACATACATCAGGAAGTTCCATCTGTGTATATAAACAAAAGCATGGCCTTGAAGATAATGGGATCCATGTCCTCCACAACTATTTCTTCCATATTAGTTATCCCCAACAAGCCCAAAAAATTGGGCTCCGAACACGGGAGAACGAGCAGCAATTACCAATGCATGAGCTTTAAACTTTTCTTCCCTAACAAGGAAAACTATATCACGGCCAACTTCAGCATCAAACAAGATCCCATGTCTGATCGTGGCACATGGATACATTGTTTCGGTGTCTCCATGCGTGTTCTAACAACCATAACAGTGCATTGCATGAGAAGGCAATCATCCTTAATATAGTCAGATCCCTCCAACACCGTCCTACTCAAAAAGCGTTTATAACCCCGCACCCCCTGCCTCGGTACTTCAATGTATACGGACCGCTTTCAAGGGTGCGATCAAAATGACCATGCACTTTGTGCTTCCCTCTCCCACTTTGATCCACCATAGTCAATTCGACCAACGCCCTAACTTCGTTCCCTTCACTTGCCGACGCGATGAAGACGGACGTGTACATCGAGCTGTCCTCGTTGTTCTTGCCATCTGGTTAAAAATAAACCGCCCAATGGTAACCCCGGACAGGTTTAGGCTGTGTTATTCCCCTTATACCTGTGCTAGGTGACCTTGGCCTGTCAAATATTCGAAATGCTAAAGATCATCTTATCGGTAGTTAAATTCTTAGTATTTCATTTGGTAGGAGACCTACTTTATCTTTCAAACAAGTCCTGAATTTGTGAAGTTTCGATAGAAATCATGTCACAGACGACAAATTTATGCTCATCAACCTTTCCCTATCCTTTTTGGCGGGGTGGGGGGCAGCTTATTAGTTTCTGTCAAGAGTAGGCAAAGGAGAAATCGGGAAAATCTAAGATGAAATTTCTAGGTTGCAGAAAATGGGAAGGAGCAGATTAGAATGCTAAAAATGAGCTAATTAGGAATTTGAAGCTTTTGTGGACATGGGAGGAGTCATATTGGCACGAAAGGTTCAAAATAAATTGGCTAAAGGAGGGGGACAAAAGTACAAATTTTTTTCCATCAATCTACATTGATGCGTAGGTAAAGGAGTAAAGTTTTTAAGATTGGAAGATGAAGATGGTAGGTGGACTGGAGGTGAGGAGGGTATTGTGCATTGTTTCCGCATACACTATGAAGACTTGTTCATGTATAGTGAACAAAGAAGCTGTGGAGATATTCTAAACTGGGCGCTAAGACTCATCTTAAGCGAGCAGAATGCAGCTCTTGGGGAATCGATATCCTCAAAAGAGATAAAATGTGTTGCATTTTTACTAGGCGTTTTGAAAGCCTCGAGCCAAGATGGCTTCTTTGAAGTTTTCTTCCAACAATATTGACGTATTGTGGAAAAGTATGTTGTGGACATTGTCTAATGTATTCCAACCCCTTCTCCCTCCTCGATGATATGGATATAGCTTTTATCCCCAGAATAAGCTCCATGCAAGAAGTAGATCACTTTTGTCGCATTAGTTCTTTGAAATTTCCTATTTAAGATAATTCCATGTGTCTTTGTTAGTAATCTTAAGCTAATCCTTCTAAATTTAGTGTATGAGTCTTAAAGTGCTGCGGTGACTAGGTAGAAGATTCATGATAATATAATTGTAGTGCATGAAGCGTTTCATTTCTTGAAGAATGAGAGTACTGGAAATAAAACCTTTTGTAGCCTCAAACTATATATGAATGAAGCCTATATCAGAGTTGAATAAGAATTTTTGAGTGTTGTTTAATCAAGAGTTGAATAAGAATTTTTGAGTGTTGTTTAATCAAGGTTAGGCTTTTATGTGACTTGACTTAACTGGGTAATGGCATGTGTCTTTATATTCTTTGAATAAAGTGTTAGTAAATGGGAGAGTAGTAGGTTGGTTTTTTCCTTTAAGAAGCTTAAGATAGAGTGACCTCCTTTCACCATATTTTTTTCATTTTAGTGACATGTTGTAAAAAAGTATAGGAAAAGTGATGGATGATAATAGACCCATTGGATTGAGGCTTATGTAGGCTTACCTTATTTTATTACATTTACTTTTTGCCAATGACTCTTTGGTTTTTTAGAGCTTGTTTAGTAGTGAATGTGTAGGTGTTGAAAGATATTATCTAGTTATATTGCAATGCTTAAGGGCAAAGGGTGAATTTTAAAAATCTAACATCTCCTTCAATAAGAATACCCTTGTTGAGGTGGTGCAAAAGGTAATGTGAAGTGCTATGAATTCCAATTTCTACCAACCTAAGTAAATATCTTGGCTTGCCCTAATTATGGTAAAGGAGCATATCTAAAGCTTAGGTGTTTATTAAAGAGAGGATCAAGATAAATCTAAAGAGTTGAAAGAGATGCTTGTCATCAAATACAGGTAGGGAAAGTTTGATTAAGGTGATGGTACGGTTGATTCTGAATTATTTAATGAGCTATTTCAAATTTTTTGCTAAATAGTGTAGAGAGGTAAATTCCATGATTGCCCATTATATATGAGGGCAAATTAAAGAAAGGAAGAAAATTCATGGGATGAGTTGAGAAAAGATGGCACTTTAAAAAAATAACGGAGGCTTGGACTTCAAAGATTTAAGTGATTTTAACTCTGTGTTACTTACTGAGCTTGCATGAACATTACACCTAATGTGGATGCCTTTTTGGGTATGTATCATAAAAGGCTTTTATTTTTCCGAGTTTCTCTTTCTTTTAGGCTTCTAGAGGCTCATATGACCCTTGGGTGTGGTCAACCATTTTGTATAGAAAAGAGTTACTCTTGAAAGGAGTATCGTGGCAAGTTGGGGATGGTAAGTCTACTAGAGTAGTGCATGATTGTTAGACTCTTAGTCTTCTTGGATCTAGACTTACTTTTAGACTACAACATTTTGGTCCTAATCTTATGGTAATTGAGTTAATTAAGAGGGATGCAAGAGTTTGAAATGTATAAAAGATACACTCTTATTTTTAGTTACAAACAATGAAGGTGATCTAAGTGATTCCTTTGTCTAGTGTTAATACAAATGATCTTCTTGTGTAGCCTTATGAAAGGTAGGTATATGCTATTAAATTGACTTCTTACTTTGTTAGGTGTAGTTTGTTTTCTTAGTTAGGCACTTTTTCTTCTCATCACATTGAAAAGGTGCTTTGGAAGTCGATTTGGCACTACCTAAGTCTACTTATGGTAAAACTTTTTATATGGCAAGCTTTAAATAATGCGATTTCTACTCAATCTAATTTGTTTAAAGATCCTATTTGCATTCACTGTTGTATAAGTTCTATAATTTGGAAGAAATGTTGAATGTTTATTATTGTGTTGCAAATTGACCAAGTTGGTTTGGTTTGCTACTTTTGGCATAAGGATTGATTCAAAGGAAATTACTGCTTTGATAATTAGTATGTTATATTTATTAAATGGTTAGACTGTTTTAAGAATGACATTGGATAGTTGCATGTCAAGATATGTAAATTAAGTTAGTGTATTTGGAAGTCAATATAAGGGTATATTTGATGAGGAAAATCCTAATGTAGGTAAGGTAATCGAGTCTTGTAGGTGAGCATTGAGAGTATTGTAAATGGTAGGTTTTCATGTGAATTGATGATAGCTTTATTGGGTTCTTTTGTTTTGGCATCTAATGGAAGCAATAATGAAGAGAGGAATACAAGAGAAAATGCAGATTATGCAACATTGAATGTGAAGCTGTAAAGAGAACCATATGGGCCTAGATGAATGTAGAAGAGAGTGACAGCATCACAAGTGGCTGTTATTGTAGAAATTTAAGTGGGGATGTTCACTTTGATTCTTCTTAAGAAGATTGTCAAGCAAAGGATGGGTGGAGTCTAATTTGAGGTGGAGAACTCCACATGGATCGAATGTAAAGGTAAACTTTGATGGGGCCTCTGATGCTTGTTCTAATTCTACTGCTATAGGTGTTATAGCTAGGGATGCTAAGAGAGTTGTTTGTAGAGGTTGTAATAGGGGTGTTGTAGCCAAATCTTTGTTTAAGGTGGAAGCATTGTATATGTGGAGGCTATTAAGTTTGCAATAGAGAATAGATGGCTATATGTAGTCCTTAAAATAGATAATGCACTGGTTTTCAAAACTATGACCTCAAAATATCCTCTTTGGATGATATTTGATATGAGGTAAGTATACCTATTAGTTTATAATATAGTGGATATGAATCTAAGTATTGATCCCTTAGGGATTTTGACTACTATTATTTACTAGATCTCTATTATCTAATTGACAAATTCGAGTTCAAGAATTTAAATAATCTAAATTAAATTGCAGCAACTTACTAAATTAATCAACTAATTAATGGTTATTAAAGAACTTAAACAAGAAAGCAATCAAAGTGTAGATTAACTCAAGATTTGGAAACTATATCTAGATCTTTGTTTCCCTTAGGCCTAAACATGTAACTTTCTCTAAAGATAATCTAATTCTTTTTTGATCAAGGAAATTCTCTATTAAAGTTAATCACTTTCTCAAGTTTATTAACCCTAATCTTGAAATCACCAATTAAAATCTCTTCTCAATAAAATGACCTAAAATTGCATTATTGCATAATGAATTCTCTAGCGATATTAATCAAGATTCTAGAAAAAACTTTGCAAATTATTTCTAATCTTGCAAAAATTTCTATCAACTATGCCTAAATCTAATCATATAAAAAATCTCTTGATTCTCTTATATGATATGAGAGTTTAGAGCATTACTTGTGAAAAAAATAATCTAAAGCATTAAGTACACATAGTTGAATCAAGAAAAAGAATAAAGAATTCCTTAAATTAAATAAAATCCTTGTCAAATGAATAGATCTAGGTTATGTAAGACCTAAGTATAAAAGATTTACTCTTTACACATATTAAAGTAATAATCTTACATGAAAGAGTAAAGAAAGGTAGAAGAGTGAATTATGAAATCAAATAAAAATCGAATCTTGAAGTCTTGATATCTCTTACTCTCTTAAGTGTTCTCGTTTTGAAAAGCTCTCTAAAAGTCATCAAAAGATTCTCTCTAGAAGAACCTAAAGAAGCTTTATATAGGAGATGGGAAAAATAGGACCTACTGCAATTGATATGATTGGGAACACAATTGTGTCTCTTGGTCATGTAACTAGCTATGGTTGCTTTGTTTCTTTTTTCTTTTTCTTTACTGGGAATGACAAGACCAAGGACATGGTTGTGTTCTTAGATCGTATAACCTACTATGCTCACTTAAAAATTTATCCAAAATCACCTAGAAACAATATAGCCATGTCATTTAGGTGTGTCAATTTTCAAATCTTCATAACTTACTCATGTTAGTTTTGAATTAAGTAAAACTTGTTTTTATTTTCTTGTTTTCTCACATAGATTTTTCCAAAGCCTAAAAAAAAAAAAAATATTTTACTCAATTAAGTATCATTATCTAT
This sequence comes from Lumnitzera littorea, assembly GCA_024138015.1. Classification (NCBI taxonomy): domain Eukaryota; kingdom Viridiplantae; phylum Streptophyta; class Magnoliopsida; order Myrtales; family Combretaceae; genus Lumnitzera; species Lumnitzera littorea. Next base: position 17,266,418 of record JAMXBB010000007.1, read on the forward strand.
AAATAAACTCAAATTTCAAAGGAAAATCATGAAAATTCACTATACAAAATATAACTAATTTTACGCGTACCAATATTTCCATATGTATTATACTTAAGAGGCTCGTGAATAATTTCCACTCAGTTGCATTCAACTTGGTTAGGCAACTAGTAGACTTGTTGACAGACTAGGTAGTTAAGCGTTCTAGGATGTAGTTTTGTTTGTTATATCAGGTTTCTAGGTCCCCATCTCCTTTGATAGCAATTTTAGTAGTTGATTCAAATTGTTTATCTTTATTTGATAATTGTACCCAACTTTATTATTTGTGTTTAATATAATGAAATGTTTTCTCTCGACCAAATATACATAGTACTTAATGTATGTTCACTTATATTATTAACAATCACTAAGTATAGGTAAAAATACATCTAAATAATATGTAATTGAAATAAACTACTAGAAACTACCAAAGACTCACCTAATATTAGGTGTAGAAAGAGATGGTGCGTTGTGAATTGTGACCAAGAACAAATAAAGTTAGTTGCTGAATGGATCCAAGCTTGCCAAAAGCTTGAAGAAGGAAGTGATGGGGAATGTGTGAAAAAATAGATATGAATGAAATGTAAGTAAAAACTCATGAACAGTCTTAATGGATATAATGCACCAATAAAACTTCCGAGGACTCACGATATAATTCAATATGATGCATAAATTGGTCTGATGAAATTACTTGCTACATAGCCTTGTTTAAGGGTTAGGATAAGAGTAATATTAAGAGTAAACAGGCAGTGTTTACGCAAGGAAGGAAATATTTAAGTGTATTAATGATGATTAATATGATGTTTGCAATTACAAGTACAAGTGGTATTTATACCTGAGAATTTAGGGCAACATGCCTAAAAGGAAAAAGACAAAAGAGTATTTCCTAAGGCAGTAACGTACAAGATAAAAAGGTTAAAAATGAATATTCAAGGAAAATAATCATTGGTGTAACGAATTTTACACGTGATTCTGTATACGTGGTAATACTGTATTGGTGATGTCGTTGGAAGATGTGGACAAAAGGTACGGTCAACCTACTTGTCTAAGTAGGGGTGGCTTAGTTAGTCTAGAGTTTCTCTATCTTGACTTCTTAGTAAGAGAGATGCCGAGTCATTGGTTAGCTTAAGCATGAGAGAATAATCTACAATTTGGTGTACTATAGAGAGATGGGTAGTCATTTGGCTTGGTATAAAGAGTGACTTGGCAAAAAAGTACTCGGTTTTAGTAAGAGGCAATTAGAGTATAAGAATCTGCCTTACTAAGCCTTTTAGTCTTTGAGCTCGGCTACAGGTTAAAAGCCCAATAGTTTGATTCCTATCATGACAGCAAGTAGGGATTGATGTATGCAAGATTGACTTAAGCAATGAATGACTAACAAGATTAAAGTATAAAACTAAAGTGAAACAATTTGAAGAATACCCTTAACATTAGACTAAATGATCTTTTATTAAACCATTAAAGCAAATAATTAAAGGGAGAATTGATGAAGACCATCAATGTTTACTTAAAAGGAAACGAAAACAATACTTTAGGAAATTAGAAAACCCTTCCTTTTACCATCAAATGCAAAGAGAAAATAAGAAACACTAGCAAATTTAAAGCTCATATTTGAGCCACTACAATCTAAAGGAGCACCACCATCTGGGGGTTTTTGATAACTCTTTGGTGTTAGACGGTTATCGAAGGTCAAAGAATTGAGGTCCTTACTTTTCACCTAAGAATTCCTCCAAAATTTTTAAAATATCAAATCAACATCATTAATTCTCAAAAATACAAGGAAAGTCTTATTTGATCTATATTTTAATGTAGTATTTTTGCCTTAAATTCAATGAATAATTTTATTTTTCCTTGAGAAAATACCTTATTAAGTAATCGTAAGTGGTTTTTGAAAGGGTAAATGATGTTATTTCAACTTAAAAATTTATAAGAAGATATGCAACACATATATTGTAAAAATTTAAATCCACAAAAAAAAAAAAAGAAATTGATAATTATTCTAATGGCAATCAATATAGTATTTATTGGTGGTAAGGACAATGCAATTATTGTAAGTTTTGTTACTATATGATGGTGGTGATCCTAGCTTGGGTGGTAGTAATAAGTATGCTAGTATAAGTGGTGGTGGTTGGGGATGCCATTTGGACGATGATAGAATGGGTTTTGCAAAACTTGAACCTGAACCTGACCTGACCTGACCTGATATTTTACAAGGCTTCCCAAAACTTTATAGGGTATTCTACAAGGTTTTTACCTTACTTCCATAACTTGCTTCTATATGGTTTTGTAGAACCCATTCAAAACTCAACTTAATCTGCAAATGCACAAAAAAAAAAAAAAGTAAAAACAAGATAAATTTAATGAAAATAGGTATTCTTGTTCATAAATAAGATGGTCAGGAACATAAGCATAGTAAAGTCTCCATGTATCACATCACCATACAAATCCTTGTTACAACATCTACGTAAACATTCATTACAATTCTAAATTAAATAAAGTGCAACTGTCTTCCATCATCTCTATTAAATAAAGTTTAACTAGTAAACTCATTGAGTCATCCTTTTCCTCAATCACCTTCATATCTACAAAGAAAAAAAAATCACAAAATATATCAAAAGTAAACAATAGAAACTATTTTCATCACTAAAAGAACTCAATATTATATAATCAAAACTCTTATCACTTATTTCATCTAATAACTAACTTTGAGAACACATTAATGCCTTAAATGTATTTGGATGTAATCAACTTTTGTGCGAGTTAATTAGCTGCTCACTAGTACTAAATGTAGATTCAAAAGCAATTGTAGACGTAAGAATAGCTAACATATCTCTTGCCATAATTTGCAATGTAGGATACTTGATTCTAGTAAGCTTCTACTAACCAAGAATATCAAAATTATCACTCCAAGGCAATATGGGCTTTTCCAAGTGGTAGTTTAGCTTTGATTTTATTTTGCCATCAATACTAATAGTGCTCATTTATTGTATGAACTTTAGTTCATCATAAGATTAGGAGTGCCATCACTACCTACTAAAGGAATTGAAGAAAAACTATTACTCACTCTCTTGTTGTAGTGAGATTTAGCTATATATTAACATTCTTGGAGTAATTCACAACAATATCTTTAATTTTTTTGATCTCTATAGCGTTACTCTCTCCATAAATAGTAAGAATAACAAGGATCTAAAACAGCATAAATAGCTATAATCAAATGCGTATTGCCCCGTTACTTTTTAAATTTCTCAAATATCTCATCAGCTATAGTACTTATATTCATAGTTGGAATGCATTTATAATGTCTATCCAAATGTTGGACTTTGTAAAAAACTTCTTTATAGCCAATTATTACAACAAGCATATTATATATAGAGTTTCGCCTAGTTTTGCAATTTGAAACAAGCTTTTCACTATAAAAAACATCTAGTTGCTTGCATGCATGTTTAAATTTCTCCACTCATGATGGTGTTATTGATCAATATGCAACACCAACACAAATATTCTCTATTGACTTTTCAATTACTATTATCCCATTCTTCACAACCAAATTCAAAATATGTGTACAACAACGCATATGTAATACTTTTCCTTGAAGAACCAATTCATCCTTTCTTAGCTTCAATATTAAACTCATGATCATAGCATTATTTATAGAGCAATTATCTATAATGACTGCAGATGATTTTCTTTCTATACTCCATGTTATAATGAATAGAATAAATAATCAACCAAAACCTCTTTCGTGTATAAAGTTGAAACATATACAAAAATGACTAGAAATTTATAATTCTTAATTATATAAAATCAAAATTAGAATATATCTAACCAAAAGGTCTTACTCTAATGGTCGACTTTGGGGGTTCCAATTATTTTCAATAAAGTGTGTTGTGATGGTCATGTATCTTTTTTTTTATTTTTTATTTTTATTGAAGTTCACATATCCATTGTTATTGTAATTTTAGAATTAATACTTTTTAACAGCACTCTCAGTCTTTCCTTCTCCTCAATGTTCATAACTTTTTCCTTTATTGTAGCGTGACCCACATAATTAACAAGAGGTTGAATGTTATTAATATACTCTCTAAAATATTTATGCTCAATTATTAAGATATGATACTCATGAACAATTATGGCTTGTGCAAGTTTCTATTTAGAAATTTTTTGATTGAAAGATCAATTTCTTATTGTTACACCACTACCACTCTTAAACTCAACTTGCTTTTTCTCAATAGATAAGAGACATTGTCTTAATTTTTTTTTTTTTATTGAAGTACACATATCCATTGTTATTATAATTCGAGAATTAATTTTTTAACAGTGCTCTTAATCTTTCCTTCTTCTCATTGTAGATGTTCATAATTTCTTTCCTCATTATAGCGTGACTTACATAATTAACAAGAGATTTAATGCTACTAATATATTCTCTAAAATATTCATACTCAACTATTAAGATAGGATACTCATGTACAATTATGGCCCACCTAAGCTTTTGTTTAGAAATTTTTTGATTGAAAGATCAATTTTCTATTGTTACACTACTACCATTATCAGACTCAACTTGCTTTTTCTTAATAGATAAGAGGTATTGTCTTAAATCTTTTTGTTTTGTTTACTTTAAGCATCTTTTTAAATGGTTGTGTAAGTGGTTGGTTTCATTTTGACTATTTGTCTTTAATTTTTTTCTCATAATGCTTGCAAATAACATAATCCTCCTTATTAATTGTTTTTCTCACCATATTATTCGATATAGGAGAAGTAAACTTATGTTTATTAGCTTTGTCACTTTGATAGATATCACTTGAAACTTGAGAACTTGAGAACTTGATGAACCTAGTCATTTTGTTGATACTACTTTCCTTTTAAGTCTAGAGTTTGGTAATGGACATTCCCCATCGATATTGATGTTTGCATTTGCATTAACGTTCATCTTGATTTCATTCGATCTGTTTTCCTTACATCACATAAAAGAGATTGTCAATTATTAGTTATACATGTTGTAATAAACAAGAGATAAGTAGCATTGCTTTAAGAGAAGTACACATTTTTTTTTTTCACTTCCACATATTAATTTATGAATATGGGAACGTATACTAAACAATTGATGATCCCAATTGCTCAACTTAAAGTACAATAATCAACAAAGACATATCGCAACAAGAATAAAAAGAACAACATGATTTAAAACTAAAAATATGAACTAATTCATTGTAAACTATTGGAATTCAAAATAAAATAAAATACACCTTGTAAAAACAACAAACAATAAGAAGATGCTAGGTATTATGTACCTTATTAATACACATTCTTTAAATGATGTATGTGCCTTATTAATAAATGAGTAAACCTTTTCATTTTTGTTCTTTTCTTTTTCTTTTTTATATTGAATTATTTAGTGTTAATATAGAGAAGAGAGCATATTTGCATTTTTATTGTTATGGTTGTTGTTATAAGAACATTGATAGATGATATGAAAATTTTGTTACTCTTATCTATATACCTAAAAAACGTGTTAGTGTTTTATAGTATTCATATTTTTTACAAAATACAATCAAATCAGTTGGAGGGGATATTCGCAACATGCACTTTGGCTCTTATATCATTTTGAGCATAACAACAATAACATAATAATAACTAAGTAGCAAAATATATATATATATATATATATATCTTTTGAACATAACAACATAGTATGCATAACATCCATCATATAATCGAACCTCCAAAACCAATAGCCAACAAAAAAAAATTTTGAACTAAGCAATATATATAATAATTAAGGAACAAACAAAAGAATGAGAAATAAAAAAGAAAAAGAAAAAGAAACACTAGGTGCGTAAGAACATTATAGATCAAGAAATGTACTTAGCATTATTGATTAGTACACTAAATAAAACATAAATAGAAATCCACACTTAAAAAAAAAATTCATAATTCAACAATATAAACTACATCATAAAAAATTCATCTTTTGAATATAGATCCAAAAATAACAAAAATAAAAGGGATTTTTCTATCAAAATTACAAACAACAAAAAAAGAAGGGGTTTCTCATAACAAGAGAGAACGTGAGATTTTACCTAGTCAAAACTGTGGATTTCGAATTGGGAGAATAGAGATGAGATTGAGTTAAGAGAGATTGAGCGAGTGTGACTTGTAGTGTAGTGTTGTAAGGTGAAGAAGGGGATTGGGATGAAAGAGAGATAGAGAGTAGAAAGAGATAAGGATTGAGGCGAGTGGTGAGAGAGTCAGAAAGTTGGATGAAGAGGATTGAGATAATGATTGATGGTTGAATTATTGTTTTGTGTAGTATGTTGATTGTTGTGAGTTGTGAAGAGGAAGAGGATTGAGGCGAGAGAGTCAGAAAAATGAGATACTTAGAGTTTATTGAGAATAAGATTCGACCTTAGGATTTTTTTTTTCAAAGATTGAAAGATATAAAATATTATCTTATTAATTATTATGTTTTATTATTTATATAGCAATACTAATATTGTGCATATAATATCATAATTGTATTTATTATTGTTTTTATCTAGGTTCTAGTTTTCCATTAGATTTTTTCTAGATTTCAAAATCTGACCCAAAACGCCATATAGCTTACTAATTATTTTTAAAACCCTCTCAAAACTCTATAGAGTTTGTACCTATAGGGTTTTTAGTGGGTCAAGCAGTTGGAAACCCTACAATAACCAGTTTAGTGGCATCCTTAATGGTGGTCATGATGTAGTGATGTAATGGTAACATTGATGATAAAAATAGTATAGTAGTGGTAGTGCTAGTGGTAATGATAGTGGTAGTAGTAAGGGTAGGCATTTTGTTAACGATATCATTGTTGTGATATGGGTTGTTTTGGTGTAGTTATCATAGCTAATACCAATGGTAGAGTTGGTGATATTAATAGATTAAAAGTGCTAGCGGTGGTGATGTAACGGTAATGTTAGTGTAGTGGTGCTACTATGGTGATAGGAATGGATGATTGAGGGAATGTCACAAGTGGTAGTAACAATAATAAAGATTAAAGGTGTAGTGCAGGCAGATATGATAGTATAATGCTCAGTGTTATAGTATAGTGGTGGTGTGGTTGAGTTATTAAGGTGATGATGTTGAAATGAAAGGTGATGTTATGGTCATAGAGGTAGTGATAGTAATAGTGCTAGTTGTACAACGTGGTTGTGTTAGCAATACGATGGTAGTGGTAATGATGATGTTATGTAAGAGGTAATAGTGGTGGGTTGTGGTAGTGATAAGACTATTTGAGTTATGGTCATATAGTGGTAGTGAGATGGTAGCGGTTCACATGAGATATGTTGGTGGTGATCATAATGAAGGTGATGTTAGTGGTCTCGTTTTAGCATTTTAAATATAGGTATTTTAAAGGGAAAAATATTACAATAGTGAGTTCCTTGAGGTCAAGAAAGGACAAATAGTGATTCCGAAGAAAAAAAAATTTGTACTAAAAATATAAGTCGCATTAATAGCTACTTCAAAAAAGAGTATTTTGAATGGAATAGCTATTCTACCATAATAGATATGCTTTAGAACTAACATATTCAACTAAGCTAGAAAGTAGGAAAGAGATGAAAGAGGTAATTTTAATCTAAAGAGGTTAGAAAACAACAAACAAAAAGCCAGTCATGTCTTTAAAACATTCTATATTTTGAATCACATAATCATTTTAATATTTTGTTTTTTATTACTTGTGTTTACCATTTAGGCATAATTCTATCACCCATTGTTACTAAATACTAAAAGAAACCTTATAAATGGAAGAAATAAGGGAAAGTGAGGAAGAAAGAGATGTCAAAATAAAAACAACTTTTGAAAGGAAGGGGATATAAAACAAGAACAAGAGGGATTCACTAAAGAATATCCTTCTCCTTACAAAGAATAAGAAAATAAAATAAAAATAAGCTTTCTTCAAAAGAAATTTGTAGTGCACCAAAAGGATAAATTATATACCCTTTTGCGTTTATTTCATATTGTTTAACTTCTTTGCCTTTGAAATTAAACATTCATATGTTTAAATATATAAAAGTCGTTTTAGACTCATATAAGACTATTTTTTTAATTTTAATTTTATATTGTTGTATTTTATAGTGATTTTTCATTATTTTATACATTACCAAAATAGTAAAATAAGATTTAAAAGTAAATTTTCAAAGATTTGGAAATTCATTTCAATGATAGCGAGAGTAAGTGCAAATGAAGCAAATAGAAGGGTATTGAATTTGCAATTTACCCAAAAAGTACACATACATTGTTGACTTTGAAATTTTATGGGTATGTATTTAGTAGAAGATATTTTATGGTTCTTTTCATTTGTAATGAAAACATTTGTCGATGTAATCTCAAGAGATTGTAAATAATAATGTATTTTAGTGGTAAGGGGTACATAACAACAATGATAATGTGGAGCTTTCGACAATACTTATAAAGATTATTGGACGAACTTATTTTGTATTACTCAAAAAGTCCTTTTATTTATCAGAAAGAAATGCTAAATGAAAGGGTAGGTCTGCTATCAATAGAACTTAATCTTTCATAAATTGGAAAGAGAAGTGCTAAACTAGCAATTTCATTCTTTAAAAGATGTTACTACTAGAAGCATATTCCCCATATCATCTACAAATTTGAACTTTTAGACTAATCAATTGTGTATTTGAACTTAATATGTGGTAGAGTAGGAGGTCAAGAGCTCCGATCTTCTATTGTCATTTAACTATAGATTAATTTAATTGAACAACTTAATAGGCCTTAATTAGAATTTTAGGTACTTGCATAAGAGGTAGTATTAATACCAATATACAATGTCATATTCATTTACATGTTCAAACTTTTTCAGTAGTTGATTGTCATTCTAAAAGATGAATCGAACTTTATGTCATCAATTATATTAACTAAATGCTTTCAACGTGAAAATGCAAAGCGAAGAGTTTAGTGTTTTCATTTTAATTGTACAACGATATTAAATGTTGTAAATCATAATTTGGAAGGTCTGAAAAGGCAGCACTAGTAACATGCTGGAAAGAACGTAATATGACTTACATGTTATAAATTAAAAGTCACGCTGCAAAATTAAGTGTAAATTATGTTGAAGCTCTTGAAAAAGTACTGAAATGACTACAACACTTTGAATTCGAAAATGCAACATTGCACCCATTGGAGTTATAAGCTTGAGTTTTTTTTTTTTTGGCCAATATAAGCTTGAGATTTAAATGATATACATACTCTCTTTTGGTTGGGATTCTTTTTAATATTTTTTAATGTCTATTGGTGCTAGTTTTCAAATGGTACATCTCTCAAAATAAAATCTAAAGTACCGGTACAAATACCTCTTACAGAATTAACTACCTAACAAATCCTGACGTAGTTAGACTTATTCACTGTTTACTTTATTTAGTTTCATTAAAAGAACCACATAATATTTTTTTAATCTAGTGAATAATATATATTTACTTTAAAATTCTCCCTTAAAAATATATGAATTTTTCATTTCCCAACTCTTCTTCTCCGATCATTATATTTAACCGTAGTTATGCTAGAAAAGGAAAAGGTTAGTTTATCCACACATCATGTTTGAAAATAAAGCAAATCAAATATGAAAAAAAAAAAGCAATTTTCCAAATTTCTAATTTTAAACAGATTTAAACTAGATATATATAAAATAATATAGGATAAGAAAAAAATACAATTAGAAAATGATAGCTACGCTAATAAAATGGATCTTACGGCTTTGACAAGATGTAGTGTTACATATCTTTAAACTTAGACTGACTTTGTTATTTGGATACTTTGTTTGAACGTGATTATAATATGTTATAATATATAATTTTGAATTTTTTTTTTGTTGCATTGCCTTTAGTATAACCTTTTTTTTTTATTTTATGTAATACTTATTTTATTTATTTCTCAACTAAATTATAATTTGTGAGAGGGGAATTTGAACTTTGATCTGTTCTGATAGAAAATAAATGGTAATGCCAATAGGATGTAATGGCCTAGCCTTTATAATACTTATTTGATGCTAAATTTTTGTCATTGGAATATTTTTCAAAAGCCACTATTAGTTTTTCAAGGGACTTTTTCTTACAAAAAGATTCTTATAAGGTTGTAATCTTTACATGACTTAATATGAAATTTCAAAACCTATATCACATAACATTGTGTTTTTATAATTGAAACATTTATAACTTTTTTTAGATGGCATAATATTTCAAATAAATGTACTATAACTATAACCATTAATGTCATATCAAACCAACATGATATATGTATTTATATAATTAAACAATAGTATTTATAGCATATTTATGATAACTTTATGAGCATAGATTGTTTACAATATATATTATATAATGTATAATTTTAGAAGTTCTTTTGCAATGGCACTTTTTTGGTATTACCTTTTTTAATGATACCTTTTCGGTTTTAGCTTTTGATCATTATTTTTTTTTTTTAAAGTCACAATTAGTGTTTCAATCTTTTATAAGGATAAATTTGAAATTTTTTTTGTTATTAGTAAAATTTTAGTCATAATACATTTTAGCCATTCATATTTTTCATTTTTATCATTTAAACATTTTCACAAACTAAAATTATTTTCTTTTAATTATGCATTCAACAAATGTATACTATATGCAAAAGGGTAATTACAAAGTTGCAATCTTTATATGATAACTTTAGCATATAGCAGTTTTATTTCTACGATTTGAAGGTTATAGCCCTTTTTAAATGTATAACATTTTAAATAAATATGTAGAAGATCATTAATAGACACATAAAACCAGCATAATATATTTATATTTATGTAATTAAATAATAATATCCACATCATATTTATTGTAACTTTATAATTATAAATTATTTAAAAATTTACTTATGATAAATTTTTATAGTATATCTATACATATTCTTTTTAATATTGCGTATACTTTAAAATAAAATCTGCACATAATACGGATACTAACTTGTTTAACCTAAAACCAAAGTTGGCAACATCTTTTATGTGGTGTATTATGCTGTTTGACTTTAAATATGATTTGTTGCAATTGCAATCCTAGAGACATTTTACGGTTAAATGTGATGTAGCTAGCTAAAGTGTTGTGCAATTCAATACATAGCCTTTTAAAAAATTTTACACAAATTAGCATATTAGTTTAGTTTGCACTTATAGAGATAAGTAGGTATAAGGTGGGTAAAGTATGAGTCTTACTTATATCTTATTCTATAAGTATAGATTCCATAATTTTGAAACCTATATCTATACAGTAGCATCTTACAACCAATCTAAAATCTATATGGTGCAAAACTTATGAGGTATAGGATACCTTATGGAATCTATAAATCTTACTTTTCTTTCCATAAATTACATGTTTTAGGAAACATCTACTAGCAAAAAAAAAAAAAAAATTTATTATTATCATTTATTATTTATTTATTCATATAATTGAATTTTTTTTTGTATGGTGTAAACATGGTGCCCTAAAAATTATACCCTTTATATTATAATAAAGTACAGGTTTTAGGATAGATACTAAGTAGAAAGAGGTGGTATCCATATCCACCCTATGAGAGCAGGTTTCAAAAAATTTATATCTAAAACTTATCTTATGACCCTTACTATCTACTTGATTGATAGGTATGGGTAGCACTCCATATAATAGGTTACCTGTTCCCTAGCTTTCTATATTTGTAATATAATAGAAACAAGTTTTCTAAAAATAAGGACATTTTGGGCATTTCAAGAGTTCATTGAAGCTCTTACCCCCTCCAACAACCTCCTTTTTATCTAAATCCTAATAGTTACCAACTAAGGTATAATCTTCACTCTTTGTATAGAAACTTAGTGTAGCTAACTTAAACCTAACGAAAAGAGGAAAGCGTGTAAACTACAAATTTAGCTTTTTGAGGATAAAGTTAAACTCGAATACTATAGATAATTTTCCTAAGTCAACAAAATCAATAAATTTAAAACTAATTAAAATTTTAAATACAAAAATTAAAACGAATATGAAAAACACTAAAATACTATTTGAAATCTTAATTGTGTATGAAAATCCTAAACTCTATATACGTATAAATATAAGAGATGGGACCCGAACCTGATAAAAACCCTAAAACCAAAATCTTAAGCTAATAAAACATACAAATTTACCCTAACAGTGATAAATTCTTAATCTAGTAAAATTATCGATCTATGTATGTGATAACGTAAAATCACTAACGAATGAATAGAGATAATTTTTAAATATTAATAAATAAAAAGAATAGTAAATTAATTAAATAAATTAATGAGATTACAAGTAGTACCTTATGATTACTTATGGCATCACATGTATGTACATGTATATATATATATATATATATAGATATTATTTTGATTTAATTTTACTATATACTTTATGTTTACGCATTATTACTATATATTAATTTTATACACTATATTTTTCCATAATTGCATCGTATTTTATCCTAATTCTATTCTTCAAATTACCCACTCATCTTCTTTTCTTTCCTTCCTTCTTTCTTTCTTCCTTCCTTTCCTTTCCTTTCAATTTTTGGCTCTGAGGATTAACATAAGCTTTATCCTATGTGACAAATTAAAGTTAAGATAAACGCAAAGTCAAATAATCCTTTTTATCTTCTTATCCTTTTCTCCTTACAGTTGATTGAGTTGTCCCCCTTTCTACACTAACACCCTCCCCCGGTACCCTCCCCTCAACACACAACACTCATACACAAACAAAAGCACTTTTACCTTGATCTCTTTTTCCAATTTGAAGCTTGATTCACTTCCTCACATTTTCCTTTATTTGATTGACAACTTTCTTTCCCTTCTAACCTTCTAAATTCTTCATTTTCCTTCCTATCATTCCATCATCTTCAATTTATAGCTTATGATCCTATCATTAATTAAAAAGAGTGAAGGAATTTCAAGAGGAAATAGGGTGACCATTTCAAAAGCTTCAAGAACAAAAGTATAAAAGATTGCTTTATGTTATTTTAGTTTTTCTTTTGTAATATAAGTTTTGTGTATTTTTTTTTATGTTGATTTGTACTTGTTAATAATTTATGTATCAGAAGATATATGTAATATGGGATTATATGTACCTTTAATATGTTTTGTAATAGAAATTGTATGTACATGTATTTGATTATTTGTGCAAATTTTTATCTTCTTAAATATGTATATATGTATTTATACACTTAAATATATCTATCTATATGCATATACATATGTTATACTTACTTAGTGTATATATATATATATATATATATAGTACATGTAAATATATGTAATATTAAGTATACTTACGTCAATATACATATGTATGAAAAATATTGTGAAATAGTATAAATACATATCTAAATAAGTAGTAAAATATGGAAGTATAGATATATGCACATAAATATGTATATTTTTCTAAGGTTTAAATATATATAATATAATATTAGTATTTACATATGTACATAAACTGAAAAATACATGTATATGTATATTAGTATTTTATTTTCTTAAAAATAGATTAATAAGTATAAATATATATATATGTGTATATATGTTGAACATGACCTTCAAATGAGGAATAGGAGTTATTTTCCAACATTTAGTTATTTATAGTATTATATATGTAAATATATTAATATTATAAATTTGTAAAAAATACAAAAATTAGAAAAATTGCATTGTGAACCACTAGAAAAGCTGTCACATCAGCTTTTTAAAAAATTTATTTGTTTAAATAAAAATATTATAAAAATAATAATAAATTAATTAGTAATTATAATTATAATAAGAATTAGGATAATTAATGTTTTAAGCTTAAAATGGTATAATAAAGAAATTATGACAAAATGGATCCAAAAAAATAAAAATATTTAGAAAATATAAAATTTAGAAATTATTTAGGTCCATTACAAAATTTAAAGAAAAGCTCAATAAATAAAATCATTAAGAAAACCTAAAATGATAATTAAAAGCATTTAAGCCAAAAATAGAGAAATTTGTAACACTAAAGGTCATAATAGAAAATGCAAGTTTTAACGTCTAAAATGAACTTTGTTATATGAAAGTACATTTAAAAATGATAAACATTGACTATAAGTTCATAAAAATTGGATTTAAGACGAAAAAATTATATGTTATTGAAAAAACAAGCTTGGATTAAAAAATTATGTAAGATAAGTAGGAAATTTAGGTAGATTCTTAAATAAATACTTACATGGAATAAATATTTCACTTAGATACTTATTATTTTTTATATTCCTTTATTATTCGGTGATCTTAATGAGGATATCGTTTCCCTATCGACCTTAATTATCCTTATAATTGAGTGAGTATTCTCAATAACTCTATACTTATTTTATGCTTATAGTTAATTTACCTAAATTAAATATTAATAACTTGATGCTTGGGGTTTAGGTTATGTATATGCTCGAATATTGGTTGTATATTGTGTAAAATGTTATAAAACATAATAGCTAAATAATTGATTACTTGATTTATTGTTGTATGATTGGATGACTTGTTAATATTGGTTGATCACCTAGTAATTTGACTTAATTGTACATGACTTAATTAAATAAATGGATCATGCATACTCACGAGCATTGCATTTATTGTTCCAACCATTACCTCATGCGAATGGTAATGAAGGACTCTATAGGAATGGGAATGCCATGTGATTTGATTATTTATGATTAGTACATGTTGAAGCACTTGTACAACAAGACCTTACCTTTAGCTGATGGGCTTACTTAGTGCTGGAGATGTTAACCGTGAGTGGTTGAGGGTTAAGTTTAGAGACTTTTGCTGTAGGGCGTAAGTATAGACTGTAGGGGCCATCTCATTGCTAAACCTGGGAAATTGGTATACTATTAGATTTTAGGAAATGGAAAATATTTTGTGAAATATGGAATTTCAATATATGGTTAAAAGCTCAGGTGTTAGAACTCGGTTGTAATTGGTGTCGATGAATCTCCAACCTTTACCTCGGAGGGCATTAAATCTAAAGTTGTATACAACACTTGGTCAACTGCATATATTGTTTGACATACTATTGGTTCATGCATTCATATATCTGTAAATTAATTGTTTGATAACTTACTTGATAGTATAATAGGAGGGATATCTCACTAAGCTCGTGTAGCTTACTTCCCAATAATTTATTTTGCACGTTTGTTTAAGCTAGGATTGGGATAAATTTTGAGTGTAGAGTGCAAATCGAAAATATGTAAGATAATGTTAAAGTTAATTGAGAAATGTATAGCTACTACAGAAACATCCTATGTAGAAAGTATTTATATGTCAGGGTTCTGTATAATTTAGTAGTTCTTATAATTTATAAAATTAACTTACCTTGTCTTATTATTTGGTAGGGGATACCAATTTTCTGTGATTCTAAGGGATTGTGGAATATTGGATATTCATTGTTACTTATATTTTACAATAAGTTAATAAATTAAAAATTGGAAACCTTAGTGATTAATTAATTAGAGTCATGCAATTTCTAATTTGCAAGATGGTTTTCGTATTATAGGTGCATATGTAATATAAAAATTTTAGGCAATCTTATTTGTCCCCTTTAGGGTCCTGATGAACTAAGAGGTGATTAAGGTAAGATTTTGGGAGAATCAACTTAAGGAAATTCGTATTAAGTCTCCTAACACCCAAAATCCTTTTTTTTCTTATTGTTTTTAGCTCATCCTTAAGTATTTTCAAGCAGAGATTCTTGGTTTTCATCAATAGTAGCTCATTTAAGTATTTAAGGGAGGATTTCACAAGTTATGATCGATTCTTGACAGCATACATTGTTTTAGAGGAGTTATGCTTAGGTTCTATTAAGGACTTAATTTGTAACAAATGGTTATATGTAGTTATTGGTGATATCTAGCTTCATTTTCAAACTTCACTAAGTGTTTGAACTATTGTAAGCAAGTTTTGTAAACTTTCACTCTTTGTTTTGAATCTTGCAAAGAGTTGCTATTATTGAGAGTGGAGCTTTAGGTTTATAGTTGAGTTTTAGTGTTGTGAATCATTGGAATAACATGCATTAGGTTTTGCTTGAAAGTGTATGAGAATTACACAAGGGGGCTCATTAAAAAGGAATTTTGATTTGAAGTGCTCTATTATGCAAATTGCAAAATAGAAGCAAGGTGTTCAAATGCCTTACATGGTAATGTTTAGACGCTAGGCCATTGTAAGTGGTAACAGCTTAGTATCCAGGCATCATACTTTCTTTAAAATCCTTTTGTTTCCTAAGCATCTTTTCAACCTTTCTCCTTATTTAACCTCTTTCAAAATATTTAATCATTATTTTGGAAATTGGAGTTTTAGAAGCATTTCCAAGCAATACAATTGAGAGAATAAAATGAGAAAGTAGGAAGTAGTTACCTATTTGATTGATACTCTAAGTTGGATTTAATTAAGTAATATGACTATGGACTTGGGAATCATTAATAGAGACTAACTTGTAGGCCAATTAAGCGTTGATAATGGTTGAAGTGCAACCTTGTAATTGTTTATTTAATCATGAGAGAAAGGATCTAAATGAAAAATGTCATGTTTTGGGTTAAGTGCTTGGATTCTTTCAATTTTGGATCTCCTCTTTGGTTGGATAGTATACTCAATGACTTAGGTATGTGGTGCTTAGTTTTTTGTTTGTATGTGTTAAGACTTAGTAATCCAACTGGACCAATTTATATTTGGCTTAATTAAACTTGATTATTGGTTGTGCTTAATTTGCTAGTTTAAGGAGCCTGCGGTAGCAGATTCCTAGAGGAATAATTACTGATCATATGTAAGGATTCCCTAGTAGACTTATTTATGGGACAATGCAGTTAAAATTCTAGGATTAAAGAACTTTAGACTGTAGTCTTAAAGGACTTAAAGGTAACTTATATATATATGCATATACTTATATGTATAAGATCTTGGTGTAAGGTTATGAGTACTCATTTGTTGTTTTTTGCACTAAATTTAGGATAAGTAAACTGCGGTTGTTTCCTTTATTTGCATTATATGTGTGTAGGTGTGTTAACATGAACGATTTGGCATCCCATGTGCTTGTGTATCACATATTAAGATTCGTCCCACTTTTTTTTTTTTTTTTTTTCTAGCATGGGTGCTAATGAGTACCTTATTTATGAGGACCTATTTATTGATGATACTTAAGAGGAAGAGGGTGTCAAGTACTTATATTTCTATGATGACTAGGCATTGAGTTGGCATATGAGAGTTGTGGTTGAATATGTTTGGGACATAGAAGTGGCTTTTGGATACTTTTTTGGTTTTTATATTATGTTTGAGTGGTTTGTTAAGCTTGAAGAGATAGACTCCTATCATAATCTTGTGGACTTGAGTTGTTTTGATAGAGATTATAGAATTTTCAATTTCCTTTCTATCGATATTGGTGGTCTAAGAGCTTTTAGACTCTGGATATTTTGTTAACTTGTTTCCTGGCTTTGATGGTTTTGAGTGGAAGATTATTTTCATTCATCCAGAATATTTGAGGATCTTTTGAAGTTATTTATAATTAATGTTAACATGACAAGTTTACTGTGTATTGTGTTAGAAGTCTTAGCATATTCCTGGCTAGTGGGATTATGTAGTGGGTTTTAACACCCATTAGGGTCCCGAAGTGTTATAACTTAAGTGGTATCAGAGCTAAGGTTTGAGGATCATAGAGGGACTTGATAAAAAAGATCAAGTAGAAAACTAGGTTTTTGATCATAAAAACCTAGGCAAATTGATCCAAGAGTCACTAGGCAACATATCATAGAGACTATAGGAAATGAATCTTGTGATTATATAAGTTGTTGATCATAGAATGGACTAAGAAGTGATATTTGGAGTGGGAATTTGCAACTTAATATATATTTATATTAATATTTTGTTTGTTGCTATTATTAGATTATTGTTTAGTTTATGTTGTCGTATAGTAACTCTTCTAGTTATTCTTTTACTAAATTGCTAAGCAACCTATCTGTCTTTTGATCTTACTCTCTTAACTAACTTTCTCATGCTTTTCTTGTAGCATAGCACCTAGATGATTATTTGGTCCAAGTTCTTCTTCTTTTAGGGGATAGGATACCTTACGAGATGCTTTTCCTTCGAGATTAGCTCACCCTAGCAGTGTAGGGGTGCATATTGGTTCAGGTTCTCAAGGAAGCATTGGATCTTGGGCAGATTAGGCTAGATAGGACCAGGCAATTGAAACTACCACTATGTTGCTTAAAACAATGAACTACTTGATTGGAGTATTGGTTTAGCAAACGATGCTAAGAGAAAAGGTTATTGGTTTAGACAAGTTTGCTCAGTAGGTTAGCGAATTCAACCTAAGAGGGGAGGATTATTTGGCAAATGGTAAATGGATGGAGGATTTGGAGAATGCTTTTGCTACTTTTTATGTTCTTGATGAAAGAAAAGTAGAATATGCTACTTTAAGTTAAAAGGGGTTATTGCTATG
The DNA here is from genome assembly GCA_024138015.1 of Lumnitzera littorea. NCBI lineage: Eukaryota > Viridiplantae > Streptophyta > Magnoliopsida > Myrtales > Combretaceae > Lumnitzera > Lumnitzera littorea. The sequence goes on from JAMXBB010000007.1 coordinate 17,284,903, forward strand.
TGGTAGGCTAGTAAGCCTAGGAGGGCTAAGGGGGCAATTGATTAGCAAGAGTTTAAGGATTTGTTCTACACCAAGTTTTTCCCTATTAATGTGAGGGATTGGTTCCATAGGTATGTAGAGGAGTGTGAGATAGAGTTGAGTTGCTTATTTAAGTTCCTACCACCAACTATGAGGATAGACGATGGAGCTAGAGCACATAGGTTTTTGAGTGATCTAGAGCTAGAGTTACAGAGTGTGGTGGATGTAGTTTAGGTTGACACTTATGTGGAGAATGTAAAAAAGACAAAACACATAGAGAAAAACTTGAAAAAGAAAAAGGATACTTTAGTAGGTCGATTTAGTTATGTGACAAAAAAGGGCCGCCCCCGGAATTGTAGTATAAGGTAATGAGAAGAAGCTACAGGTGATGTCTAGATCAATGATTAAGATGCTCCCTCCAATTTTAATCAAGACACTACCCCCAGCCCCTCTAGTATTAATATCTCTAGTTGTCAAGTGCCCCAAGTGTGGACCACATGAGATAAAGGTTTATAGATGGCCAAAAGGTGCCTGCTTTTCTTGTGGGAAGACTGGCCATTTTAGTCGAGACTATATTAATAAGTCCATGCCACTCTTTTTCTATCATATTTGTACCTAGAAGGGGCATCTTGCTGCAAATTGTATTGAGAGACCCGTACGGGGTCAAGCTAAGGTAAGCTAGTAGGCTACTAAGCCTTCAACTAGAGCATAGATTGGGTAGTAACAAGCTAATGGACTAAGTAAGAGGGCCTCATTAAGGGTGTTTATACTCTACCAGTAGCACTAAGGTCTACCTAATGAGGACGTTACTGCAGGTATGCTACTTGTCTACTTTTATAGTGCTTATGCTTTATTTGATACTAGCGCGACAAACTCTTGCATAATTGAAATGTTTATGCACGCTTGTGGTTTATTACTTGAGTATTTGACTAGATTTTTGAATGTTTATACACCTTTAGGAGTTGGGAATGCCTTAGAGAGAATCTGTAGAGGGGTTAACGTAGAGGTTGAAGGTAGGGTTTTGCTAACATATTTCCTATTTTTGAATATGTTTGAATTTGATGTAATTGTGGGAATAGATTGGTTGGCAAAGTATCGGGTCGTTATAGATTGTTATTGTATGGTGGTACCTTTTACATTGGATGATGGGAGTGAGTTTAATTTCAAGTTAGATGCTTTGAGGCCAACAAATTTGCCTACATATGAGTTTCGTGATAAGAGGGGATTGGCAGCTTTGTTCATGGGAGACAAGGAACCGGTGAAGTTGGAGCAGGTGCATGTGGTGAAAAAGTACTTTGAGATATTTCCAGATGAGTTACTAGGGTTGCTACCTAAGAAGGAGATTCAATTTATTTAGACTTAGTACTTGGAAACACTCTTATTTCTAAACAAGTGTATAGAATGACCCTAGCGGAATTAGTTGAGTTGAAGAATTAGTTGCAAGATCTACAAGAGAAGGGACTCATCAACATAATACCTCTCCATGGGGAGCTCCAGTCTTATTAATTAAAAAGAATGATGGAATTATGAGACTTTGCATCGGCTTCAAAGAGTTAAATAAAGTCACTATCAAGCATAAGTATCCCTTTCCTAAGATAGATGATTTGTTTGATCAACTACAAGGGGTATAAGTGTTTTCAAAGATTGACTTGAGGTTAGAATATCATCAATTGAGAATTAAGGAGGAAGATATTCAAAAGACCTCTTTTAGGACAAGGTATCGACACCTTGAGTTCTTGGTGATCCCTTTTGGCCTAACTAACGCCCTAGTAGTCTTCATGAAACTAATGAATTGGGTGTTCAGGGACTTCTTAGATAGGTTTGTGATTGTATTCATAGATGATATTTTGATCTATTCCAAGAGCAAAGAGGAGCATGAGAGCATCTCAGGCTAGTGTTCGGCAGATTGAGAGATGGGCAATTGTTTGTTATGTTTTCCAAATGTGAGTTTTATCTCAATCAAGTGGTGTTCCTAAGTCATATAGTGGATTAGAATGGGATTTCAATAGACTTAGCAATGGTGAAAGTAGTGGTGGATTAGCAAAGGCCAAAATTAGTAATCGAGATCAAAAGCTTCTTAGGCTTGGTAGGGCATTACCTAAGATTTGTAGAAGGCTTTTCAAGTTTAGCAACACCTCTCATAAGACTAACTAGAAAATGGGTCAAATTTGACTAGGATGATCGCTACAAGTCCAACTTTCAAAAGTTGAAAAAAAAAAGTAGGTTACAGCTCTAGTATTGACCTTATGGAAAAGTGGAGAAGAGTTTACCATATTTAGTGATGTTTTGAGTTAAGGTTTGGGTTGCATGTTAATGTAAGATAGGAAGGTAATTGCCTATGCCTCCACAAAGTTGAAGCCGTATGAAAAGAACTACCTTACTAATGATTTAAAGTTCGTTGCTGTTGTACTGATACTCAAGCAATAGAGACATTATTTGTATGGTGAAAAGTGTAAGATTTTTATCAATCATTAAGAGTTTAGAGTACATTTTTACTAAAAAAGAATTGAACATGAGACAACACAGATGGTTAGAGTTGATAAAGGACTATGATGTGGATATTCAGTATTACTTGGGGAAGGTAAACGTAGTGGTTAATGCATTTAGTAGTAAGAAGCAAGGTAGCCTTGCCATCTAATTGCTATATAAAAGATACTTGAGCAAATGTACAATTTGGAATTAGAAGTTACGGCCATTGAAGTAAGGGCGAGATTGGCAAGTTTAGGCATTCCACTAAATTTAGTGGATCAAATCAAGGTAGTACAAGTGGTGATAGGGATCAAGGATTGATTACACACTCTCGAGCTCGAGGGCTCTCGTAGGTGGTCTACTGAATTGTTCGAGGTGAGTTAAGCACCAAGGAACAGTGCTTGCTCTAGTTTGATCTACTAAACTACTTCACTCTCTATGCTATCTAAGGCATTGCTGAGGTGACCAACTGTCATGCCGAGTCGAACCCTTTGTTGTACACTAGTCCAAGCGCCAAATCTGAATATAGCAATTTCCATGGTACTAAGGCCAAGCTGAAAACTGTTAGGAGCCGACCATTCGAAGCTAACCCTACTATGAGTCGTCCCTTTGCTAACCCCAGTGCAATCCCTTCTGACGCCGAACAAACTTGAATAGAGGCCCACCCTTGCTTGGATCACAACATTGTTAGAATCACAGTAAAAATGCGTGTGCGCTGTCCTTACTGATAACTATACTGTCCTTTTTGACAAACGACGTTCGTTGCGTACGATTTCGTGTTTCCCTGTAAAGTATTTTCCTTTTTATTTAGCAAGTAGGAATTCATTTTTTGTAATTATCTATAACGTAGAACTTACCTTAACAGGGTATTATAAATAATCACGTAATGTAACAACTACAAGGAGAACATACAGAAGAATACATTGAACTTTTTACCCTTTCTTGAGCTAAGTGTCCTCTTGTTTACTCTTAAGCTATTCTTATTTAGCCTGTTCGGGTATAGACTAGTTGTAAGTGATCTCTAGTTATACTTGTGCATTATATCAAGTGTGATATGAGCTTATGTGAGGAATTAGTGCATCATATCCTTTGTCGGTGCATGAGAACCCCTGCTTACCTTTGACTATCATTTTCTTTTTAAGCCATCTTGCAGCTTGGACTCATCCCTTTAGTTGCACGTGATATTGGGTTTATGTGTTCATCCATGAACCTATATCATCTTGGTATTAGAGCTTGGCTATGTTCGGAACTAGATTTTGCTACTGTATTCTTTTAATAGTTTGTCACTACTCTCGTGTAACAGTGGTTCTATTGTTAGCTTTGAAGTTTAGTAGTTGAGGAGTGTTCTATACTCTGTTTTCCCTTGTTTTCGATATGCTAAAACAGAGTATAGTTGACTGTGTGTTTGTTGTGAAATTATCATTATGAAGTAATCATCAATGTCAAATTCAAGTGTGCAAGGAACTTTGGGAAACTAAGAAATTGGTACTCATCATGGCCAAGGGTAAGAAGGAAGCTTCTCACCTCAGTCAGTGGGTGACCGCTTGGATCGGCTTACCAGCTTAGTAGCTAGTTTAATGACTGTTATCTAAGAAGACTAGCAACGAACTAGAAATAGCCCCATCAAGGAATGCGAACAACAAGGATGAGGCATACCCCGAGATGAAGGAATTGGTAGGGACGCTAGATGAAGGCTAGCGCTTGACGAGATTGAGGAGCCTGAGGAAAGAAATGCATGAGCTTCTAGAGTTAAAGGATTAAGGATGTGTATTCTAAGTTTCTCTAGAAGTGGTGATGCTGAGGACTACCTAGATTAAGTAGATAAGATTGAAAAGCAATTTGAATACCATGAAGTGCCCGATAATGCGAAAGTTAGACTAGCTGTGTTGGAGTTCACTGGTTATGCCGCCTTATGGTGGAAGAACTTGCAAGCTACTAGAAGAAGGGAAGGAGAATGGGAAATTAGGAGTTGGGATGATATGAGGAGAGTTATGTGGAGAAGGTTTGTGCCGAGCTATTATTTGTAGGATGCCTTCAAGAGATTGCAAGAACTGAGGCAAGGAGGATCGAGTGTGGATGCTTACGTTAAAGAACTCCAATTGTTAATGATCCGATGCGAAGTCGTAGAGCTTGAAGACCGAACTGTGTCTCGATTCATTGGCAGATTGAAGTATGAGATTAGAGATCTCCTAGAAATGTTAGACGTTAGAATACTTGATGATGCAATCCGAGCCGCCCAGATGATAGAAAGGCATCGAACAGGAAGATTTTGACCAACCGTCAATCGTCCTAGTAGTAGCCAACTTGTTTCGAGCAAACTTATGTGGTCGGAATTGAGCAAGACCAATGAGACCCGACCTACTCTGATTACTCAAGTTAAGGAGAAGGAACCCTTGAGGTAGTTTGAGAAGGGCTAGAGTTCAAGGAGGAAGATGAATGAGATCAAGTGTTTTAAATGCAAGGATTTGGACACATGGCAACTTAGTGCTCGAATAAGTGAACAATGGTGATTTGAGACAAGGTGCTGACCGTTGAGTTCGATAGTACTGATGAAGAAGTAGAGGAGTTGAAAGAAGACGGAAAAGCTAAGCCAAGTTGTTCGATGAGGAAGTCATCTATGGTGAGGAAGGTAATTTCATGTCACCTGCTCTAATATTGAGGAAGACAATGAGCATCAGTCTTGTACTTGCAAACAAATAGAGAGAAAATCTCTTTCATATTAGATGCAAGGTTAATGACTCATTATGTACGCTAATTGTTGACAATGGAGTTGTACCAATGGAGCCTCTACATTTTTGGTCTAGCAATTGAAATTGCCGACCATGCCTCATCCAAAACCTTACAAGCTTCATTGGCTTAGTGGTAAAGGTACCTTACAAGTGAGCAAACAAGTGTTTGTGTTGATTTGCATTGGCAAGAATTGAGATGAAGTGCTCTATGATGTGCTGCCCATGAGTGCATCGCACATTCTACTTGGATGATCATGGATGTTTGATTGAGTAGTAATATATGACGGCAGGAGGAACACATGTTTTATGGAGCATGAAGGGAGAAGGTTGAAATTGAGTCCCATGATTGTTGAACAGGTAAAAGTCATGTAGTCCCAGCTTAGTCAAACCTTGAAGAAGGAGGCTTTGGTATCGACTAGAGTCGAGCTGAAAAGATAAATGGAGCTAAAGGGACCAACTTATCTACTTGTCAGGAGGCTTCTAGAGATGAGACTTGGGGAGGAAGAGCTACCGATCGAGGTAAAAAACTTAATGGAAGAATTTGCCGATCTATTTTCGGAAGAGCTATCGAATGGTCTACCCCCAAACCATAGTGTCGAGCATGCAATCGACCTATAGCTAGGAGCTCACTGCCAAACAAACCTACCTACAGGTTAAATCCTGAATAGGCTATTGAGTTATAGAGGCAAGTGGATGAGTTGATGAAGAAGGGGTATGTGCATGAATCCTTGAGCCTTTATGCTGTACTGGCCTTACTAGTGCCGAAGAAAGATGGGTCTTGGAGGATATGTGTCGATAGTTGAGCGATCAATCACATCACCATCAAGTACAAGTATCCTATACCTAGGCTCGATGACATGCTAGATGAGTTAAGTGGAGCAAGAGTATTCTCTAAGATTGACCTCAAATCTGGATACCATTAGATTCGAATGCATGAAGGTGATGAATGGAAGACCATGTTCAAGACATGACATAGTTTATATGAATGGCTTGTCATGCCATTTAGACTGTCCAATGAGCTGAGCACATTCATGCGACTTATGAATCATGCGACTTATGAATCATGTGCTTTGAGAATTACTAGGAAGGTTTGTTGTGGTTTATTCTAAAGACATTCTAGTGTACAGTCTTGATTTGGAGACTCATCGAGAGCATCTTCGACAAGTGCTTACAAAACTTCGAGCTAAATAGCTTTATGCCAATCTGAAGAAGTATGATTTTTTCCGTTCCGAGGTGATCTTCTTGGGATTTGTTGTGAGCAGAGGTATCATTTGAGTTGATGAAGAGAAGATAAGAGCAATCATAAAATGGCCTGAGCTGACCTGTTCTGCCGATGTGAGAAGTTTTCGTGGCTTAGCATCATTCTATTGCCCATTCATAAAGAATTTTAGTACAATTGTAGCCCCACTCATTGAACTCTCAAAGAAGAATGTTGAATTTAGATGGGGTGAGAAAGAGAAGAGGAGTTTTGAGGATGTGAAGGAGAAGCTAACTATAGCCTCCGTCTTAGCCCTACCAAGCTTTGATAAGGTGTTCGAAGTAGAGTGTGATGCGTCCGGACTAGACATAGGTGCTGTACTGATGCATGAAGGCCAACCTATTACTTACTTTAGCGAGAAACTTTGAGGAGCTACACTCAACTACTTTGCCTATGATAAGGAGTTCTACTCCTTAGTTCGAGCTCTAATTGTATGGCAACACTATTTGTTACCCAAGGGATTTCTGATTTACACCGATTATGAATCCTTGAGATATCTAAAGAGCCAACCAAAGTTGTTCCAAAGACAAGCCAAGTAGGTTGAGTTCATGGAGGGATTTTCTTACGTCATAAAATACAAGAATGACAAGAACAATATAGTGGCTGATGCCCTATCGAGACAAGATACCTTCTTGACCAAGTTACAAATGAGACTACTTGGTTTTTCAACCATCAAGAATTTGTATGCCAAGGACCTACACTTTAGTCCTATTTACGCCCATTGTGAGGAAGGATAGATATTGGATGACTATCACAGGGAGGACGAGTATTTATTTAGGAAGAGAAAGCTATGTATCTCAACCTGTTCCATGCGAGAACTGCTAGTGCACGAGGTGTATGGAAGGGGATTGATACGACACTTTGGCCAATGTTGAATTTATGAGGTATTATCCTCTAGATTTTTTAGCCAAGGATAAAGAGAGATGTCTAATCCATGTTAGAAAAGTGTGCGACTTGCTGAAAAGTGAAAAGTTAAGCCGAGCAAGGACACTACCAACCCTTGCCAATCTCGACCCAACCATGGTTCGAGCTGAGTATAGACTTCATGTTGGGATTATCAAGGATGTCCTGAGGGAAGGACTCCATCACGGTGGTTGTAGATCGATTTAGTAAGATAGTACATGTTGTACCTTGTTCCAGAACTAACAATGCTTCAACTATCTCTTTTCTTTTCTTATAGGAAGTAATTAAGCTGTATAGAATTCCCGGGACCATTGTTTTAGATTGAGACCCTAAGTTGATGAGCTACTTTTGGAGGACATTATGGAGGCGAATGGGGACAAAGTTGCTGTACAGTACGTCCTGCCACCCACAGATCGATGTACAGACTGAAGTTATCAATAGAGCTATAGGAACTTTGTTCCTGGTTACTGTTGGATGAAACACGGCCGATTAGGATCTATGCTTACCAATCATTAAGTTCGCCTACAATAGGACTGCCTACAGTATACAAGCATGTCTCCATTCGAGGTCACCTATAAGTTCAACCTCGAGCTGCCATTGGACCAAGCGCCTCAGCCAGTGCTTGATGATGACCAGCCATCCGTCGAGAGAGTTGAGGCCATCAAAGCCATGTATCAGAAGGTTGTAGAGCAACTGGGTTGAGCTAATATTAAGCTTGAGAAGTGAAGTCAAAGACGAAGGAAGTGAGAATTTCAACCAGGCGATTTGGTCTGGATACACCTCAGCAAAGAGCGATCCCCAAACTTAAGGAAGAACAAGTTGTCTCCCAGAGTTGACGGACCTTTCAAAGTGCTTGAAAAGATCAATCCTAACGCCTATAGGATTGAATTACCTGAAGGATATGGAGTCTCAAACTCTTTCAACATTGTCGACCTCCAACCTTACACTCTCGAAGACGAGTAACCTAAACTCGAACCAGATTTGATCCCAAATCTTAAATGACTCGGAGGGGATGATAGGGATTAAGGACCGATTACACGCTTCCAAGCTTGAGGGCTCTCATAAGTGGTCCATCAAGTTGTTCGAGGTGAGTTAAACACCGAGGAATGGTGCTTGCCCTATCCAATTTGCCGAACTACTTCACTCTCCATGCTATCCAAGGCATTGCCAAGGTGACTAGTCGTTATGCCGAGTTGAACCCTCCACTGTACACTAATCTAAGCTCTAAATTGGAATACAACAATCTTTACGATACCAAGGCTGAGCCGATAACTGTCGGGAGTCGACCATCTAAGGCCGACCCTACTAGTAGCCGTCCCTTTGCCAACCCTAGTCTAACCCCTTCTAATGCTGAACAGACCTAAATAGAGGCCTACCCCTACATAATTTTATGTATCAAGTTGAGAATGAGGAGATCTAGGACTTAAAGAGTAAAGTGGAGGATGGTTTAGCACTTGACTTCAGAATTGACACAAACAGGATTTTAAGGTACAAAACTAGATTATGCTTATTCAAAGGTTTAGAATTGACAAAGGAAGTGTTACAAGAGACTCGTTACTCAACATATTTAGTATACCTTGAAAGTACTAGGACATATAAGGATTTGAAAAGTCACTATTGGTGGAGGAGCATGAAGTATAACATAGCTAAGTTTGTTTCACAATGTCCTACTTGTTCGAAGGTTAAGTTTGAGCATAAGAGGTTAGCAGGAGAGTTGCAACCTTTATTGGTATCTGAGTAGAAGTGGGAGCACATCATGATAGACTTTGTGGCTCATCTTTAAAAAACTAAGGATAAGTATGATGCAGTTTGGGAAATAGTGGATAGATTGACCATGTTGGCCCACTATATTCTAATTAATATGGGTTATGATAGTAATCAAGGATTGATTACGCACTCCCGAACCTGAAGGCTTGCTTAGATAGTTCGCCGAGCTATTCGAAGTGATTCAATTGTTGAGGAGTAGTGCTTACCCTAATTTGACCTATTAAGCTACTTTGCTCTTTACACCATCCAGGAAACTGCTGAGGAGAGTAGCCAATATGTCGAGCCAACCCCTTTGTAACATACCGGTCCAAGCACTAAATTAGGATACAGCCAACCCCACAGTGCCAAGGTCGAGCTAATAATTGTTAGTTGCCAACCATTCGAGGCTGATTCAAATGTGAGTCATCCTTAAGCCAAACCTTGTCTAGTCCAAACAATTAGAGTTGCCGAACTGTTGATGTCAACTAAACCTAATCAAGGCCCACCCTTGCTTAGCTCACAATGTTATTAGGACCATAGAATGATCAAAATTACGTGCGTGCTGTCCTTTCTAACATCCTTACTATCCTTTCTGATAAAAGATATTCTTTTGGTGTGATTAAATTTCTACCTTTGTAAATTATTCTCCTTTTTCCTTAGCTAGTAGGATACTTTTCTATAACTTAGGACTTACCCTAATTAGATACTATAAATACTTACATATTGTAATAGCTGCAACATCAATATATAGAGAATACATTGAACTTTTATACCCTCTTAAGTTAAGTGTTCTTTTGCTTACTTTTGAGTTACTCTTATTTAGCCTATTGAGTGTGGACCAGTAGTGAGTAATCTTTGGCCATACTTGTATGTCATATTAAGTGTAACCCCAACTCACGTGAGGCATTGGTACGTCATATCCATCGTCGGTGCATGGGAACCCTTGCTTATCCTTCAATTATCATTTATTTTTTGAGCTATCTTGCGGCTGTACGTGTGATATTAGGTTTATGTATCCATCCATGAGTCCATATCATCTTAGAATTAGAGCTTGGCTACGTTCAAAGCTGGATTTTGTTACTGTGTTCTTTGAGTGGTTTGTAACTATTCCCGTGTGAGAAAATTTTTACTATTGACGTAGGAGTTTGGTATTTGGGAAGTGTTGAGGAAAAAAAAAAATTTCTATGCTCTATTTTCCCCTATTTCCGATACACAAAACAAAGTATAGTTGATTGTTTGTTTGTTGAGTAGTTTTTGTAGTATTGGAAGTATTGGTTATTGATCTGCTGTTGTTATTCACAGACGGAACTTCAAGTGGTATTTTTAGACATCAATTTTGTAAGGTAACCAACAATGTCGGATTCAAGTGTTTAAGGAACTCTAGGAAACTAAAAAAGTGGTGTTTGACATGGCTAAGGGCAAGAAGGATGCTTTACACCTCAGTAAGTGGATGACCGCTTAGATAGGCTTACTGACTTGGTAACCAGTTTGTTGAATGTTATCTAAGAAGATAGACAAGCTAAAAATAACCCTACTAGAGGACGTGAATAGCAAGAGTGAGGCAATGGTCAGTTTGGTTGAGTTAATACCTCAGCTTGACTACCCTGAGTTGAAGGAATAGGTAGGGATGCCAGGTGAAGGCTAGCCTTTGAAGAGATTGAGGAAGAAGAGGAAGGAAACGATGAAGTAAAAGAGTACTATGAGCCTGAAGAAAGAATCGTATAAGCCTCTAGAGTTGAAGGATTGAGGATGCATATTCCAAGTTTTTTTGGGTGTGGAGATGCTGAAGACTACCTAGATTAGGTAGATGGGATTGAAAAGTAGTTCGAATGCCATGACATACTCGACAATGCAAAGCTGTGTTAGAGTTTACTGGTTATGTTGGCTTATGGTGGAAGAACTTGCAAGCCACCCGAAGAAGGGAAAGAGAATGAGAGATTAGGAGTTGGGATGAAATGACGAGGGTTATGTGAAGAAGGTTTGTGCCAAGCTATTATTTATAAGATGCTTTCAAAAGACTACAAGAGCTGAGAAAAGGAGGGTCGAGTGTATACACTTATGTTAAGGAATTTCAAATGTTAATGATCCAATGTGAAGTTGTAAAGCCAGAGGATTGAACCGTATCTCAATTCATCAGTGGATTGAAGTATGAGATTGAAGATGTCCTAGAAAACTTGGATATTGGAATGCTTGATGGTGCAATTTGAGCCACTTAGAGGATAGAAAGGCGTGGAATAAGAAGGTTCTGATCACCTGTCAGTTAACCTAGTAGTAGCCTATCTATTCCAAGCAAACTTGTACGAGTGGAACCAAGTAAGGTCACTGAGACTTGACCTGATCTAACTATCTAGGCAGAGGAGAAGGAGCCCCCGAGAAAGTCTGAGAAAGGCCAAAGTTTGGGCAAGAAGACAAGTAAGATCAAGTGTTTCAAATACTAAAGATATGGATACATAGCTGCTTAGTATCCAAACAAATGAGCAATGGTGATTCTAGATAAGGTACCAATTGTTGAGGTTGACAGTACTGATTAGGAAGTAGAGGAGTTGAAAGAGGATAGATAGATTGAATTGTCCAAGGAGGAAGTTATCTATAGTGAGGAAGGTAACTTTATGCTGACTACTCTAGTATTGAGGAGAACGATGAGTGTCAATCCTATGCTTGAAAAAGAATAGAGGGAAAATCTCTTCCATATCGGATGTAAGGTGAATGAGTCTTTGTGTACACTAGTTGTTGACAGTGGGAGCTGCATTAATGCAGCCTTTGCCTTTATGGTCTAGCAATTTAAATTGTAAACTAAGCCCCATTCGAAACCTTATAAGCTTCATTGCCTTAGTGATAAGGGAGCCCTATAAGTGAACAAATAGGTGTCTGTATTGATCTACATCAGCAACTATCGAGACGAAGTGATATGTGATGCATTGCCCATGAGTGCGTCTCACATTTTACTTGGACGACCATGGATGTTCAATCAAGTTGTGGTATATGATGGAAGGAGGAATATATGTTTCATAGAGCATGAAGGCAGGAGAATAGAATAGAATTGAGTCCTATGATTCCTAACTAGGTGAGGTCATGCTGTCCTAACTTAGTTGAACTCTGAAGAAATAGGCTTTGGTAATAAATTGAGATGAATTGAAAAGAGAAATGGTGCTTGAAGGACTGACCTATCTACTAGTCTAAAGGTTACTGGAGATGAGGTTCGAGGAGAGGGAATTGCCCACAGAGGTGAAGACATTACTAGAAGAGGTCGTCGGTCTGTTCTTAGAAGAGTTGTCGAAAGGTTTACCTCCCATCCAAGGCATCGAACATGCAATTGACTTACAGCTAGGAGCCGCACTGCTGAATAAGCCTGCCTATAGGTTGAATCCTGAACAAGTTGCGAAGCTGTAGAAGCAAGTAGATGAGTTGATGATGAAGGGGCATCCTTGTGTAGTGCCAGCCTTGTTAGTGCCAAAGAAAGATGGTTCTTGGAGGATGTGTGTAAATAGCCAAGTGATCAATTGAATCATCATCAAGTATAGGTATCCCATACCCAAACTTGTTGACATGCTAAATGAATTAAGTGGAGCAAAAGTGCTCTCCAAGATCGACCACAAATCTGGATACCATTAGATCCGAATGCACAAGGGTAACAAGTGGAAGACTGCATTCAAAACACGCTATGGATTTTATGGATGGCTTATAATGTCGTTTGGACTGTCCAACACGCAGAGCACATTTATGCACCTAATGAATCATGTGCTTTGAGACTTATTAGGGAAGTTTGTCGTAGTTTATTTCGATGACATCTTGGTGTACAGTCTTGACCTGAAGACGTACTAGCAACATCTTCGAAGCGTCTTTGCAAAACTCCGAGTTGAGTAGCTTTATGCCAATTTAAAGAAGTGCAACTTTTGCCGATCCGATGTGATATTCTTGGGATCCATTGTAAGTAATGGTGCCATACGAGTTGATAAAGAGAAGATTAGAGCAATCGCCGATTGGCCAATGCCGACCACTTTGGCCAATGTGAAAAGTTTCTATAGCCTAGCATCATTTTATCGTAGATTTATAAATAATTTTAGTATGATTGTAGCCCCACTCATCAAACTCTCAAAGAAGAAAGTTGAACTTAGATAAGGAGAGAAGGAGTAGAGAAGTTTTGAGGAAGTGAAGGATAGGTTGACTACAGCCCTTGTCTTAGCTTTGTTGAGCTTTGACAATGTATTTAAAGTAGAGTGTGATGTGTCCAGACTAGGCATAGGTGTTGTACTAATGCAAGAAGGTCGACCTATTACTTACTTTAGCGAGAAACTTTGAAGAGCTACACTTTATAATTTTGTCTATGACAAGAAGTTCTACTCCTTAATTCGAGCCCTAACGGTATGGCAATATTATCTGCTGCCTAAGGAATTTGTGATCTATATCGATCATGAATTCGTGAGATATTTAAAGAGCCAACCCAAGTTGTCTTGGAGATAAGCCAAATGGGTTAAGTTCATGGAGGGATTTTCCTATGTCGTGAAATATAAGAATGGGAAGAACAATACAGTGGCTAACGCCCTATCGAGACAACATGCTCTGTTAACTAAACTGCAAACAAGGTTACTTGGTTTTTCAACAATAAAGGATTTGTATGTTGAGGATCTATTCTTTCGTCTTATCTATGCCCGGTGTGAGGAAGGATGGACATTGGACGACTATTACAGGGAAGATGGATACTTGTTTAGGAAGAGGAGGCAATGTATCTTGACTTGTTCCATGAGAGAATTACTTGTTCCCGAGGCATATAGAAGAGGATTGATAGGATACTTTAGCCAGCGCTGAACCAATGAGTTAGTATCCTTAAGATTCTTTTGGCTAAGAATGATGAGAGATGTGTAGTCTGTGTTGGAAAAGTGTGCGACCTGTCGAAAGGCGAAGAGCTGAGCCGAGCCGAGTAAGGACATTATCTACCCTTGCCCGTCCCAACCAAACCATGGTTCAAGCTAAGTATGGATTTCATGTTAGGATTACCGAGGACGTCCTGAGGAAAGAACTCCATCATGGTGGTTGCAGATCGATTTAGCAAGATGGCACATTTTGTATCCTGTTTCGAAACTATTGATGCTTCATTTATCTCTTTTCTTTTCTTGCAGGAAGTGATTATACTTCATGGAGTACCCAAAACTATTGTTTTGGATTGAGAGCTAAAGTTCATGAGCCACTTTTGGAGGATGCTATAGAGGTGAATGGGAACTAAGCTATTATATAGTATGTCTTGCCATCTATAGATCGACAAACAAACCATGCTTGTCAATAGAACCATGGGAACTTTGTCGTAGGTTGCTATCGAACGAAACATGATCGATTGGGATCTATATTTGCTAATCTTTGAGTTCACTTACAATAGGACTGCCCATAGAGTAATAAGCATGTCTCCATTTGAGGTTGGCTATAGGTTTAACCTTGAGCTCTCAATGGACCAAGCACCTTAGCTAAGATTTGATGATGATTGGCTAGCCGCAAAAAGAGTTTAGGCCATCAGAGCCATGCACTAGAAGGTTATAGAGCAATTGTATAGAGTTAATACTAAGCTCAAGAAGCAAGGCTGAAGATAGAGGAAGAGAGAGTTTCAACCAGGTAAACCGGTCAAGATATATCTCAATAAGGAATGATTCCCAAATGTGAAGAAGAGTAAGTTGTCTTTTAGAGTCAATAGTCCTAGAGTCGATGGATCTTTTAAAGTGCTTGAAAAGATCAATCCTAATGCCTACAATATTGAACTACCTAAAGGATATGGAGTCTTGGACTCCTCTAACATTGCTAATCTCCAACCTTATACTCCCAAGGACAAGTAACTTAGAACTAAACTAGATTTGATCCCAAATCTCAAACAACTTAGAGGAGATAATAGGGATTAAGGACTGATCACACGCTCTCAAAGCTGAAGGCTCGTTCAAATGGTTCGTTGAGCTATCCAAGGTGAGTTAAGCATTGAGGAGCAGTGCTTACCCTAGTCCAACCTACTAAGCTACTTTACTCTCTATACCATCTAAGAAACTATCAAGGTGAGTAGCCGATATGCCGAGCCAACCCCTCCATAATACACCGGTCCAAGCACTAAATCAGGATACAACTAACCCCATAGTGCTTAGGCCGAGCTAATAATTGTCGAGAGTCGACCATTTGAGGTCAACCTAAATGTGAGTCATCCCTAAGCTAACTCTTGTCCAATCCCAGCAATCAGAGCTACTGAACTGCCAATGCTGACCAAACCTAATCAAGGCCTACCCCTACTCGGCTTACAATGTTATTGGGACTATAGAATGAGCAAAATTACATGTACGTTGTCTTTGTAGACATTCGTACTATCCTTTCTAACAAAGGATATTCTTTTGGCACGATTACATTGCTAACCCTGTAAATTATTCTCTTTTTTCCTTAGCTAATAAAGATACTTTTCTGTAACTTAGGACTTACCCTAATCGAGTACAACAAATATTTACATATTGTAATAGCTGCAACATCAATATATAAAGAATACATTGAACTTTTACCCCTTCTTGAGTTAAGTGTTCTTCTACTTACTCTTGAGCTATTCTTGTCAAGCCCATTGAGTATGGACTGGTGGTGAGTGACCTCTGGCCATACTTGTATATCATATTAAGTGTAACCTGAGCTTATGTAAGGTGTTGGTGTGTCATATCCATTATCGGTGAACAGGAACCCTTGCTCATCCTTTGATTATCATTTACTTTTCAAGCCATCTCGCGTCTCGGACCTATTCCTTTGGTTACGCATGATGTTGGGTCCGAGTGTTCATCCACAAATCCATATCAGGTTATAAAATAGAAAAGTTGACTAAGGCCTATGTTTGGGAAGTGATTCGATTGTATGGTGTACTAGTGACAATGACTTTAGACAAGGATACTCGTTTTGTGAGTAAGTTTTAAAGGAGTTTACAAAAAGAACTAAGTACCAAGATTCAATTTAGTGTGATCTTTCATCCTTTGACTGTTGGATAGTCTAAGAAGACTATTTAGATGCTCGAGGACATGTTGAGAGCTTGTGTTTTGGATTATGGGGAAAAGTGGGATGAATACCTTCCTGTTGTAGAGTTTTCCTATAACAAAAGTTATTAGGCAATGATCTAGATGGCACCTTTTGAGACCTTACATGGAAATAAGTGCCAAACACCCATTTATTAGGATGAAGTAGGAGAAAGATAGCTTTTGGAGATGAAATTGGTGTCGGAAATGATTGGTAAGCTTAGGATCATACAACTAAAGATACCAGCAGCTCAAAGTAGGTAGAAATGTTATGTTGATAAGAGGAGAAGGCCTTTGGAGTTTTGAGTAGGTGACTCAATGCTACTAAAGATCTCTCAAGTCAAGAGCATGGTCACATTTGGGTTGAAAGGAAAGTTAAGCTTAAGGTATGTGGGCCCATTTGAAGTGGTTGAAAGGATTGGGAGTGTAGCTTATAAGATAGCCTTGTCGGTAGAATTAGAAAGAGTGCACAATGTATTTCATGTGTCAATGTTAGAGAAGTTAGTGCCTAAGTTAAATTAGAGGCGGGAGGATCTAGAAGTACCTACTGTTGATTTAGAGTCCTTGGAATTGTAAGTAAACATGACTTCGATTGAACAACCTCTCAAGTTAGTGAATAGGAAGGTTTAAGAGTTGAGAAGAAGAGTGATCCCTTATGTAAAAGTCCAATAAGAGAATTACTCGAAGCACGAGGCTACCTGGGAGTTAGAGGAAGAAATTAAGCAAATGTATTTGGCATTGTTTTCGAGTTTTGGAAAACTTTCAAGATGAAAGTTTCTTGAGGTGGGTGGCAAGGATGTAATATAATAGAAAAATGTTTTCCAAAACTAAGGGTATTTTAGATATTTCAAGAGTTCATTAAAACCCTATCCCCTTAAGCATCCTCCTTTTGTCTAAACCCTATCATTCACCAAATTAGGCTTAATCTTCACTCTTTGTGTAGAAACTTAGGATAGTTACCTTAAACTTAACTAAATGAGGAAACCAAGAGGTGATTAAGATAAGATTTTAGGAGAAATCAACTTAAGGAAATTAGTATTAAGCCTCCTAGCACCCTAAATTCTTCTATTTCTAGTTGTTTTCAGCTCATCTTTAAGTATTTTTAAGTAGAGATTCTTGGTTTTTATTAATAGCAGCTCATTCAAATACTTAAGGTGATTCTCAACTTCAAATATTGTTTTAAAGGAGTTATAATTAGGTTCCATTAAGGACATAATTTGAAATGCATCATTATAGCAATTATTGGTGGTATGTAGCTACGTTTTTAGACTTCACCATTTGTTTGAGCTATGGCAAGTATGTTTTGAAAGCTTTCACATTTAGTTTTGAATCTTGCAAAGAATTGTTGTTATTGGGAGTATAGATTTGGGTTTGTAGCTAAGTTTTAGTGTTGTGAATCATTGGAATAGCGTGCCCTAGGTTTTGCTTGGAATATATGAGAATTTGATAAGGTGTCGGTTAAAATGAAATTTTGATTCTACGTGCTTTGTTTTGCAAATTGTAAAATAGAAGCAAGGTTCCTGAATGCCTTGCATTGTAATGTCTATACATTGGGCCATTGTAAGTGGCGGTAGCTTAGCATCCAGGTGCCATGCTTTATAGCATCTAGACATCGTACTCTATTCAAAATCCTTTTGTTTCCCAAGCATTTGGCCAACCTTTCTTTGCTTGAGCAACTCTTTGTCTATCTTCTTTGCTTTCAAAATATTCGATCTTTATTCTAGAAATTGGAGTTTTAGAAGTACTTCCAAGTGATCTGATTAAGAGAGTAAAAGGAGAAAGTCAAGAAGTAGTTACCTATTTGATTGATATTCTAAGTTGGATTTAATTACATAATATGATTATGGACTTACTAATCATTAATAGAGACTAACTTTTAGACCAGCTAAGTGTTGATAATGGTTGGAGTAGAACCTTGTAATTGTTTACTTAACTAAGAGACAAAGGATCTTAACATAAAATGTTATGTGTTCGGTCAGGTGCTTGGATTCTTTCATCTTTGGATCTCCTTTTTGGTTGGTCAGTATATTTAATGACTTATGTACGTAGTGCTTGGTTGTTTGCTTATGCGTATCAGGACTTAGTAATCAAATATGACTAATTTATATTTGACCTAATTAAACTTGATTATTGGTTGTGCTTGATTCGCTCATTGTAAGGGCCTGTAGTGACAGATTCCTAAAGGAGCAACTATTAATCATATGTGAGGATTCCTAGTGAATTTGTATATGGTACAATGTAGCCAGAATTCTAGAATTCAAGGACTCTAGATTGTAGGTATAAAGGACTTAAAGGAAAACTTATATATTTATATTTATATCTATACATACAAACTATACGTATAAGATTTTGGTGTAGGATTGTTAGGAGTACCACTTTGCTGTTTTCTAGACTAAATTCAAGATAAATAAACTGTAGTTGTTCCCTTTATTTGCATTATATGTGTGTGTGTTTTAGCATAAATGGTTTGGCATTTGAATGTGCTTGTGCATCATGTATTGGGATTCATCTTAATTTTATTTTATTTTTTTTGGCACTGGTGCTGATGAATACCTTATTTATGAGGAGCCAATTGTGAATGATATTCAAGAGGAAGAGGGCATCAAGGAGTTATACCTTTATGATGACTAGGGATTGAGTTGGTATATGAGAGTTGTGGTTGAGTATTTTTTGGATATGGAAGCAGCTTTCGGATACTTTTCTGGGTTTTCTGTTATATTTGAGGAGTTTGTTGAGCTTGAGGAGATAGGCTCCTATCCTAGTCTTGTGAGCTTGAGTTGTTTTCGTGGAGATTATAGACTTTTCTATTTCCTTTCTACCGGCATTGGTGCCTAAGAGCTTGTAGACTCTTTGGATATTTTGTTAACTTGTTTCTAAGTTATAACAATTTTGAGCGGATGATTCTTCCCGCTCATTGAGAATATTTGAGGATTTTTCCGAGTTATTTGTGATTAATGTTAACATGACAGGTTTACTATGTACGGTGTTAGAAACCTTGCATAGTCTTAGCTAGCGAGAATATACAGCAGGTTATAATACCCATTAAGATCCCGGGTATGTAATTTCTTTTCATTAATTAGTTAGAAATCTCGAGGCAAACTTCGAAATGATTGGGTTGATGTCTTTTTGCATAATTGTATCTTCTTCATAAAGGACTGAGATTTTGTAATAGAATATAAAAAGTGCTCCTGCAGGCTTCCAACCATTGAGGACGATGACGGTATACATACGCAGAATCTCTGGACCTTTCTGCTCTGTTCTTTCTTGGCCGACGAAAATGTATTCTTCGGTTACGAGCAATGAAAAGGTAAAAAATTGAAAAGGGGTGACTACAATGGATGGAATGTATATTTGTTTTCAAGTGTAAATAGAAGATATATGTTTATTGGTGTTATGAATTAATGGTAAATTCTATCGAGAATACGTAGCACATGCCAAGAACTTTGTTAAATCCATGTTATGATTGCATTAGCTTCGCCACTCAAGTATATCTTCTATTCCTACTGACAGGTAAATATACATCTTGTATGTATTGCGTATGATTGAACTTAAAGGACAAACTTTATTATCTATTTATTTATTTATTTATTTCAGTCTGTATAGCTTGAAATATATATCTTTTTTTATTTATATTAAAATGTGAACGTTCATCTTCTCCATGATAATTTTCTTGATATTAAAAGCTTATACGAAGAACCAACCATAACTCAACTGAATCAATATAGGGCTCCATAATTCACACCGATGTAGAATCTTCTGATGACTATCCGAATTGTTCTTGGTTTTTTTATTTTTATTCTTATTTTTATTTTTAATTTTCTTTTATTCTTTCTTCAAAGTAAATCGCAACTCTGAAGGGTAATAACGGATTTAGAAGAAAATATATGTGATACTTACAGCGACCACGTACCTACGCAGAGCCTCCAGCCACTTGATCATTTCCTCGATAACTATTTGTTTTAATAGAAGTCAAACGTCAAGACCAACTCACCAAAATTTTTTCCCTCGACGATGATTTTCAAACTCAAATTATAATATAGGCGTATAATAATTTACAAATGAAAATTTAGGTGGTTAGTATTTGTAAAACAACATAAAAACAGCACTTGTATAGTAAGTTGGACCGTTCTCATTGGGCCAAGGAACATCAATCTAGATGAAAAAATGCCCTAGTTATGGATGACGGGTTTTGATCAAACCTGGTAAGCATCATCGATCAATCCAAATGATGATCGAGTATATGTACCCACAACAACAGAAAAAAAAAAAAAAAATTAACGTTTTCCCTTAAAAAGTATTTTGTTGAAGACTATATGTTTTCTTGTATTTGATGTTTTTATAAAATATGCTGTAAAAACTTTTCTGGTGTTTAGTTGTACCTAAATAAATTAATATAAGCATATTAATATGAGTATAATATTTCAAACATTTCATTTAAAAATAAAATTATGAATTTAAATGATTTTTTAATATATATTATTATGACATCTTTAGTTGATTTTTATAATTGTTTAAAAAGTTGATAATTTTTTTGCATGCGCTTGATTCTGCAGTGCACTTAGCATATGGATTATCAATGTTTACTACTGGAAAAATATGACTTTTCGTTAAGTTGTTACAAAACCTCTTATATCATATTTGATATGAGGAAGAAATAGTTTGAAATGAAATGGAATGAGAATTTAAATAAAAAATTCTTGGAAATGCCAATGAAATGGAATAGTATTAAATGTGCAAGTAGTATTATATGTCGGTGGTAAAAAAAATAACAAACAAAGTATTATTTGTTAAAAATACTCTTGATTATTGTATACTATAACTTTTTTGAAAGTTAAATAAATAGTTTTAATTAATTCTAATTAATGAAGGAGTGAATTGAATTGTGATTCTAACTTCTCAAAGGTAAAATTGAATTATCTCTTGAAGCGGGAATAAGTAATTTTATGGGATTACGATCGCTTTGTAAATATATTTTCAAATATGGAAGAAGGGAATGGATTGCGATTTCATTCCGGTTCATTTTCGTATATCAAATGTAATATTATTAGATATGGCCAAAGAGGAGTAATAATGGGATAAGATAAAATATGTGTTCACTTCGACGGGAGAATTGATAATTATGGTTGTTCAACTAAGACATAAGTAATTCCAAAATTCACTAATTCGGTGGGATGAGTTGTCATCCAAGAAGCAATCTACATTACTTAAGGAACTGACGCCGTGCAAGCATATCAAAATGATGAAGTATCATGCATTTCTCCGATTTGGAATATGGGAATTAAGAAATCGAATTGTATTAAGTTGGATCATGGATGATTCTTGACCTTTCACCGATTTCAATCGTACAACATTGCTAGTAAGTAGTATTACATAGGTTATCAAGATTTGCAGCTAGAGCTAAATTATTGTTGCAGCTCGGAGAATCCGGAGCGTTGTATATAATAACATTTGACAAGAATGAAATTGTTAGACCAGAGGTTATGGATTCAGAAATTGGGTCGAAGTGAATGCTCAGTGGATCACTTCATATTATATGAAGAGGACTTGGGCTATATAAACACCGATGGTGTAGAAGCACGATGTACTAAGCTTTTGCATATATTTTGATTGAGAAAAGTAATGTTATTTACCGTTCCATATGAGGCTTACGTGCAACAGAGGCCCATAAATAGTTAGAGAAAGTGTTGGGGACAAGAATAAGGAAGTTATTGTTTAATATGCAATATATGTTTAGAAGGAACATGGAGATAGAGACCATCAATAGTAGTGCAATTACATTCTAATTGATTGATGACAAGTTATCCGGATAATGTGAGATATATATTTACTGTACCAAACTTCCTATCTTGAGCGTATCCTTACCAATCTCATTCAAGTATTTTCGTAAAAAAGTAATATATAATTATGAAAATTTGTATCTTCAAAGCAAGTGTTTATATGTAATGATTGTTCAGGATACACTTGAGACAGTAAGCTCAGATCAGTAAATATCTATATGTTAATATGTGCAGTTATTGTCTTTTTGATTACATTGCACTTGATCTATTTAAAGGCAAACCTCGTATGTGAAATGAAGAACTCTAAATATGGTATAGAAACAGGCCACGTAAATAAGATCATTTTGATGACTTGGTCAAATTAGACTAACTTAACGATAATGTTTCATGCTTAATTTTATTGATTAAGCCTACGAAAAGAATGGTTAATGCATTGGACTATTTCTATTATATTTTATAATTACGTTAACTAATGAAAAGTCCATGCCATGCACGAATTTTAATTTAAACATATATATATATATATATAAAGAATTATAAATTTACATAAAATTTATCACAATTAACATATCAACAATGTACATTCATAAGTTGTTTCACATATAATATAATTATTATAATTTAATTTAAATTATTAGTTTTATAAGATCATTGATGACCTTGCTACATTTGCATATGACATGCGATGTTAATTAGAAGAGTCATAGCTCTTTATAATACCTACAATCATGTCATTTCACATTAATTTATGTAGAGTTCCAACTCTTGTTATTGTGACACAAATGATACATATCTTGAATAGATGGTTAAAGAAAATAACTATTAGTAATCAAAAGGTGGCAACAATAAAAAGGTATAAGCAATAAAAATTATAAACATTCAAAAGGTATTATCGATGAAATGATATACATAATAAATGTTTCCAACAGTACGTCTATTATAATAGCTGTACCTAAATTGTGGTGCTATATTTGTTAATGGAAAAGTTAGAGTGCTGTATGCTCGACTAATTTAATGGGAACATGTTAGAAGATTATTCCAAGGATTAGATCATCCGTAATCTGAAATAATTAATCAAAGTAGCAGTATGCGCCAGGGATCCAACATGTGTACACGCCTAGCTTGTGGCTTGAACCATAAGGGAGCCCATCACGTAACTGTAGATGAGGCAACTGAGGAGATCATGAGGGTCATATATCACCATTAATGCGTAAAGTTTTCCAAACCTAGCCTATGGGGAAAAGTTTTAATGGTATATATATATATATATATATATAAATGATACGTAAATATTAATAAAATTTTAATATATAATTAAGGTGTGTATTTTTAGAAAATTAGATAAGCAGATGAGATAGTCTCTTAGTTACTTGACATTTTATTCAACTATTATGTAAGTAAAACTATTTTATATGCTAAAGTTAAACACAATAATTAAAAAGAAAAATTAAGTTTATTTTGGAATTTTGCTTCTCTTCTTGAGACTTTATTGATGTACGACATATGTGTTATTTGAAAGAACTCGAAATACTCATGGATGAAATAAAATGATGAAGCAAGTATATTATTTCTTTTATGTTGCTTTTATTGTAGCCCGGGGTTAGTGCTTTGATGCGTCATTGTGTCATTATGAGGAATATAAAGAGTTTGAATTGTTCCGTGAATGAATTTTGATTTACTTTCTTTTGCATGAGGATAAACAAAAGTGTAGATATTGTTTCCTTATATTTGTTTAATGTACGATCAGTACCTTATTTTTTAAAATGAGCTTTCAGACCTCTAGATTTTAAGAACGATTATTTATACCTTAAGTGGTCATCTTATTTTTTATCTAAGTGAACAAAAATGAAAATAAAATCAAGTACTCCTTTTCTCTTTTTAGTTCTTGAATATTTTGTTATAAATAATAACATTTTTATTGTTTATTTTAATTTTTATTATTTTTATAAAGGGAAAAAGTAATTATATATATAAGTATTAGCACCGTAAATTTAGCTGTTTGAGTATAGAGCCGGCTCTAGTATTATAAGTAATCTTTAAAAGTCAACAAAGTTGATAAATTTAAAACTGATTAAAATTTTAATTCAAAATCTAAAACAAATATAAAAAACCCTAAAATTCTTATTAAAACCCTAATCGCATATAAAAATCCTAAACCTTATATACGCGTAACCATAAGAGATTAAACTCAAACTTAATAGGAAAAAAAAAAAAATCTTAAAACTAAGATTCTAAGCTTATAAAATGTATAAAATTATTCCAATAGCAATAAAACTCTAATTGATTCCGATTAGTGATCAATATGTGTAATTGCATAGAATTGCTAGAAAACGAGTAGAGATAACTCCTAAAAACTTATAAATGTAAAGAGCAATAATTTAATTATTAAAATTTATAAAATTATAAATATTATTTTTTTATTATTTATAAATTTATATTTGTATATATTTGCTAATTTTGTGTCAATTTAACTATTTTGAATCAATTTAGCTATATAATTTTGTGTTTATGTATTAAATAATATATATTAATTTTATACTTCATATTTTTTTTATATAATTGCATTATAAATTATTTTAATTATCATTTAAAAATGAAATATACTCTATAAAACATTCATTTACTATTTTCTCATTTTCCTTTTTCTTTTCTTTCTTTTCTCCCTCTTTCCTCTACAATTCCCCTACATGGAACCTCTTTGCAGTTGCTATTTGTGTTGATTTTTTTCCCCATGTGCTTAATTTTAAAATAAGCATGAGTAGATATTGATTGTTCAATCTTATCTTCTTANACTGATTAAAATTTTAAATTCAAAACCTAAAACAAATATGAAAAAAAGTAAAATTCTAATCGAAACCCCAAATGCGTGTAAAAATCCTAAACTCTATATACGCGTAACCATAAGAAATTGAACTCAAAGCTAATAAAAAAAATCTTAAAACTAAGATTCTAAGCTTATAAAATGTGTAAAATTATTACAATAGTAATAACCCTAATTGAATCCGGTTAGCAATCAAAACGCGTAATAGCGTAGAATCGCTAAGACACGAGTAGAGATAACTCCTAAAAACTTATAAATGTAAAAAGTGATAATTTAATTACTAAAATTTATAAAATTATGAATATTATTTTGTGATTATTTGCAATTTCATATTTGTATATATATGCCAATTTTGTGTCAATTTAACTATTTTGAATCAATTTATCTATATAATTTTGTGTTTATGTATTAAATAATATATATTAATTTTATACTTCATATTTTTTTTATATAATTGCATTATAAATTATTTTAATTATCATTTAAAAATGAAATATACTCTATAAAACATTCATTTACTATTTTCTCATTTTCCTTTTTCTTTTCTTTCTTTTCTCCCTCTTTCCTCTACAATTCCCCTACATGGAACCTCTTTGCAGTTGCTATTTGTGTTGATTTTTTTCCCCATGTGCTTAATTTTAAAATAAGCATGAGTAGATATTGATTGTTCAATCTTATCTTCTTACTCTTTTCCTTTTTCCTTTTCATTTAAATTTTTTTTTCCTTATTTTCCTTCACTTTTAGCTATACACACTATCACAATTCCTCACTTTGTTTCATTTTCTTTTCCAAGATCAAACATAAGAAAAACACATACAAATCCTCCCCTTAACAACCAACCTATTTCCATCCTTTTCTCGTCTCTATCCTTTCTTATTTCTTTCATTTTCCAACAACAAATTCAAGAAGAAGAGGAGCTCTTGGTTCCCTTATTTTTAAGATTCAACAAAATAGTAAGGTAGTATTTTTGCGATATTTAATATCAATTTATATGTATAATTGTTATATGTAAACCTTATAGTATTTTATGTATTTTGAGAATATGTAACAAGGAGTATATGTATCATTTTATCCTTGCAATCCAAATTTATGTACATATGTTGAAGTAAATGTATAAAGTTGTTCATTTCTTTGATTATACACTCGTATATGAAGTATATGCATACATATGTTTGTTTATTTATGCATATGTATGGTACTTATAAACATCCCATTTTTTGCCCTCTTTTATTTTTCAAAATTTTTAGAATAGGTCCTAAATTAGTAAAAATACAAAAAAACAAGAAAAATAGGAAAAAAATACAAAAAGATGAAAAAATTTAGAAGTCATAAAGTTTAGAAAAAAACTACAAAAAATATTTTGAGAATTTAGAAAATAATAAATTTTTAAGTAGTTTAATATAATAGATTTTTAATTTAAATAAATTTAAGGAAAGGACTGTTAGACCTAGGTTTAGATTTGAATTTGACTTAGGTTTAAATTTGAATATGACCTAAGCTAATCTAGTCTATATGTGCAATTTAGATAAGGTATAGGCTAACGGCGAAACGGATAAGAATTTGGATTGGCATTGCATTAAGCTAAAGGTCGTGGGTTTGAATCGTATCAAGAACGAAGTGTCTTTTTTTCTTTTTGAAAAGAAAGATGATAATAAAAGTCTTAATTGTAGTTTTTAGTTCTTAAAATAAGGAAAAAAAAAAAAAGGAGGAAGCTTAAGGTAGATCAAAATTTGGTTTGCAAGTATTCAAACAGAGCAAACCTATGATGATTGGACACAGCAGAGGGGGCGCGCATAGTGTGCCCCATTTTATTTTCAAACTCGCGGGTACAATGGAGGCGCTTAGCATGTGCCTTGCACGTGACCAATGCCCTTATCTTCTTCTAGTTTTCGATTTTTAGCTCTAGATTTCCAGCTTTTCTTCCTTTTCTCATGTGCTCAATTTGGGGTCATTTTTTACCCCATTTATTACATTGAAATTGTATAGCACATGTGGCTTACTTTTGAATTCGCCCCAAAACTAGTCTAGATTCAATCGAAAATGCAATTAAAATCAAGCTCAAAAATAGAAAAAAAAAAATTCAATTTTTAGGTTAAAACCCATTAATGGATTCTGACGAATTAATTCAAAATTCCTGACTTTCCTAAATTAGGCTTTGTACTTATAGTATAAATTTGTACTTATAGTATAAATAGGCCTTTGTTCTTTATTTTCAATGATACACAAGCACAAGAATCACTCTAAGGAATACACACACTACACTTTCTCTCTGTCGCATAGTTCTTGTCTTTCTATTGGATAGCCTCATCCATGGTGGTTGTTAGTGAAAACTACCACCACCATCGAGTTCCTCGTACCCAAAAATCCTAGGTAAAACACTTCGATTCGACTCCTCAAGTTAATCCGAGTCTATTGAAGCCAACTGGAGCCGACTAAGTCAACTTAAGCCGATGAAGCAACCCGATCTGCATAATTTTTATTTATTTATTTGTTTGTTTATTTATTATTTTTTTTGTTTTCCATACAAGTGTAATAATAATAAAAATGAAAAAGAAAAGAAAAGAAAAGAAAATAGAAGAAAGGTAGAAAAAAAAAAGGAAAAGGAATAGCCCATTTTTTTAAAAATATATAAAATAAAATAAATAAATTAATGGATAAAATTTTACTACCTAGAAAAATTAGTTTTTTTTTTTAATAAATAAAGTAAATGGACTTTTTTTCAAAATTAAGGCCCTTTAGAACTTTCCAAAAAATAAAATTTCCAATTTAGGACCTTTTCTTAGAAATTTCCTTAAATAAACCAAATTAGATTAAAAACATAAATTCGATGTATTTTCAAATTAAAATAAACCCAACCTACTAAAGTTTTACAAAAAAGAACAATGTACATAAGATCTCGAATAGCAGGTACGTAGCTACTTACAGGGTGATGGTAAAAAATAAAAAAACCTATTTTTCTTTTTTAGTTTAGGTTACTCAAGTTATCCAATTTGGTTAAATAATCGAGTTCTGTTTTATAGAATTGAAGGGTGATTTTTGTGATTAAGATTAAAATTTGTAAGTTAATGGTACCCATAAAGGTTTAAATATGTTAATGCTTGGATTAAGATCTCTTGTTTTAGAAAACTATTTTGTAAAATTGGTTTTCTTGTTAGACTAGTAGCTAAATTATAACCAATCTACCTAATTGGTTATAATTTAACTCTTTTTCTTGACTTCGGTCGGGTGGTGACTCTAAAGTGTTTTGAAGATATATATATATATGAACAGTTTTCTTTATACTCTAGTCAAGGGTTAATATTAAATAGGTGAGATTTAATATTAATCGATTTAAAGAAGACTAATTTATAAAAGATATGGGAGGAAAAAACTAGGCTCAACAGCTTGGTGACTCTATTGGAGACAGTAAAAAAGGTTAGCCATTTAACTTTCTAAAATTAAAATTAATCTCTAAAAATCACCTTAGTGCAGGGAAGCCATTGTGTAAATTTCGAGTGTAGTGGGGCAACCACCGTTTAGGACTGATTAGGCTACCCCACTTAAGCTTCAATATGACTAAGGAACCGTTTTTTGGAAACGTGTGAGGTTACAGAGTATAAGGACCTTTAGAACCCACCCTTCTTGCATGTATTCTTTAGGGTTGACAAATAACTAACAAGGCAACATTGTTATAAAAAAGATAAAAAAAAAGAGACAAAGAAAATATTATAAAAATTAGAGTTTCTTTCCCTATATTTTTACTAAAATTCATGTATATAGGAAATCTTTTGTAATTTCTTATGATGTAAATAGTCTTTCCTTTTTAATTTATGTTTTCCTTGTAATCTTTCAGAAATAGCTAACTCATCTAATGCCAAGGTCTTGACCAAAGAGATTCATGTCCACAAGCCCACAAACCTAAAGCCTATACTTAATCAATGGTTCCAAACCTTCAACCTAAGAGAACAAGAGTTTATTACCAATAAGATTAGGCTCATACTCTCACTATCTAAGGTGAATGTTAACATCACACCAGTAAGGGCCTTAGTCCATTTTTGAGAGCCCAAAGAAGTCGCATTTCATTTTGAGTCACACCTAATTAGCTTAACTCTAAAAGAACACACCCAATTGCTTTAAGCCTCTCCTTTATATGAAATATATGTTCTAGAACTCAGCTTCGGTTTGGCTTACATTTTTTCAAAATTCTTGGGGATCTATAAGACCAAAATAAATGAAGCCCTAAATGATTGCAACAAATACGCCATCAAGATATAGGATCTAATCCATTGGTTCCAGAATGAACCCAGCCCCAACAAACGGGCTTTATTTCTTGGTAATTGGAGGGAGAATCGAATCAAGGCCTACATATTAGTAGTATTTGCCACCATCTTATTTTCAAGTGGGTCTTTTCTTATACACTTTAGGGTAGCGGAATTAGTGGCTTAATTTTGGGAAGGGAAGTCTTATATTCCTGTCGTACTTGCTAAACAAATAAAGAACCTTAATTTCCTTAAGAAAAGAGGTTATGGAGATCTTAGGTTAAGCATGACACTGTTAATGGTATGGTTCATCAGCCACATCAAATGTTTTGGATTAGACTTGATAAGAGGTGCATTCGCTAATAAGATTGATCTTACTAACTTTTTTGTAAATAAGATCAAATTGCCAGAAGATAACACTACACTATTCTAGATAGAAGTTCTACAAGAATTTTGGGTTGAAGACATATTGTAGACTGCCAAATGGAGCAATTACACTAAGGTCATATTGGTTTGTAAAGATTATCATGTCGTACCATGTCGTACCATTGATCGGAATAAGTTGGTGTACAGGCTACTATCCAAACAACATGGTGGGGCAATTTGGGGGGATCTAGGACATAGTTCACAGGCCTTCATTGAAGCCATTCACCCTTAACCTTGAAGAGCCTCACTCTACAGAAAATTTATCTAAACTTTGCAAGATCAAAGCTTCGTGGGATACGAGGACCATAAGCCCAAACATTAATTTAAGTGAATTGATAGGAGAAGTAGATAAATATTGAGTCACCAAAGAGTACTTATATGATCAACTTCATAAGGCAAGCATGATGCAGTATCGAGCACCAGAAGTCCTTCAACCTTCCTCCGCAAATGCTAGCTTTGAAATGGGAACCTACATGGACCAAGTAAAAGCTCATGTGGAAGTCCCCTACAATGAAAAAGATAGGTGGGAAAACCTCTTCTAAGAGTTAAGGCAAAGATTGTGTACCCTGGAACACTAGTTGAAGATGGCCTAGAAGAAAATCCAAGAGTTTGAGGAAGCAACTAAGCATGGGCAAAAGTGAGGAAAAGTAGTGGTCGGTAAACCCAGCAATTAGAAGAAAATGTCATCTGGCTCATAGAAGAAAAGAAGATTAGTCTAGATGAATAGAAGATTAGTCTAGATGAATTAGTATTTTTCTCTTCTTTCATGTAATAAAACTTCGGGAACTGAAGAATAATAAATAACTTTCCATTTTATTAAGTTAATTGTCAATCCCCTCTTGTTCATCTACATAGCACACTTGCATTTCATTAATTTATTTCAGTTCCATATTTTCAAAAATTAAAATATTCATATGTTAACTTGTTGAGAAGTGATCCTAAACCAGGTTGCCAAGATAGCTCTTAAGCATAAAACCCTACAGAGAAGTCCCATCCGAACCCACTCTCAAACTAGAATGGCCAGCCAAGGCAACGCTAACGCCAACACCAAGAACAGCAGTATTAACCCAGAAGTTATTGACCTCACTAAGCTGAGGTTCCGCTCTTTGGAATGAATGGTAGGGATGATTGTAGATCAACTGAGTTTCCTTATTGACAGCATCGCCCTACTTAGCTCTACAGCTCCACTAAATGAAGAGAATTCCAAAGCACGATATGGAAAGAATGTTGATGCTCTACTTCTTAAAGTAGAAGAAGCCTATGCCAAAGCCAGCCAGGCCTTTGAAACCTTTGAGATAGAAGGGGTCTTTTCGAAGGTTAATCTAACCTTCAAGCCAAACAGTTACTCATTTCTAGTTAACCCAAATCCTGAAGCTGATCAAGACAAATTGAAAGAGCTTGAGAAGAGATTGACCGAACAAATCATTAAAAAGATGAAAATGCTTGAAGGGTATGATGGATTTAAGTAAGCTGGTATAACAGATTTTTCTACTTATGACTATGGAAGCTTCCCGAAGAAGTTTAAAGTACCTGACTTTGAGAAGTATAATGGAATTGGGTGCCTTAAACTACACACCAAGCTGTGCGTACGTAAAATGGGCAAGTATGTACAATATGAGCAACTTATGGTCCAAACTTTTTAGGACAGCCTGACAGGCCTTGCTTTGACCTAGTATGCCCAATTGGACCTAAGCCAGATAAACACATAAGAGAAGTTGGCTAAGGTGTTTTATGACCAATATAGGTTCAATGTTGAAGTAGCACCAACCATGATGGATTTAGTTGCCTTGAGGAAGAGGTACAATGAGTCTTTTAAAGAATATGCCTAAAGGTAGAGGTCCCTAGTTGCAAGGGTATCCACTCTTGTGACTAAGAAAGAGCTAACTTCGACTTTTATCAACACTCTCAAGAGACCCTATTTCTCTTACCTGATTAGGTAAGCCTCTTCTAGTTTTGCAGAAGTAGTAGTGGTAGGGTACCGAATTGAAAGCGTTGTCTTCTCTAGTAAGTTACAAGAACCATTAGACAGAAGACCACCTTTTGCTAAACCCACCACTGGTAAGCCTAGAGAAGCTACGGTCAGCATAGTCAATTCAAATACTAGACCCAACACCTAGGTCTCTTTCAAGGAAAATCCTTCGCCAGCTCAACAACAGTACAGAAGCTAACCATAAGTTAGTAAGGCCTTAAGGCAGTTCACCAAAATACCTATTCCACTTAGCCAGGTACTTAAAAGCTAAGAAAAGGTAATTCGCTCCATCCTGAGGCTCCTAATGAAAGGTATAGACTAAGATTTTTTGATCCTAATGCAAGGTGTCAATATCATCTAAGATAAGTGGGCCATTTAATAGACTTATGTTAGAGATTAAGAAATAAAATTCAAGATTTAATTGATGAAGGCACAATTTAACTAGACTTCGTAGAGGCTCCAAGTCTAAACATTAACAACAACCCCTTGCCTAACCATGGGCTCATCATTAATATGATATGTGATGACTCAAATCTTGCCATCAACATGATCGGTTCCAATTGGGAGCCCAAGGTTTTTAGATTTTACAAATAAGAGGAGACACAAATTCTATAGACCAAAAGGTATACCTTCCATGTGCTTGTAGCTCCCAAAAACTATAAAATTGCCCCTCTTAACTACCAAGTAGTAAATCAGGGGCAATCAAGCTCAATTGTAGGAGGGATTATCCGTTCTAGTAGAATCTACGATCCAAGGGAAGACCTGAAAAAGAAGGTTGTACTGGAAAGGCCAAACAATGAACTAGTTAAACATGAAGAAGAATTGTCTACCTTCACTAAAATAAGCAAGTCTAGTGAGTATAAAGTAATGGATCATCTTACTAAGACTCTAGCACAAATATCCCTCATGAGTTTATTGATGGTGTCGAAACTGCATTAGGAAGCTTTGTTCAAAACATTGAGGGAAGTCAAAGTCCTTCATGAAATTCCAACTGAAAAAATAAGATCTATGACCAACTCTGTCCTCATTATGGATTAGATTTCTTTCTCTGCTGAGGAATTGGGCGAAGAAGGTAACCAGCACACCAAGCCTTTATTCATAATAGTGAGGTTAAATAACATCATCATAACAAGCGTCCTCATTGACAATGAGTCATCCTTAAATATTTGCCCTCTAGCTACCTTAGATTTATTAGGCATTAATATAGTTGCCATTAAGCTAAGTTTGACAATAGTCAGGGCTTTTGATAGATCTAAAAGAGAAATTATAGGGGAGATCGACTTACTAGTTGATATCGGCCCATAGACTTTCAACATTCAATTCTAAGTTTTGGACATCCTAAGGACCTTCAACTTATTATTGGGAAGACCTTGGATACATTCAGTAGGGGTCATACCTTTAAGTTTTCATCAAAAGGTTAAGTTCATCTCCAATGGCTAGGTCATAATGATTTTGGGTAACTGGGATTATGAAATATATAAGGAAACGGCCATACCTTATATTTGTACCGAGGAGTAAGAAGACTTTGGGCTCCAAATGTTAGAAGAGGTATGCATGATTACTGATTAAGAGAAGCATGAGAGGCCGAAATTTGAAGAAGGCCAGCTTGGAACCTATGGGCTAAGCTACATCCTAACTTCGATGGAAAAGTTGCAAAAAATGTAAGCTAAGAGTAGAAGAGGTAACATGTTATATCATACCCTGATGACTTTCCCACCATTATCAAAACTTTCATCTAGGCCAATGTCCAGAATTCAGAGCCTACTAAAGAGGATACTAGAAATAAAATAGTTAGCCTATCCAATAAGTCTCGATACTTGAATAATTGGTTCTCTATCCTTATGAATAGAAATAATTTTACTCTAGGATAAAGGATGAATCATGTTATAGTATTTTACAAAGTTTTGTAATAATTACCTTTATTCTACAAAGTCTTGTACACAAAAGAATTTATTCTAAATAACAATCAGTCTTCTTTCTCTTCACTTCTTCCTTACTTACACTCTTTTTTTCACATACTTTTCTTTTTCCCAGATCTAATGCTTTAAATAAAGGCCATGGATACTTCACGTAGATAGGTGATGAAAATATTGATATCACCTCTGACCTTACTGGATTAGTCGTCGGGAGTTATGTCAATGACCATAGTGACATGCAAGAAAGTTGACAAGAACATGAAATGAGTAGAATTTCCATTGACGAGCTAATTGAGAAGATTAATGTTGGGATTGATGACAACACCAATACATTAAAAATTGGAGGGAATTTGAAAGAAGAACAAAAGGTTGAAATGACCACACTGCTATCTGAATACCAAGATGTGTTTGTATGGTCTTATAAGGACATGCTCAGATTAGATCCATTAATCGCTTACCCATTCGAGAGGATATCAAACCTAAGAAACAGAAGTTAAGAAGATTTTGATCGAATGTCCTATTGAAGATTAAGGAAGAAGTAAGAAAATTACTAAAGGTCGGTTTCATTAAGGTATCTGATTATCTTGAGTGGGTAGCTAATATTGTGCTAGTAATGAAGAAGAATGGAAAAGTTATAGTATGTGGATTTTCGAGACCTTAATCAAGCAATCCCTAAAGATAGTTTCCCCTTTGTCGATAAAATAGCTGGAAACCATCTTTTCTCTTTCATGGATGGATTCTCTAGATATAATCAAATTTGAATGTCTGAAGAAGATAAAGCCAAAATAATATTTATCATAACTTGGGGTACATTTTGCTATAAAGTAATGCCTTTCGGACTCAAAAATGCTTAGGTAACTTATCAAAGGGTCATGTTAGCAATCTTTTACGACATGATGCACAAAGAAGTTGAAGTATATGTTGATGATATGATTGCAAAGTCCAAGGAAGGAGATAATCATGTAGGTAATCTAAGGAGATTGTTTGATAGGTTGAGAAAATTTCAATTGAAGCTCAACTTAGAGAAGTATACCTTCAAAGTGACTTCAGGGAAATTGTTGGGTTTTATAATTAGCTAAAGGGCATTGAAGTGAACCTTGATAAAGTTAAAGAAATAGTTGACTTATCCCCTCTATGCACACTCAAAGAAATCATAGGCTTATTGGGCTGTTTAAACTACATATCCCAGTTTATATCTCAACTCACAAACAAGTGTCATCCTTTGTTTAAGTTGTTGAAAAAGAATGCCAAGATCAATTAGAACGAAGAATATGAGCAAGCCTTTACAACGATCAAAGAGTACCTCATGAACCCTCCAATTTTGGTAGCTCCAAAACCTAGGAAGTCTCTATTTCAATACTTGACAATATTACAGAAATCCATGGGATATATGCTCGACCAAAGAGACGAAGAAGGAAAAGAACGGGATATATATTACTTAAGCAAGAAATTTACTAAAGGGGAACATAAATATTTAGGAATTGAAAGAACCTACTGTGTTTTGGTATGGGTAATGCATCGGCTTATATAATATACACTCTACTACCAAGTTGAATTGCTTACTTGACACAACCCCCTAAAGTACTTGGCAGACAAACCGGCCCTAGTTAATAGAATCTTAAAGTGGCAAATGTTACTATTAAAGTTTAACATTACGTATGTAAACTGAAATTCAGTCAAGGGGAAATCTTTAGCAGATCAGTTAGTAGAAAATCCATTCGATAATAGCCCTTAAGAGGTACAAGTCAATTTTCTTGATGAGGATATGTTAGCAGTTGAAGGAAGCTTTAATAAAAGAGAAGATGATGAACCACAGAAATGGAAGATGTTTTTCGATGGGGCAGCTAATGTGTTTAGGTGTAGAATTGGGGCAATACTGATATCCCCTGAAAGTACTTAATACCCTGTGGCTATAAGGCTTGTTTTCCCATACACTAATAATATCGCTGAATATGAAGTATGCATCATGAGACTCAAGATGACCCTAGATAAAGATATCTAAGAATTAAAAGTGTATAGGGACTCTTCACTCATTATCAGCTAAGCTTGGGGAGAATACAAGATGAAGGATCCTAAACTAGTGTCTTATCACCAGCACTTGACTGAATTGATGGAGAAATTCAAAGAAATCACCTTCAATCACGTATCAAGGACTTAGAATCAATTTGCTGATGCCTTAGCCACTCTAGTATCTATGATCCAGATATTTGGTGGAGTCGAGATTCAGCCCCTTATTATTGAAATTGAAGACAAGCTCACCTTTTTTTTGGAAATTGAGGGTATGAATGACCGAAAGCCACGGTACCATGATGTTAAAATATTCCTATAATAAGGTACATGCCTTGAAGAGGCTAAGAAAAAGGACAGAAGGATGATTAGGAGATTGGCTACTCAATTCTTAATAAGCAAGTCTACTTTATACCGGTACTCTTTTGATGGTACACTTTTAAAGTGTGTTGACGACAAGGAGGCTGAGATGTTAATGAAGGAAGTACACGAAGGAGTATATGGCCCTCACATGAACGGTTATATGTTAGCTAAAAAAATCATGAGGTTAGGGTATTACTAGTTAACAATGGAAAGCGATTGCATCAAACACGTTAGGCATTGTCACCTATGCCAAGTTTATGCAAATAAGATAAACGTCTCACCTCAAGAACTATACACACTCTCGGTAACATGGCCTTTTTCAATGTGGGGGAATAGATATCATCGACCCAATTACTCTAAAAGCATCTAATGGGCATCGCTTTATACTGGTCGCCATCGACTACTTCAACAAATGGGTTGAGACCTTATCTTACTTAAGCGTTACTAAAAGGGTTGTAGTTAAGTTCATCAAGAGAGATATCTTAGCTTAATACGAGACTCTAGAAATGATCATCACTGAAAATGGCACCAATCTTAGTAATAAGCTTATTTCAGAGTTGTGCCAACAGTTTAGGATCATTCATAGGAACTCTACTCATTGACCCCAAATGAATGGAGTCGTTGAAGCAGTCAATTAAAACCTCAAAAGAATCATTGAAAAATCGCTATTACATATAATGATTGGTATGAGATGTTGCCATTTACACTTATAGCCTATCAAACTTCCATCAGAACATCGATTGGGGCAACACCTTACTCTTTGGTATATAGCATTGAAGTGGTGTTACCAGTAGAGGTTGAGATCCTATCACTTAGAGTACTATCAGAAACTAGTTGGACGAAGCTGATTGGGTAAAGAAACGCATTGAGTAGTTAAATTTGATTGACAAAAGGAGATTAATAGCCTTGTGTCATAATTAATGTTATTAACAAAGAATGACTTAGACTTTCAACAAGAGGGTACGACCTTAGAATGTGAAAGAGGGTAATATGATACTGAGAAAGGCTTTCCCCAATGTACAAGACTCTAGAGGGAAATTTGCTCCTAATTATAGAGGCTCTTATGTTGTGAAGTGAGTATTACCAGGAGAGGCTTTAATTTTATCTTAAATGGATGATTTAGAATTGAGAGACCCTATAAATGTTGACGCTGTAAAGTTGTACTACCCATGAGAAGTCAATGGAAATTTTTGCTCAGAACACGAAAATGCCGGTCATTTTAAATGTCATTGTGGTCAAATTTTCATTATTTGCAAGCAAAGTTGGTATCCTTAGCCATTGTCTACATTAGAACAATCACCTTCTCCATTGAAAGGTCTAATTCCCCTTACTCCATTTAATCAAGCCCATATACTAAAAACACGAAAGAAGTTGAGAAATGATATCTAGGACATTGGTAATTGACAAAACTATTTAAAATACTTTATTACAGATTGATCCCCTTTAACAGGGAGTTTTATTGTCTATTTTTCAAAGAAGTGCAAAATCTAAATAAGCAATCACCTTATAACAAATATTTATTAGCTGAGAGCAAGGACTTCAATTCATAAAGGTTTTGGAAAGACATAAACAATGGGTATCATTTCTATGATATCTCTAAAAGAGCTGGTAGAGTCTTAGAGGTTCTGTATCAAAATCAATTGGGTTGACAACAAAGGATCAAAGAATGAGTTGGTCAGTTTTGATGGAACTTTCTAGGAAAAGGTTTAATAGTCTGGGCATTATCAACAAGACCAGGTAAGTACTTCCATACGATGTTAATGCATTGGTTTTTGAACATTGCATTTGCATTTAGACTATGACTAGTTTTTACTCCTAACAGTCTTTTTATGCTAGCCCATAAGGCACTCACCTTTTGCATTTGGTGCTTAGCTAGCTTGTGAAGGCACAATCTTCACTTAGTTTCTTTTCAATCTCTTTTAACGAGCCTATAAGGCGCTTCTATTCACTAAGTTCTCTTAGCGAGCTCGTAAGGCACTTATCTTCGTCAATTCCTTTCTATAAGCCCTTAGGGCACTTCTTTAAATCAAACTTAGGGTTACAAGTCCTAGAGAGACACTCTTGCTTAGGTTAGTGAGCTTAGAAGGATATGACCGGGTTCTCTAAGATTGATCCCAGCTTAGGATTGCTAGTCTTCGAGAGATGCTACTGCTTAGGTTAGTAAGCCTAGAAGGGCATGACTAGGTTCTTCGAATTGATTTCAACTTAGGGTTGCTAGTCCCCGAGAGACGCTCTCTCCTAGGTTAGTGAGCCTAGAACGGTACTACTAGGTTCTCTAAGATCGATTCCCCCTTAAGGGTGCTAGTCTCCGAGAGACGCTCCCGCCTAGGTTAGTGAGCCTAGAAGGGTACGACTAGATTCTCCAAATCGATTCCATCTTAGGATTGACAATCCTTGAGAGACGCTTATGCTTAAGTTAGTGAGCCTAGAAGGATATAACCAGGCTTCGATTCTTCTTTTTAGCTCTTAGAGTACCTCTTTTCTCTTTAACCTTTTCACCAAATCCCTAATTGATCGAGCCTAAGATAGCTAGCTAATTGTAGTGCATCTTAAGACAAAATCTACCATTGGGGCAAAAATAATGTCTCTTTTGTTTTTGTGGTAAAGTTTTGCTCAAACTTTACCGCAAATAGGGACAACTGTAGAAGCCTTATTTTTGCTCCTTTTTGTTTTTCAACATTTTTAGAATAAGTTCTAAATTAGGAAAAAATACAAAAAATAGAAAGTTAAGAAAAACCAAAATGAAAAGAAATTTGGAAAAAATACAAAACTAAGAAAACTCAAAAATTAAGAAATTTGGAAAAAATACAAAAAAATAGCAAATTAAAGAAAACCTAAAAAATAAAGAAATTTAGGAAAAATACAAAAAAAAAAAAGAAAAATAGGAGAAAGTACAAAAAATGAAAAAATTTCGAAAAATATTTAGAAGTCATAAAGTTTAGAAAAAACTACAAAATAGAAATATTCGCTACACATAGGGGCTCATAGCACATAGCCAGCACGTCCATCTTTTAGTTTTCAATTTTTAGCTTTTCTTCCTTTTCTTATGTACTCAGTTTAGGGTCATTTTTAACCTCATTTATTACACGATTTCACCAAATTAATGATGAAATTGTGTAGCACGCGTGGCTTACTTTTGAATTCACCTCAAAACTAGTCCAAATTCAGTCGAAAATGCAATTAAAATCAATCTCAAAAACAGAAAAATATTCAATTTTCAGGTCAAAACCCATTAATGCATTCTGACGAATTAATTCAAAATTCTCGACTTTCTTAGCTTAAGCTTTGTACTTACAGTATAAATAGGCCTTTGTTCTTCACTTTAAACGATACATAAGTATAAGAATCACTTTAAGGAACACACATACTACACTTTCTCTCTCTAGCATGGTTTCTTTCTCTCTCTAAGATAGCTTCCTCCACAATGGTTTTCAGCGAAAGCTGCCACCACCATTAGGTTCCTTATACCCAAAAACCCTAAGTAAGATGCTTTAATCCGACTCCTTAGGTCAATCTAAGTCTATCAACCAAAGCTGACTACAAGCCAATCGAAGTTGACCATGAGCCGACTCAAGCCGACCAAGCTGACCTAAGCCAACCAAGCTAACCTGAGCCAACTCGGTTTGCATATTTTTTTAATTTATATTTATAGTTATTTATTTATTTATTTTGTAATTATTTTTTTCATTTTTTTTGTTTTTCATGTTTGGAGCCCTATTTCAGTTTTTCTTAATTTAATTCATATTAAACCCAACTCACTTAATATAGATTACTCAACATAAAATTAAAGAAATATTTTTCTTTAAAAAATGTTTTAAAAAAATATTTAAAAAATTTTGTAGTTGCCAACCAGTTAAACTGGTAAAAAAATGAAATTAGGGTTTTTGGATGGGAAAACCCTAATTAACTACGTATTTTTATACATATTTTTTCTAAATCCTAACTGTAAGATACGGATATGTATCTTAAGATACAATCTAGATATGTATCTTAAGATACATGTCTAAATATGTATTTTTTCTAAATTCTAAATGCAAAATACATATCTTGATACGTATCTTCATCGAAAATAGGAATCTTGTAGATACACTTATTTTTTCAAAAATGCAATATTACTAAAAACGTAATTTAACTAAATTTTATTAAAAATTAGAATTATCTAAAAAACAGGCAATAAAAAACCTACGCGTTGAGTTGGGCGTGATCGGTATAGTGTTGATTGTACATAGCGTGCATTGTGTTTGTGACTATGGATCAAGTGTCGAAGTGGTCAATGCGTACGTGTAAGGCAATAGGAACAAGCAAATTGCTGTTCAGGGCGTCTTCGTGTGTGTAATGTTGTGTGGGATGTGGTTAGTTTGGTGCGAGTGCAGTATGTCAATGGCGTGTTCATGTCAGGGGGTCTATCGATGATGTCGACTACATTTGGTATTGTGTTTAGTCGTTGGTTAGGTGATTAGTTAGGTTGTTGTGTTGTGCGAGTGGGGTGCGATTAGCATATGGGCTGTTCAAGATGTGTTTATGCAATGGTCAAGCAATGCTGATTATGTTCGTTGGGAGAGGAAAGGAAGGGGTGTCAGTGTACGGCTGATGTGTAATGAAGGATAGGCATTAGTAAGTGCTTTTGGATGTGGGTTTAGGTGTAAATGTGGCTTGTGTGTGTTTGTTTCGAGTGATGGCGTATTAGGGCTGTATGACTTAGTGTTTGGTTGTGAATTGTAGGTGATTGTGCGGCAAGGTACACGGTATTGTATTTTAGGTGAGTGGTGTGGATTGCAAATGTAAAGGGACTTGTTGTGTTTATCAAATGTGGGGGTTCTAAAAAATACGTTCTTAAGTCCACC
Organism: Lumnitzera littorea; assembly: GCA_024138015.1. Classification (NCBI taxonomy): domain Eukaryota; kingdom Viridiplantae; phylum Streptophyta; class Magnoliopsida; order Myrtales; family Combretaceae; genus Lumnitzera; species Lumnitzera littorea. The sequence continues at coordinate 17,325,397 of JAMXBB010000007.1, forward strand.
GCCGAATTCCTATTTATAGTACCCTCTACTGAATCTTTCCTATTGAAGACATAGAAAATTTGATAATGATTTTTTAAAGATGTGACCTAGCTTCTAGAAACCCTACTTAATTTGGGCTTTCTATTTTCTATACTTGATTCGATCCAATTTGATTTAGCCCAATAATCCTCTTAATAAATCATAAGTCTATTTTAGCCCAATATAAATTAGACAAAAATCTATTTTATATCAGATTGGACCAAAATATTTTAATAAAGCCCAATTTTTTAACGACTTAGAATTTACTAAATTGATTACTCGCCATTATTTGATTCAACCTTAAACAATTGGACTTGTCTTGACTCGACTTGATATCAACTTGACTTGATACTTTATATATATTTTTAATTTTTTAATTTTTTATTTCTTGTTCAATAAAATAATAAACAAAAATAGCAAAAATGAGGTGTATACACTATGCAAGTGTAATAATAATAAAAAAGAAAAAGAAAAAAAAAAGAGAGAAGAAAGGTAGAAAAAAAAAGGGAAAAAGAATAGCCCTTTGTTTTTTAGAAATAGATAAAATAAAATAAATAGTAAATAAATCAATGGATAAAATTTTACCACCTAGAAAAATTAGTTTTTTTTTTAATAAATAAAATAAATGAACTTTTTTCAAAATAAAGGCCCTTTAGAACTTTCCAAAAAATAAAATTTCCAATTTATGATCTTTTTTTAGAAATTTCCTTAAATAAACTAAGTTGGGTTAAAAATGTAAATCTGACATATTTTCAAATTAAAACAAACTCTACCCACTAAAGTTTTATAGAAAGAAAACTACATACGTTTGATTTCGAATAACGAATACGTAGGTACCTACGGGATGACGGTAAAAGATAAAAAAGCCTACTTTTCCTTTTTTAGTTTAGTTTACTCAAATTATCCAATTTGATTAAATAATCAGGTTTTGCTTTATAGAATTGAAGGGTGATTTTTGAGATTAAGATTAAAATTGGTAAGTTAATGATACCCGTAAAGGTTTAAATATCTTAACTCTTAGATTCAGATCTTTTGTTTTAGAAAACCGTTTTGTAAAATTGGTTCTCTCGTTAAACCAGTAGTTAAGTTATAACTATATTTTTTTCCCAACTCCGGTTAGGTGGCGACTATAAAGCGTTTTCAAGATATTAAAAAAAAAAAAAAAAACCGGTTCTCTTAAACCCTATTCGAGGGTTAGTATCAAATAAGTAGGGTTGAATACTAGTCGGTTTAAAGAAGACCAATTTATAAAAGAACCAAGAGGAAAAAACCAAGCTTGACAGTACTTATTAATATGGAAACCCTACGAAATTTCAAAGGCACAAAAGCGAAATTGGTTGAAAGAGGCCTTCGATAGTCTCTAGAACTACCTAAACATAATAATAAAACCTAGGTAAAGGAGTCAAACCCTAAGGGTATGTTTAGTATATGAAATTGGAATTTCATTCCCTCCTTATTTCACCATCACCATGATTACTTGGTTTTTTGTCACGGAATCGCAATTCCACATGAATCTTTATTACTTGAAATTAAGTAATGGAGATTCCTCAATTCAACCAATGAATCATAATTCTTCATTATTACCACCACTACTACCGTCATCGCTGCTGTTGCTACCATTGCTGCTACCGCCACCAATCACCATTGCCACTATTGATGGCACTACTATCAATGTTGCCATTACCATCGCCGTTGTCCTCACCACTACCAACTACTGTAGCTACCTCCACCACTATCGCTGTTGCCACCATCGTCGTCGTTGCCCTTACCACCGCCGCCGCTGTTGCCCCCATTACTACCGACCACCGTAGCCACCTTAACTACTACCGTTGCTACTATCGCCACCACCACTATCACCGCCGCCATTACCACCGTTGCTAACCACTATAATCTATTACTTTATGATTAGTTGAGAAAGAAAATAAACCGAGAATAATTTAGTCATTAAAGTTATATTATATGTTTATTTTTAAATTGCTTATAAATCTAACTAAATAAACTAATATGTATAATACCCTTATTCAATTCTTTATAGAATTCCAATTTCATTCCCTCCTCATTCTATTCCATGAACTATACGTGCAGTAAATGTTTAACCAAAAAACCTAATTGAAGTAAGCTCCAAAAACCTAACTAAATGACTAAGAACCCTAAGAAACCTAATACTCGAAAAACCCTAGAGCAATAATGAAACCCTAAAATAATCATTTAATCCTAATTAAGTGATCTAATATCTTAACACCACAAATAAACACTAATAGTATGGTTGAACCAATCAATAAATGTGATCAATATTACTAAATGTTTGAAACCCTAACTTTCGAGCTTGTGCTCAAATCAAATTACTATAAATGAGCACCAAACCTTGAAAAAACCTAAGTATATGTGTAGGGCACTTAAATTAACTAAAGTATAGTATCAAAGTTCAACAAAACTTTAAGCATATTTTAATTACACCTAATTAACTTAATTGTACCTAATTACAGTCAATTACCTTAATCAAACCCTTATAACCAACCTTCATTACATCTTAATTAGCTATAAGTTAATCATGATTAAGGACCAAAAGACAATGCATTAATGATCCTAAAATATCTTGTAACCTGAGGAGACAAGATCTTACTCAATTTGGTAAAAAGCATAAAAATACATGGTCCCCTTTTTATGCCTTGTCCTTGATTACTCTAAACACATATGACTTGTCCCCTATTCTCCCTCTCATTCTCACGACCAGCCACCCCCCTCCTTCACTCATTTCGTTTCATTCTCATAACTCTAAAACATTCTCAAATACTCTTACAAACTCTCTCAAACATTAAACCCCAAACCCGCCCTTCTTCCTCCCTCTTGGCTACCACCATCCAACTTACCACCAGCCACTATAGCACCATCACCACCACTTCAAATCACTTACCACCAAGCTTCACGCCTCACACCCCTCCAGTCCTTCGATACATACATACATACATACATACAAACTCATGGTACATACACACTACAAGGAGGCTATCCTCAATCTTGCTCGGGTAAGTAGTTAGGTAAGTTTTTCCTTAGTCTTTCATGTAGGATAATGTTAGGAGTTTGCATTTTCATAGCTATATCCTACTTTGCAGCATGGTTCTAAATGTTTTGGGGTGTTTCATAAAGAATAAATAGGGTTAGTAAAGAAAAAAAAAAAACCACACTTCAATGAAATGTTATAACACTAGTAAGCATGATAATATATTGTAATGTTGGTGTTAGGAGTAAATCATTAAGTAAGTTGATAGAACCCCCCACTCCCTATGCATGCTGCCCTTACATGTTCCCTCCCAACATTTCTACATACTTTTGTGTAGTGATTATGGTTTTAGACGAGTAGAAACATAAGTTACTTAAGTAGAATCACCATAAAATCAAGTATTGCATGAAAATGGAAGATTTGACCCTAAGAACACTTAATGGCCGCCACTTCCACGAACCCATCGGATATTTAAATTATTGTTTATTAACTTAATTTTATGTTTATTTAGTATTAAGTATGATTTATGACTTAATTAACCAAGTTAAGCAGGCTAAAATGTAATTAAGATCCTAAATTAGCTTAGTTAGTGATTATAGGTGATCGCCTCTAAACAGAGCTTCCGAGTTTTACAATTAAATTCCTATATTCCATCCTTAACTCGATTCAATAGGTAAGTATACCTATTGTTTTATAGCACGGATAAGTATAGGGTCGTCTCTACCAAGAACAGTTATAAACACTACTACTAATTAATCTTCTTATTATCTAGCAATCCAATTTATCAGGTGATTAATTACAAAAACTCTAAATTGCAGACTAAACTACACTAATCCACAAACTAATGCCATTAACACATTGGTTACAAAATAATTACTAACAACACATTTAACATGTAGACTTACTTCACCACTTAGCATGATATTACCAAAATACTTTTTATCTTAATACTTGTTATCTATGGGAAATTATAGTATATAAGAATTCTTTTCAGAACTACTTACTTCTAATCTTAATTGTGTCTATTGGAATCTATTCTTAATTAACAGCCAACTCAGATCGCATTAATATCATGTTAATATATCGATTCCCTTAAGGATATAGCAACTTTCCTAATAATATCTCTATTATTAGGAGTAAGTTGTTCAAATGAACTAGATTTATTCAATAGAATTGTCCCTCGACATATTCTATTGAAATCCATTCTAAGTCAATATCTTGCACTATACCATACTTAGATTCATTAAGTGCAATTCATTGGAATTAACATTTATCAAGAAACCACTATTTCATGCACTTGATCATACTAAGTGATGTAGTAAGTCCTAACGTACTACTCACATATAATGAAGAAACAAAACATATCAATAAAATGCAGAAATAACAAAGAAATTAACATAGAACAAGTAGAAGAATACAACCCTATTTTGAATTCAACTGTAGACATCTGACAAATACATAAACAACAAATTACCGTCATCTCTCTCGAGTAATTCTAAGAAAGGTACAGGGTACAATACTTAAAAACTGTACTAAAAAAAAAAATTGAAAATATAATAGGTACGAAGATGTATGAATGGATGTATGGTCAAATCTCCTCCTTTGTTTGAAAATTACGGCATATTTATATTCTTCTTGTTAAAAGGCTTGAAATACATCACTTTAAGACACCTCCTAGCATTTAGACTCATTACACGCACCAATTTGTGTGAAACAATTTAAAAAGAATCATTGTGTCCACTCCCATCAAACTTGTGACTCAAGGAGTGATCTTCTCGTCGTAAACATTCCACCTCATCACGCCCATGATTGAGGGCGTGATCATCCTTCTAAGGTAAAGTCACGGCCGTGATGAATATGTGAAAAAATATCTTTAATCTTAGTCACTCCCTTGATCACGGCCGTGATAGAGGGAACGACGAGCGCTAAATATTCAAATTCTTTTTTTATCACGCTCGTGATAAGTTTCAGTTGATCTTCATTTATCGTTATTCCTTTATCATGTCTGTAATAGCTCTAAATCTCCTTGTTCTTATCAAATTTCATCTCTTTTGCTTTTGAATCTTTTGAAATTGATATATTACATGATGAATTATCAAGAACTTGAGAAATAAACACAATTATGGTCAATTTATACCTAAATGTGCTTAAAAAGTGTAAAGTGATTTATATTTATCAATAGGCTAAAAAATGATGATAACGACCACTGAAACTTTAATGTCCAAATCTGTAAACCAAACAAAAGTGGGCTAAACTTAAGTCCAATATTGGGCTTAGGACCAAAAAGACAAGTAGGCTTAAGCCTAAGAATCTAAATAGTGATTTAGGTACATGAAGCCCAAAAAAACTAACTCTAAAGCTCATGTAGCTAAGTGACTAAATCTAAACCTTAGGTTAAAAGGCTTAAAATGAGTTAATTAAAAGGCCCACTAAACCTAAAGGCCCATCCAAAACATCTATCATAGGCCCCTTAGTGATTTATAACTTTAAACTTAGTGAGGCTCATTTAGACCCATAAAAGTATCACCAGAGCCCACTTTAAAATTTTAAGGTATTGGGTAAAAAAATCCCATCTAAAATACTTAAAAGAAAGCCCAAATTATTAAGTATAAAGCTTGAAGTAAAAAACTAAGCCCAAGACCCAAGACCCAAAAGTAGGCCTAAAACCTAAAGTGACTCAACTTACTATTTAGGCTCACGACCTTGTAGGGCTTAAACCAAAAACTTGCTGACTTATAAACTCAAAAATAACTTCACCAAATGAAAGAACATTCAAAAAAGACAAAAATGACTATAAGCTCACCAAAAACGAAGTTAGAATGAGGAAAATATGTCTAAATTACGAAAACAACTAACCTAAGGTTCGTGAGCAGTAAGCCTAGTTAGCTAATGTAAATAGAATACTCATAGACCTTAATTATATTCTTTAGGTAACGGGGATATTGACTTGGATGCAGTTGATGACTACTAGGATTGTTGAGTATCATGGCTAAGTGAGTATATTGCCCCTTGCTTTACTTGTTCCGTGCTTGTAATTAGCGAATTATTTAATTATACCAGATAACTGAATTTGTTACATGATTGGGGCATACGGGATATTGTATGTATTTGTCATGATTGATCTTGCTTGCAAAATATCTTAAGTTAATATGAACTTATATGCTTGCTACTTTAGAACTTAGAATCTTAGAGTGTTTGAATACAATTGAATGGTCACCCATAAATCTGAATTAATAAATATTCGACCCCTAATTAAAATGGACATGCATTGCATCTTATAACATGATGTTAAGGATATCAGGATCACATAGTAAAATGGGGGATCATGCCTAGTTGGATCCACATTGTATAAAGTACAATGTATCTTGTACGACATGTTCCTGCCTCAACCTTTGGGAACTACTCAACTCTAGATAGTGTCACCTTTTACTTGAGGTCATGCCGTATCTACTGCTGAGGGTGATATTGTTGACAAGAGACTTAGAATTGGATGTGAGGACCTGGATCTTGATGTATCAAAATACTTCCTAATCTGGGCAACAATGGGCGTTAAAATTGTACTGTATATAGCTACTGGTCGATTGTATATATTGTTAAATTGCATATGTTTGGCCATGCATTTATACGCTTGATTAATAACTTATCTGATGTTGCTTGTTAGTAAAGTAGGAAGGTTACTTACTAAGTAGTTGAGCTTATCCCCTCCATAGTTTGTTATTGTAGTAAAATTTTTGGCTAAAGCCGGGTTGCGGGATGCGTAAGGTTAGTTACCCTAGCTTGAGGGTGTTTGGCATGAAGAAAATGAGAGCTCAAGTGAACAGTTTATTTATTTTTGAACTCTCTATAATTTTAATTATTAAGTATCTTTAGTTTGTTAAATAACTTGGACTACTATTATTATCTTAATCCAATATTATACGACTGTCTTAGGGAAAACCATATATTTTTATGTTAAGGTTAGTATTAAATGAATGTTATGATTTTAAATTATGTGCTCTACTATGTCTTAATATTAGTTACTAAGACGAAATTATAGTTGTAAAATGCCTCACGTAGTACGTTGAAGGCCTTTGATTAAGGAGGGTATTTGATCTCAGATCTTTATGTATTACATGGCAATACTGTAACGACTCCATCCCCCCTCCAGGTTGAGACATAATATTTATATAAAAGTATATCGTATGTATACATGCATATAAGACTTAGTATATTAAGTTAATATACATATACATAAAGTATGGTATAATTAACATAATTAAATGTGGGTAAAAGAGTAGGAAAAAGTATAAAAGTGTATGTATAAGTGTAAATATACGTATAGTATAAGTATGTTATACATATAAGTATAGGTATATATTTGCACAATACATGTATAAATATACAAAATGATTAAATTCCCAAATAAGGTAATATACATATACGTATACATAAACTTGTATACCACAAGTAGAGAGAGAAAAATAGGGTAATTTTAAAAATTTAGTAAATTATAATAATAGATCTATACATGTATAAATATTAATTAATATCACAAAGTTAGGAAAATGTAAAAATTTAGAAAATTTATAAAAGGCCATGTGGAACAATAAAAAGCTGCCATGTTATCACCTTATTCACTTGATTAAAATTGTAAATAATAATGATAATAAAGTAATTAATTAATTAGAAAATTATTAATATAGCAAAAAAGTGAATTAAATAAGTATTTAATCATAAAATAGTAAAATAAGTTAGTTATTGTAAAATAGAGTAAAAAATAAGAAAATTTCAAAAATATAAAATTTATAAATTAATTAAATCATAAAATCATAAAGAAAAACTAAAAATAATAATTTACAAATACTTAGATCAAAATAATAAAATTCATGATATTTTAGAACCATCATGAAAAATGTAAGTTATAATGTCTAAAATTGATCCTGTTATGTAAAAGTACATCCGGAACAATAAAAATCAACCGTAAGTTTACGAAAATTAGAGTTAAAATGAAAAGTTTTACGTAATTGATAAAAATACTAAAACCGAGAGTTTTATACAAATATGAAGCTAATTTAGGTAGTTATTACTAAATACGTATATAGTTTAGTTATTTCACCAATTACTTATTACTTTGTAAATTTCTTAAATGTCAGATGATTCCGATACGGATATTGATTTACTAACGGACTATTACGATTCTAACAGATTAAACCTATGGAAGAGTGAGTACTCCCGATAACTTCAAACTTGTTTCATGCTTGTAATTAGTACACCTAAAGTAAATATTAATAACTTAATGCATGGGGGTTTAGGTTATGCATGTGCCTAAATATTACTTATGTATTGTGTAAAATATTGTGAAACATAATAGCTAAATAACCGGCTATTTGATTTATTATTGCATAATTGAATGGTTTGTTAATATTAGTTGATTACATCCTAAATTAACTTAATCATATTTGACTTAATTTAAATTGAATAGATCATGCATAAACACAAACATTGCATATAATGTTTCGATCGTCACCTTAAGCTATTGGTAATGAAGAGTCTTATAGGGATAGATTCCTATATAATTTGATTAGTACAGTATAGGAGCATTTGTATAATAAGACTTTACCCTTGGTCTGCGGGTTTACCTGGTACTGGAGATGCTAACCGTATGTAGTGGGTAATGGGTAGTCGAGTTTGAAGACCATTACTATAGGGCGTAAGCGTAGACTGCAGGAGCTACCTTACAACTAGACTTAAGATTTTATATATTACTGGATTTCTTTGAAATGAAAATATATTTTGCGAAATATAGAATTTAAATTTATGGTTAAAACCTTATATGCTAGAACTCAATTGTAATTAGTGTTAATGTATTTCTAACCTTTATTTTGAAGAGCGTTAAATTTAATGTTGTATGAGCATCAGTTAATTGCATATATTGTTTAGCATATTGCTTATCAATGCATTCATATATTTGTTAACTAATTTTTTGATAACCTACTTGTCAATATAGTATGAGAGATGTCTTATTAAGCTTGTATAATTTACTCCCTAACAGTTTTCTTTTATAAGTTGATAGCTATTTGGGCATGAGCTAAGAACCGAGTATTGAATACGAGTATCGAGATATAGTTGGAAGATAGAACATAAAGATAGATTGCATAGCTAGTTATAACATTATCTATAATTACTGTACTTATACTTAAATTTTGTAATTTTAGTAAAGTTCAAATTTTAGATGTTTACTACTCGATCTTATTATTTGATAGGGGATACTGATTCTCTGTAATTTTGAGAAATTGTGGAATATCGATTATCTATAGTTATTTATGTTTTACAGTAAATTAATTATTTTAAAATGGGAAATTTTAGTATTTAATTATTTAAAGTCTTGTAATTTTTAACTTTCAAGATAGTTTTCATATTATAGATGTATACATAATATAGAAATTTTAAGCAATTCTATTAGATCCTCCTTCAAGTCATGACAACAAGGGTATGGAAACAAAACATTTTTCTTTTTCAAAAAGAAATTAAAAGATATGGCCAAGATTTAAATATTTAATTTTACAAAATTAAAGGCTAAGCATATATAGAGTAAGGAAATATTAAAACTCAAGAGGAAGGTTGTGGTTGATGTATTTGCAAGTTACTCTAACGAAATCTCCAAGCCTCGGATAGTTGATTAAGAGTGAAAAAACAAAATGATTTCAATCCTGCTCTACGTTAATGCAAATATACATATTATTGTCATTTTACATTATAAATGTTGGAAGTCGAAGAAAAATTTATACACCCACTTGAATGAGAGCAATATAGACCTTAGAATGTGAAGGGAAAATAAAAAATTGGAGAAAAGTTGGCTCTCAAAACTTTAATTTTGGTGTAAATGTACTACTCATTTTCAAATGCTATAAATAACTTTTTAAAACTTTGGTAAATGTTAACATAAAGGATCTTTGCTTTTCAGTTAAAAAAAGAAAACTTGTTGAAGTCAAATTTTAAATGGTATTAAAATACTCTTTGATAAGTTTAAAGGGATTTTCCACATTAAAGTTAAACTCTAGATGCGTTTTTTACAACTTTGATGGGTTATTAACCATTTTATTAAAAATTAAGGAGTTAGTTACAATATTTGAAAATTTATAAGATATGATATACACTAAAATCAAAATTTAGGAGATTATTTACATTTTTACTAAAATTTTGTAAAGAAATGATTTGCATTTGAACGATGTGGAGAATTGTTGGATTATTTGATCTTACAGACATATTGGAAGATTTGGTTAGATGATCTTTTATGGAAAAATAATAAGCGGTGATAAAAATTTGTTGATAAAGTCTATTGAGAATTATGTGTTTGATAAATATTGGACAATTTATCTTCACACTAATTGGATGATAAAATCTAGAAATATTACTAGTTGATTTTAAATTTTTTATGATATTTCTCAATGTCTTTCTCGCCGATTATAATTGGTATCTCTTATAATGTTCGAATCAAATGTTCAATACTAAAATAGGTCGGAATTTGTTTATGGCAAGAAGCTAGAAAAGGTTTTCATGATTTTTATTTCTCTATTGATTGATGGTATTTTTCGTAAGAAATGACGAAATTTGAAAGAATAATAAACTAGTCATGCGTAGGTTTGAAGTCGTAGTGAAATTACCAATAACCTCTTAGGTATGTGAATAAAATAAAATCTCTTATATGAATGAAATAAAAGATCATACCAACGTTCTAATTAATGCTTCTCGATATCTAGAAAAATGTTAAATAACATATCAATTTTCGGGTGTATACTTTAAATCGTTAACAAAGCTTTAACATCACCCATTTTCCAAACACAAAATAAGATGCCACTTGTTAATTTAATTCTTGAATGGTGTCACAATAACGATATCTAATTTAAAACACTGATGACTTATTTATGAACATGTACCTCACCACTGATGCATTTCTCTCTTATTTAAAAAAATTGAATTTTTCGTAAAAGCAAACAAGTTATTTATAATAAGTTTTCTGTTTTGTTTTATTTTTTTCCTATGAATACAACAAAAAAGAAAAAAAAAAAAGGATTTAAATACGATCGATTTCATTGAGAAATTCTAATAAATTAAGTTTTTAACATTTTTTTTTAATTCACCCTTAAAGTTCTTGCTGCAAAGTTAAAGCCAATTCTTTGTTGTATTTAGATGTGGCAAAATGAAGATATTCATGCATTCCAACATAGACCCCAGTAAGTTAAGATCCAGGGCTATGCATCTGCTACTTAATCTTGTTGTTTAGTTCTCATTAGTTAGTTAAATACCCCCAACAACCTTTATATTAACCAGAGACTTACTATTAACCAATTTCTCATTTATTTATGGGCATAGGGAAAATCCAATATACATAAGAATAGGGTTTCATTTGTAATGCCTCAAAATCTAAGAGCGCCACAACTCAAATGTATCCATGTTTTTTAAGAACACATTAATAGTCTAAAATCAATTACAATTTCCATAGTTGCTTGATAAAAAATTAATTTTCTAATTGCGATAATTCAAAAATAACTCATAGGTGAGTTCATTCAACCACAAATTATACATAAAGGATTTCTAACTTTTGATCTTGTTAATGGTTCCACTTAATACCAATTCCACAATCCCACAATTTAGTAATCTCTTCAACACAAAACAAAACTATTTGTCTCTCTTCCCAACTCGAAAATCCATTTCCATACTTGTCATAGATAATAGTATGTCAAATTAATCTGTAGCTACAAAAATAAAAGAATGAGCTGAAGTCCAATATAGATACACAAATACACATGGATGTCAAGCTCAAAATATTTACATACATATAATGCAACTATAACTAAATAAAAGTTTAATTATTTTTAATTTAGGTAAGCAATTATTAAAGGGGTACTTATAACCCGGCCACACAATGATTTTGTCCACATTCATAGGTGGATATAATATAAGTGTTTCTTTAAGTTTTTTATGCCTAGACTGTAAAATCTAAAATTATAGCTGCGTCGTCTCATATGAAAGTTTACTAAAAAATCTTTACATATGATCAGTAGTTACTCCTTTAGGAAACTGCCACTGTGAGTCTCTATAGTGAGCGAGTTAAGCAAAATCAATAAACTATTCATTTAAGCCGAATGTAGATTAGTTTGATTAGATTTTGTCTAGCTTAACAAGACAAACAAGCACCATGTACTTAGGAAGGCCTTTTCACAACTTATTAACTGGAATTCTACTGCTTCAAATCATTTACCAACTATCTCTAACTACCAAACAAAGAAGCATCTTGATAATCAGCATGAATTTATTTGAAAATAAGCATATACATTAACTTCAAGATATTTGATAATTAAGTTTTACCTAAAAATTACTTGTAAACCTATTTATCTATTATTTATTAATTCAAATGTTTTGAATAAAGTTACTCAAATTGATTCGTTACTCAAAGATAGGAATTAAAAATAATATAATATATACAATAGAGTAAAAAGTTAATATATTTATATATAATACTATTTAATTACTCATATCGTAAGGGTATAGATAAAAGAGCAAGATATAAGGTAAACATATAATGATAATATTAAAATATAAGGCTTATTACCAAAATAATAAAAGAATACGTATCTCATCAAACAATATTAGAGTTCATAGAAATACGTAGAAAAAAAACATATTAGTAAATAGAAGCTGAAATGAATATACTATACAATTAATACCATAATAATAATAATAATAATAATAATAATAATAATAATAATAATGTCATTAGTAATAATTTTGAAGCATTACTTATATTTAGAAGTTAATATAGAGACCAAATAATATATATAAATTTATAAAAGAATTATTAAAATCTATATGTTTTAATGTTGGTAAAATGAGATAGTTATGTTATAAAACATATTACTTTAACCATTAAAGGAATTTTTTAACAAAAAGAAAAAAAAAGAAAAAACACCAAAAGAGTTCAAGNCTTTAATTTAGAAGTTAATATAGAGACCAAATAATATATATAAATTTATAAAAGAATTATTAAAATCTATATGTTTTAATGTTGGTAAAATGAGATAGTTATGTTATAAAACATATTACTTTAACCATTAAAGGAATTTTTTAACAAAAAGAAAAAAAAAGAAAAAACACCAAAAGAGTTCAAGGCATAAAATATCACAAGTTTCATAAAATCTTATCTAATTTTTGAAAGAGCAACTGTTTTTATAATAATATATTTTAATGATTTATAAAAAATGCAAGTATATTTATAATTTAATAATATTAAAAGTCATAAGGAATATATTTGTGCTATATATAAAATGGCAAGTGTATTGTAGATATAAGATAGATGCTGTTTTCTTTACAATATTAGTCTAATTCTCGTATAAATTATATTGTAGTCCTATATTAATTATATTGGTAAGCTTTCCTTGAAATGTTGCTCGTAAAAAAATGTTTATTTACTCAATTCGCTAACGGTGGGCATAAAGTAATAATTATGCATTATTGAAAATACAAATTGTTAATATCATGCCCAATAATTAATATGATACAAATCATTAATTTTAGTGTCCAATAATTAATAGAGTAAAATAGTCAAAATTTTAAATTCCTATGATTTATTAGTATTTTTTTCAAATTAAAAATAAAGATAAAAGAATTTTTTCCAATTAAAAATAAAAATTAAAAAATAAATTTGGGCAATTCACCGGTCGAAAATCAACTTGTCAAACCGCTGGACCAAGTGAATCAGTTTAGAACCAACCTAAGCTTAGTTGATCTTGGTTTAAGGGGAACGAGGCCCTTAACCCTACGGGGTTTAGGTTGGGTTAAGGTCTAGACGAGGCTGCAAGGTTTAACATGTAATATTACACAATTGGTCGAGAGAATGTAGATAACTTGAGGTCCTTGTTGAGAAGATATTGAGTCCAACCTTAACATCGTAAAACACACAACTAATTATGTTTAAACTTAATGATTTTTGTCATTATACCATCAGGTAGTGTCATTTGATTTGTGGACTCGAATAAGTTTTTGTTTGTCAAAACAGAAATATATCAACCAAACGGTTTTGTAAAACTTATGTGTGTGTATGTGTATGTTTTTTTTTCTTTTGGTGATACGGTCTCGAGATGGATTGACCTTGCCCTTACAAAAACACTTGCATATATATAATTTAACATTTTTGAACCACTAGTCTTGAATTATTTTACTAGACACCTTACTTAAGAGAAGTTATTTGGTGGATAATACATGTCGTACTTTATATATATATGTATATATATATAATATGTAAATATCAATAGAATATTGATATATATAGCTTATGATAATTGATTTGAAAACTATATATTTTTATTATTATTTGTATTAATATTTTATTGACCTTTACATGTTCACATATAATGTATATACGATATGTAAAATTTAATAAATCTTTTTTTCCTCACGTAGAGTTACGATAGCCTAAATAAATCGATCACTTCTAAAAGCATAGTTTTCGTTTCATTTTATGATGGTTATTATTTATCAAGAGATAATAGACACATATCTTTATAAAACTTGAAAACTTACATACTACAATCCTAAATGTAACTTTCCATATCTTAAATATATAAATGACTACTGGCAGAAAATGCATCCCTCAATGTGTTTGCTAGGAAAATAAAGTTAATTAATTAATCGACAAGTTAATTAAGTGAAATATTACAAAATTTCACCAAAAGAAAGTAACTTATATTTTGTCTCTACTGCAAAGATAATCATATGTATCACATGGTAATATTTGAATGAGGAATAAAAGAAGAAGTGGGATAATAAGTATAAAACCATGTAAGTCGGAAATTTGTATTATATTCTCAATCAAACGCATCTTGTATCTATATTGAAGGGTTAAAGTTATAAATTAGAAGGAGATGACAATACTAAGAGCACTAAAAACTTATAGGGAGAGTTCTCTAAAAGATAGATATAGATAGATACTATACATACTTCAACTTATATATTTGGTCTTAGCTAAAGCTTGGAAAGAGTCAGATTTGATTTGTGAATTGGCTCAAACCCATCCTGTTGGTTCAATGAATTGGCTTAGATCTAGAGTGATTAGGTTCGACCTGAGATTGGACCTAGTGGGTTTGGCAGGTCTATACAAGTCACAAGTGGTGACTTGCCTAAACTTATGGATTAGAGACTCAGGGGTGAATCAACGGTTCAACCGGGTTCAGTAAAAAAAAAAAAGATAAAATTTTCAACTAATTAGCATTTAGTATTTTTCTCCTGTCTATTTTATGTATTTAATACTTAGATTAATAATTTTTTTAAAAAAGTCTTAATCGGCTTTTTTTAAAATTTAGAAGTTAGCGATATTGATATTATTTTAGAAATTGAAAGCATTAAAATAAAAATTAGTTTGTACAGCATGACTTCTTAAAAAAAATATTGAAATGACTAATTACATGAATATGACTGTTTTTCTTGAATATAAAAACTGAGTAACACATTAAAAGTTTTAAAAAATATATAAAAATTATTTTGAAGTTACGATTTAGTGATTCTATGTATCGAATATATATGTAACTACTAACGGAGCACAATTAAAAAAATTTAATTTTAAAATAATTGAAATATAATAGTTGCATTCTCATTATATCTCATATATAATATAATTTTTCAATTTATAGTACAATACCGTTATATGACGGAATACTGTAAAAATATTTAAATTACCCAAAAAAGGGAAAACTGTAAAAAAAAAAAAAAAAAAGATGCCCGTTCACAAGCTAAGGAACTAGCCTATGAACTAACGGGCCTATTGAACCAGCCTAAAACTGACCTTGATTGGGTCGGTTATGGTTCATCAGCCCTTAGCCAATGACTTAGTAAGTCTGAGCCAGTTTTAGGCCTCGTTCAACCCGACTCAAGGTCTGTCTTTAGCATGTCAAGTCAAGTCATGTCTTTCCCTTCAAACCCATCCTAAAAACTTATTTAGGTATGGTTCTCATTGAGCTTGATTTGGTATTCAATCTCTCTCAATTATTAGGTACAGTTCACAAACCTAATAGGTGGGTTGGCTGTTGAATGTTGATCACCTTTTAAGTGCTAAGGACAAATTTAAAGTTGGCATAATTGGGCCGACATGTCGAGGATCGTATCCAATTGTAGTAGAAATTGCAAACCAACTCTTACAAATTAGTCATGCTGACTGTAGGCTTTTTCCCAAGTTGTTGAGATGTCAATTATAAGTTACGACAAGCTAGGATAGTTTGATGGGCATTATTTGACAACCAGCGAAGGATGGCCGTAATTTTAGGATTGGAGAACAGAGGTTGCAGTGGCAAGCGACGGCGAATCTACGTTAATGGGTGCATGCAGTTGTTAATAACAACTGTTTTCATAATGAACAAGAATGTTTTGTATTTTGGACTTGCAAAACCCTTGCAACTTTTGCCATTTCGTTTGATAATGTTTTGTTGATTAGCATATGTTTATCATCGGAAAGATGGGAAATAGTTGAATTGTCTTTGAATTATCAAACTCTATCAACCTCCTTCATTAAAAAGATAACATACGGGAAAATGGTTCTATATATGGTTTTTCATATTTTATCTGTTCACTTGTTACTATTCCTAAGACAGAAGTTGTTAGAGCTTTGGTTATGTTATTTTGGAATATGCATGTACCATTGAAAGAGAAGATGTAAATGCTATTATACCACTACTTGATATCTTTAGGTAGCTAGGCCACATCTAGGCATATTCTTATCATAAAGGAAAAATGTAATTGATTTACTAGCGAAAAGACCTTAGGTTGGTTTGAAATCAACTCGGAATTGCTAGACCGTGGGCCGTTTGGAGGTTGAATTGGACCGGTTTGGCTAGGATCTATTTTGAGCTGGTTCACTTGTCCCAATAGTTCAATAGGTTAGTTTCTCAGCACAAAAGCCGATCAGTTTTTTTTTTTTTTTTCATTTTTGGTTGGGAAAACTTACATTCTTTTATCTTTATTTTTAATTTGAAAAAAAAAAACCTACTAATACATTATAACAATTTAAGATTTTGAATTTTTCACCTTATTAGTGACTATGCAACTAATTGATGGATACAAAATTAATAATTTGCATTTTCAATAATGTACATTTATTATTGTATACCCATTATTGGTGATGAATTAAGTAATGAAGCTTCTTTTTATAGGTAACATCTCAAATAAAGTTTACCAATATAGACTTGTGATGGACAATGCTAACTGTGATGTTTTATTACTTTAGATAAAACTTCAAAAAATAGTATAATTTATGTGGGAATTGAATAATATTGTAAAGATAACAATATCTATATAATATTTATAATCCACTTACCATTTTATATATAGTATAAATATATTCTTTATAACTTTTAACGATATTAAATTATAAATATATTTTCATTTTTATAAATCATTAAAATATATAAATTTATAAAAGTAGTTACTATCTCAAAAGTTAGGCAAGATTGTATGAAGTTTATGCTATCTTATACTTCAAACTCCCTTGGTAGATAAACTAACATATTTTATGTCATGATTATCTTTTTTCACTAACATTAAAATATATGGGTTTTAGTGATTTTTTTTCTTATAAACTCATATATATTACCCGGTCTCCATATCAACTTATAAAAATATGTAATAATATATATTTAATTTGATCTCATATTTTAATTGGAGTAAATAATTACATTTAATTTATCAAAACTTGTATTTTTTTTTTTTGAATTTTTAGGTCAACAATGGTGGGTTGAACTGCTGGTCCTTCAAAACAGGTTTAGGCTCGCCGGTTTGACAGGTCAAGCATATTGAACTTTGTAGATCTACTAAGCTCAGCGGGTTAGGCTACGGTTCAGGCTTGTAGCTCACAGTTTTAGGCTGGTTCGGTGAATCAATAGGTGGGTTCCAATTTGGTTCACGAGCCAAACCCGGCCCTTCCTTAAGTCTAGCTTAGACAATAATGCTTGATTATGTATGTGCTAATTAAGGGTAGATGCGGTTTAAATTAGTTCAATTTTCTCTTCAAACTAATCCAAATCATAAAAATGTTTGGTTTTCTATAACGTTAAACTAAATTGTACATTTCAAAATAGAAATTTTTCCAAACCATAAAATTTCTAGTTTGGTTTCTAGTTTGGTTTATGGATTGGACCATATTTTCAAATATAGGAAAGTACATTTGCATAACATATAATTTCGTATAAAAGTATTGAATTTATTTAATAATCATATAAGCATTGACATCCTATTAGAGGTTAACAAAGTCATATTCATATGATCAAGAAATTTCAAATTCTTATTAATAGCTAATTTTATTTATAAAAATATCATATAATATAACTTGAGTTAAACCACATATATAATTTATAAACTGGATGTAAACTAAAAATTCTTTTAAGTATTATATTACAATGAAAGAATTTTTTTACTTGCAAATAAAATATCACTATATATTTTTTTATAAAACAGTTTGGTTCGGTTCGATTTTACGGATTAATTTTGTTTATCTTTCCAAAATGAATTAACGGCTTGAAAAAATTCTAAATCAAACTAAAAAAAAAAAAATCATATTTCTAGTTTGATTTGGTTGAGTTTGGTTGGTTTTTTTTTCCATCCCTAATTACTAATGATTCCAAAATCATGGATAGAGAAATATTTAAATCAAATTGCCACAATCAAAGTAGCTTGTGGGAAGATTAATTTACTTGCCCAAAAGTATGACTTAGATATTGCCTATGCCACCAAGTCAATATGCAATAAATGCATAATCCTAGCAAAGATCGAAAATGGATTCTCCCCATTTTTGTTATTTTATTTTATGTTAATTTATAAATTAATAATTGAGATTATTTAGATTTTTGAATTATTTTATAATATTATTATAATGTTATCTTCTTATTTATAATCTGAGTTATCAGTTATTATAAAAACATTTAAAGGGGTGAAATGATGAATATTGAGAGAATATAATTTGGGAATAAGCTAAATCCAACGAAGAGCACATCAATGTTGTTCGCAGAATTTTGATTTGATTTTCCTTACAAGGACAAGACGAAACCAACATAGCCAAGCTGTCCCATTATTAATGTATGATGAATGAGTAATCGTCACGTTGCATTTAGCGTGCAATTTTAGCTACAACCATTCCAATGGCCAATAATTCTTCAGTCGACCTTTTCAAGAGCGTCGCAAACGACAAACGTCAACGGACCTAGCACTGTTGAGTCCCTAAAATTGTGGAGTGTATAGATGATAAGCTTGTGGCAACCATGGATGATATAACTAGATATTTTAATCCTCTCATTAACAAGGCAAAAAGAGAAAATCTCCCTCGTTTTATGTCCGAAATGTGGAATTAATATTATAAATGAGTATTGTTAAGCATATGTATCGAAATCTATTATATGAATCAATTCGATCTAGTAAGACGATCACTTATGAAAGTGCGGGGATTTAATTCCTAAATGTAATATCTCTGTTATGTTAGTTATTATTCGGAAACCAATTAGTTTGAAATCTTTAATATTATCAACACCAAGGCGTTTGTATATCTCAAATAATACGAAATTAATTATAAAGTATGGAGAGTAGGTGCAGCCGTGCGTTGTTTTTATTTTGAAGCATAGTTGCATTTTTTTGTTTGATTTTCCGATAAGGGTCATTTTCTTTTCTCATTAATGACACCAAGGACCAATTTGCAGCAACAGATGGACCAGCACTTACAGTAACACGTGAAGAGTTTGTCCACCGATGGTTGCTAGGGTTTGGAAGTTTCGCTAATTTTGCCTCATGAACTTATTTTTTGGGCCCAGGCACATTCACAGGCTATACTCACCTGATTTCAATATAACTTTTCAATAAATTAGTGTAAGAACATTTAGATGACAAATACGCTTTTTTTCAAGAAGTTTTAAGATGTAAAAGCACGTTTTTGTAAGTCTTTTTCATATGCAAGGGTCCGATTAATGATGACATAATATGTTTGGATTAATATCACCAAATTGATTTGCTAATTGGCACCATGATGAGATTTAAAGAATTTTCATTTAAATGATTTATTGAAGTGAAGAGCTTTACAAATTATGAACCGTTTGGATTGGCAAAAGAATGCAAAAGAAATCAGAAGTCATGGACTCCGTTAGAAAAATTCTCAGAAGTATCCTTGGTCAGAACCATAAAAGGTCCAAAGCTCAACCTTTTGATTCTTAGTTTTGATTTCAATTCTAAATTTTCAGTATTTATTAGTCAACTTTTTAAGGCAATAACATTTTGCATATTAAGAATTACGGAGCCAATAGCATATTAATAAAGATTGCTTTGAGCCTAATTTAGTATGGAACAAACTGTTTTACCGTTTGGGTGGTTATTATGGCAAGCCAAATTTGCTAGGAAAGATAATTTTGTTAGTTTAAAAAAATTTATCTTATTTTATTTCGTTTCTTGATTCTATGACTCTCCTTATTAATTCTAGGGCTATTAGGTTGTAAATGCTCTTTGATTTGTTCTATTTTCAGATTTTTTGCAACAATACACTTTAATCCTCCACAACAGTTGTATCTATTACATTATATGCTGCATTATTTATTAAAAATCTATAATAAAAAAATAAACAAAATTAGATAAGATTGTTCGTTTGGTTCGATTTAAAATTTATATTACAGTCACCATTAGCATGATCTGATGTATCACTGACGTTGTTAATGGAATTTTTAAAAGAATGGCATAGACTTGTGTGTTCTATACATTACAAGACTTATATATTTTGGACATATGTATTTAAAAGTATATATTTTTAAAAGCCGCATATTTGAGGTCTTCATCGTAATTGGGCTACATCATTACTTTTTGTGTCATTCTAAACCAATCATTATTGATATGAGTTATGCATCAATTTCAACTGGAAAAGAAAAAAGAAAAAAAGAAAAAAAAATTGTCTGCGTAACTCAATATAACAAACTTCACTTTACTGTAATATTGTATTACACATGAAATCAGCTTCACAAAAGTAACACACTCAAATATTTTGTAAACTATATTTGAAAACATTAACACTGACAGCGATCCTTCTTGATTTGATCATTTAATCAGGACATCATACACTAAGATTGTAGTAATTTAATTGCATAAATACTAATATTCTAACAAAATAGATTAGATTCAAATTTTTTTTTTTTAAATCGTAAATGTAGTTAGAAAAAAACAAAAGAAAAAAAAAAAAGATAAGAAGCCATAGAAATGGAATCAACTTCTATATCCATTATGAACACGTCTTAAACAACCCAATCTCTACAATTCAAAGTTTATGTACTTCTATATTATAGAAGATAAACTCTTCTCAAAAGCAAAAGCTATTCTTCCATTGGAGTCCCAAGCTATTCCCCCATAAGTGGCTTTGCTATAAGAGAGACTCGCATTTTTAGCTAACTTTGACACACACACATCTATATATATATATATATATATATATATATATATATATATATATAATGTTAGGAGGCTTCCAACTTGCACATTTTGGAGAAGAACCGAGTAATTGTGTCTCTGGAAAAGCGACAACAGCATCAACAACTAGCAGTTTGTCTTAATGTGAAGGAGAGCTACGTTTTTCCAGCTTCTACTTAAAAGCTTAAAAAACAAAATTGATGTTGATATTTCATGAAAGACTAGAAAATTTATGTTACTTTTATGAAAATAATTCAAAGTATAAGGCTATCTAATAATAAAACTAACTATATGAAATTTTACACACGCTTTCTTTCTTCCTAATAAAAAATATGCCATTTAGGTCCATATCAATGATGGGTAGGTCCAGGCATGGTGCAAGTTCAAACCGCAGAGCCGCACAGAATTCGACATGATGGTTCGAAACCAGAATTGTACCTACCTACACGGGTTGGACCCTCGTCTGGACCCATTGTGTGGCTTGAGTCCTTGCCGGAAAAGGGTTGGGTAGCGGGTCCAAGACCCATGACCCAAAAAAAAAAAAAAGAAAAGAAAAGCTGGTCAAAATAAAAAATTGTAGAATAAAATGAAAAATATAATTGAAAATTGAAAAATTGAATTAAAAAGTAATGAAATTTAAACCAATTCCATTTGAATAGAAAAAAATAATTTCCCATTAAAACATTAACTATTTGTTTATTTTATTGAATAGAATAAGAGAGAAAACATAACTATAATTATTATGGAATGGAATGAAGGGAAATACTATTATATTGTTTAGTTGGATAAAGGGATAATAAGAATAAATATGTAATAGCACTTAAAAAAACAAAGTTACCCTTAATCTTCTTCCTCACACTAAACAGAAATGCAATCACCAAGTTTCACAAGAAAAGTCAACATAGCACCTTTTCTCCTTCATTTCAAACGTAGCCACTCATTGCACACTCCAACGACATGCAATTCGGCGAGCACTTGCTGCAATTTCAAACGCACCACCAGTCATTCCAATCACTGATCCAATTTTAAGTATCTCGTAGAGGCTCTAGCAATCAAATTTTGTGTTGAAGTAAGTTAAATTATCCTATAACACCAAAAAAGCAAATTTCATCCATATTTGGTTGGATAGAAAAATACTTGAAATATCTAAAAATTGCCCGAATTCAAATATGAGCCTTTTGGCACATTTTGTGGACTAATTTTGGTGTTTCATGATTGGTTAGAAGAGTTGAATCATTTTTTAGTACCCTTTTCAACCGATTTGTTCATTTTAGAATCACTTTTTGAATCTAGAAATTTTCGATATCTTAACTCAATGAATCCTAATTTGATCAAATTGATTTTATTAGCTCTCAAAATCAAGGTGTTTTAGGCTTGTTTCAATCTAATTTAATCTTATTTTATAGCCTATTCAATCAATTTTGTAAATTTTTTCATATTGAAATCCTTTTATAGATTTTGGGAATTTTCGTAGTGCATCTATTCAAAGCTTTGGGTTTGCAAATTTGGTGTTTCTAGTTTGATTTGCAACGATTTAATTTGATTCTAATAATTATTAACTCTATTTTTTTTTTCTAATGATTTCGATCAGATAAAAAATTTCATAAGTGTAGACAATATTGGAGAGGAAGAAGAAGAGAAGTAGTAATGCAAGAATTCTTAGGTTTGGGGAAGGAATGACCATTCTTGATTTTTAAGAATTGTAATTCCTTGATAAAGTGAATGCCTTAATAGAGTTCCTTTAAGAAATAAGGGAGGAATGGAGTATTCATTCCCTAAAGTGAATGCATTAATGTGCCAATATTAATAATACAGGGAATAATAAATATATATTAAGAGCAAGTCTACTTTGATATATATAGACTTCTATCGAAAGAAAATTTCCATCATTAACAATATGAGACTAGCTTTTGTTTTTTAAAGTTCATTGTAGCCTTTAGGATTGTTTATCCTATATTGCTAACATTATGAGTCATGTTAGATGTAGTTGTATATAAATAAGTATATATCCTTAACAACTACATAAAATTGGCTAAAGATTACACTGCTCTTGGGTTAGGCTTAATTTTTTTAGTTCAAAATTTAATTTATTTTAGTTTAAAATTTAACTTTAACTTAAGAAAAATTAGGAATTTTTTTTTTCTTCTTGCATGGAGGTTTAGGGTAACTCAGATTTATCATGTAAATTGTGATTCCTAGGAGCTAGCCTTAAATTGAGCCTAATAAGGTTGGTTCTAGTTCTAGTTTTTAAAATTGGAACTTGATGGGTTCAAGCTAGATTTTAGAACATTTTCTACTCGTATAGTCTAATAATGGATAATATTATGGAATAGCCCACTAAAAGTAATAATGTATCATTGCAACACTCTAAAACTCAAGCTATAACAACCCAATATGTTCCTTATCACATAGGAACATGCAAAGGCTCAAAACTACTTTAAGATCCGTGAGTATCTATAATAACTACCAAAAACATATTATAAATGTATATTATCAAATGTTTGACATTATTGAATGGCTTTGAAGAGTCATTCTCATCCATAGGAGCAATATATTAAAGAAAATGCATCACTTGAAGTTACTTGGCTATAAAGCTATCTAAGTACAAAGGTTGACTATGATATTTATGACAAAACAACTGAAGTTTACCATAAGCAGTAGAGCCTAATTTATAATCATACTATACCAATTGAAACTCATAAATAATCAAATAGAACCATAGCCTCTACTCTATAAAGAAAGCATAATCCTATTATCATCACTACAAAAATAGTACATATCAAATTGCAGTCCATCATAAGAATCAAGGACATTTGTAGTACCTATTCCTAAAAAAGAAGGTTCCCATAAGGTATAGGCCAAAGCTTAGTACATGGATTACCAACAACCATACTTGCATGTGCATACATGATACAAGTCTACATGTGGAAATAGAAAACATTTAATGCACCACAAACCATTTAATTATCTTTTATTTAATTCTAGTAGCCAACCTAATTTTTGTGTCCCAAGGCTTAGGGTAACTCATGATCTTAGTTCACGCCCACTCATATAAACGCATACATACATATACATATATACATACATACATAAATATAATATAAAATATGGTGTTACATACTCTACAACAATGACGAGTCTAGAATTTAATCTTAAATATTCTTAGATCCTTTGGTGTAAGACTCTGCTTGAGACAGTATCATACACCAATTATCAGGTTACCATACCAACATCATTAGTACTCCAGATCTAATGATAATAACAAAGCATAGACAACACAATTATTAAAGTTGAATATTCTTTAAGTTCATTAAATTTCAACCTAAAAGCATATTGTATCATACATGTTATCCACATACTTTGATAAAAAAACTCATAAGGCATTAAGTTATCCTCACTCTTAGAATTATATATTAAACACAAATAATTGAGCTTTGATAAGACTCCAAGAAAACTTGAACTTACTCTCTTCTACTATTCACTACCTTACCCTCTACTTAACCTTCTACTTATTAGAATATGAAATGTTATAGTTTGCCTATCCTTTACTTAACCCTCTGCTCGAAAGAAACTATCATGTTGTAGTTCATTCGTGCTCTACTTCAACCTTTGAGCACTAGAACTATCATTTTCAGATTTTTGCTTCTCCTTTGACTCACTCTTTGAACATAAAAAACTTGTCACTAGCAATTTTCCTTAGAATTTTCTCTTCAAATATGGCAAAAAGATTAGTTAAACTTCACTAAGCGCTTAACCACTACATATAACACAATCCAAATGTCAATATCTTTTATAGAAACACTCCAATTGACAATTTTTAGTCTTTAATTTGTAATGAAAACATAATTAAATCAAAACATACTTGATTTCCTTGAAGAACTTGATGCCTACAATTAAAACTCTTTGAAACTTGTGATTTAAGACCCCTAAACATGTTTTTTACACAAAACCACAATGTAATATACTTTAACATGACCCAAAATTCGAACTTACCAAGAAAATTGTTTCAAAAGTCATCTTCTAATGCTACTCCACCTAAAAAAATGTAGGAAAATTATGGTTTTTTTGCTATCAAACCTACATTAGACTCTTAAAGATGAAAGAAACCAAGAAAGATTGAAAGAAAAACCCCACTTACCCTCTCTTCTTGCTATGTTTGGCAAAGAAGTAAAGAAAACTATTGGGGGAAAGAAAGTAACTTAACGGAAGAGAGGAGAGAGAAAAAAGAGAAGGATGAAACGTATCTTTTAAAATTTTGGCAATTAGGGTTTTTAAGAAAACTACAAATATACCACAACCATTATAATTAATTAAGGCATTTGAAAGTAACATGAAATTCAAAAATATAATATAATTGTGTAATAGAATAAACCAAATTATCACATTCTCCCTTCCCCTACCCTTACACACACATATAACAACTTTTCTCGTTGAATGTTTATTAGCGTCATGAAAAGTCTTGAGTATCTCTTCTCCATCCTTTGTTTTAATTCCTAAGTTGCTTCTCTTTTAATTTGATTGCTTCATTAGTCATTAACATACTCTATCACCCTATGTCTTAAGATTTGCTCTTTATTATCTACTATCTTAATGAGTCATTCAACTCTTAAGATATTAGGTGTATGTTCAGTGGTTCCAAAGTTAGGCTTTATTTTGAGTTCGACACATTTTTCCTCAACATTTATACATTAAAAACATCATGCACACCTTCTAAACTTGGTGACAATGCTAACCTATAAGCTACATTACCTGTAAACCCCGTAAATTTAGCTATTTAAGAGGAGGATTGAACCCTAAGACTATAGATGACTTGAAGAGTTATCAAAGTCGAGTAAGATAACAATTTAATAAATCATAAATCTAAATATATTATAAATAGTAAAAACTTTAGAAATTTATCGAAACCCTAAATCGCCTACTAAAACCCTAAAACTAGTTTAGGCATCATTAATTGAAATGGAACCCAAAATTGCTCAAAATGCTAAAATTATAAACGTAAACCTATAAAATAGTTAAATATTACACAATAGCAATAAAATTATAGTCGAATGTAATTTTCGACTAAATCGCCTGTTTGTACGACATTGTAATGAAATTACCATAATAACTTGTAAAAATTATAATTGTAACGGGTACCAGTTAAATTGATAAAATTTCACAGAATTTTGAAAACTAATCTACGAGGAAATTTGTTATAATTTATATGATTCGAAAAATTACACATATTTGTTAATAAATTTCATTTTTCTTCTCTACTATTTTCAATTTATCTCAATTCTTCTCTTCATTTCCAAATCTAAATTCCTTCCCTTGCACAAAAACGTAAAGAATAAAAGCTAAGATCAAAACAAGCGGCCACGTGATGTATTTTGTTTGTCTTATTTACTTTAATAAAAAGTAATTTTAGCTTAAAATTGAAGCTACATTATGTGAGCAAAAAGGAAAGCATATAAATATGGGAAAAAAAGAAAAAAAATCTGCACAAACACATACACACAATCTGCAAACCGAGAGGAAAGAGGAGAGAAAAAGAAAGAAAGAAAAGAGAAAAAGAAGAAGGAAAAGAAGAAGAAAAACCCAAATTAATTGGTAAGAAATTTATTTTAAGAAATATATATGTATATGATAGTGTACATGTGTAGAATTATAGTATTTTTATGCTATTTTATGGTATTTGTACATATAATACTAATAGTATATGTTTATGTGTACAAATACCTAAATTTACTTATATGTATAAGATTAAGTATGTCTACATGTATGTACCAAGGTATGTAGTATGTATTATGTATTTTTTTTATATACATCTAATTAGTAATTTACATAATTATAGTATAAAGATATATGTATGTACCGTAACTTTGTATATATATGGGTATACATATTTGATTATATATATATGTGTGTAGTTGTATAGTATATAGTGGATTATTTTTATAAGTATGTATATATATATAATAATATACGGTATATTATGTATGAAATGTATAGTATATATATATATATATATATATATATTATGATAAATGATAAATACTATATAAGCATATATATACCGAACATATATATATGCATTTATAAGTATGTAGGCCGAATATATATATGTATGTATTTATATGAATGTATGCCGAATATATATATTTATATATATAGATATATGAATATGTGTATAAGAGTATGTTTTAAATGAGTACATATACATATATAATACATGTAATATATNTGACTCTATACTTATTTTGTGCTTGTAGTTAGTGCACATGAATTAAAAATTAATAACTTGATGCATGGGGTTTGGGTTATGCATGTGACTGCTATTGATTGATTACTGTGCAAAATACTGTTAAATGTGATTATATAATTAGTTGTTGCATTGTTTGGATGATTTGTTGCTAATGTTTAACCATCTTATAAATTGAATTAATCATATTCAACCAAGCAAAAATTAAACGGAACATGCATAGATCACAAGCATTGCATATAATGTTCCAGTCGTCACCTCACGCGGTTGGTAATGAAGGGCCTTGGAAGGATGGATTCCCACATGATTTGATTAGTACGGTACAGGAGCATTGGTACAATAAGACCCTACCCTTGGCTCGCGGGTTTTATTGGCGCCGGAGACGCTAACCGTGGGTGGCTGGGGGTCGCGTCTAGAGACCACCGCTGTAGGGTGTGAGCGTGGACTGCATGAGCTTGTTCACTGCTAAACCTGGTTATTTGTATACTATGGACTGATGGAAGTAGAAACCTGTTCTATGAAACAGGGAATTCCTATATAATGATATGAAGGTAAAAACCCAGGTGCTAGAGCCCGGTCGTGATTGGTGCCGATGTATCTCCAACCCTTACTTCGGAGGGCGTTAAATTCCGATGTTATATGCAGTATCGGTCAACTGCATATATATTGTTTGGTATACTGCTTGTTCATACATTCATATGTTTGTTCATACATTCATATGTTTGTTAATAAACTGTTTGATAACTTGTTTGTTGGTATAGTACGAGGGTTAACTCACTAAGCTTCTATAGCTTACTCCCTAATAGTTTTTTTTTTGCAGGTCGCTAGATGATCGAGCATGGGTTAAGAACTGAAGGTTGAGTGCCAACGTCGAGATGCATAGAAGTTAGACTCTAAGAACAGACTATATGGTTCATTTGTATATAGTTATTAATACTATATTTAAATTTTGTGACTTTAGTAAGTTTGAGTTTTAGAACTTTACTACCTAATCTTATTATTTGGTAGGGGATACTGGTTCTCTGCGGTTCTGTTGGATTGTGGCTTGTCGGATATCTATAGTCACATATATGTGATCGTAAGTTAAATAAATAAAAACTTTAGTGATTAATTATTTAGAATCTTGCAATCTCTGACTTGCAAGATGATTTTCAAATCATTGGTGTACACATGATGTGAAAATTTTAGGCAATCCTACTAGGCTCCTGTTAGGGTCATGACATTACCCATTCTTTCAAATATCTTAAATAGGTTAACATATCTAAGATTCAACTTTCCTCCCAACCTAAATTAGATTATTCCCTTAGTTGGGGAGGTTTTTAACACACTTATTTGAATGGAAATTATGTATTAAGTTCACCTATCTCTTGGGTTTTTTGAATTTTAACTCTTGATATGAACTATAAGAATATTTGCTTAGTGCTTTATTTAAGTTAGTCACAAAATCAACTTATTTCTCTTAATATTCCGCTTAACCTTCTAATTAATCCTTACTCCTTTATACCTTTAATAAACATTTTGCTTAACCTTCTTTTGAACCCTCACTCCTTTGTACCCTTACAACTCTAACTTTTTCAAATACACTTTCTCAAGTTTTTCTACATCTTTAGTTAGAATCCATATTATTTCCCCTTATGTTAAGCATTTATGATTCCTTTTTAGTTACCTACATAACAAGATTCATCTTTCGATCTTTGATTTATATTCTAATTCAATCCATTAAATTGCTCAAAACTCATCAATTTTACTTTGAGTTTTGTTAAGCTT
This sequence comes from Lumnitzera littorea, assembly GCA_024138015.1. Lineage (NCBI taxonomy): Eukaryota > Viridiplantae > Streptophyta > Magnoliopsida > Myrtales > Combretaceae > Lumnitzera > Lumnitzera littorea. The sequence continues at coordinate 17,354,874 of JAMXBB010000007.1, forward strand.
ACTTCACTACTCAGCTTATCAATTTACAATAACTTTTATCATATTCACTTCATAGCTCAATAAGTTTTCTTTGATTTATATACTTCCAACTCTTATATCTAAAGTATTCCCCTTTCCATTACATTCTTTCTTATTCCACTTTTCTTTTATTTACCTTTAACCTTGTATACCTTCATATTGATTCCCGATTCTTATCTCTTTTTATTGGTTTTGAAGCCCTTGAAGATTATCTAGGTTTTCCCTCTTGATTGTAACATCAAGGCTTACTTCATGTATTTACTCACCAATAGCCTTCAACTATACAGTCTTAAGAATTCTTGTGCTTTTTGACTTCTAATACTATTATTACACTTCATTGAGAGGGAGAGACACTTTCACCCCCTAATTACTCATTTTTTTTAATCGTCCTATGCTCACATTTATTGAACGGTAGAGGAGATGATTGTTATTTTCTTTATTAAACAAATACCATCATGTCCTTGATTGATTTTGTTATATTATTTTAGTTATTACATTTACAAGTTATGTTGTTGCTAGTTTATTTATCATCAACACTTTTTTATCGAAAAGCTAACATACATTTTACTTACCTTAACTAAGTTTAATTGATTTTGTTAGCCACAACCTTATCCCATCATTTTTTATTATCAATATTATTGTTATCACTTCTTATACTTATTATTACAGCTCGTATTGAGAGTGTATAATTTGCTTGTCTCAATCCTTATATTTTAATAATTAATTGTTTACTATTTGTTAACTAAATAATCAATTAAAGTTATATTTATTCCCCAATTTGTTTGAAAAGCTATCATTTTTTTTTTGCTTTAATTATATTTAATTGAAGTTAAAATTTACATGTCAATTAAATCAACACAAGTACATAGGTAAGCGGGGTTAAAAAAGACCAACATGGCATGGACCCAAGTTGATAAGAACATGACTAATAACTGGAATTTGACTTAGAATAATGGACTCAACATGACATTGCAAATCGATGTATGAGACTCAATACAATATGCCATGACTTAGGTAAGGAAGAAAAAAATTGTCAACCTTAATATAAATGTATATGTGCCAAAGTGTACATAAATTTGTGATTTGCATATTTTAGTTGGTTTTCTAAATGCACTTGATGCAAGTATAACATAAGAATTTATAAATAGTTCGTCTTTATCTAACTTGCACATGATTGCTAACTAGCTAAGGTTTAGTGAGGCCATTTCATATTTTAAATCTTTTCCACGTAGCCATTAAAGTTTATTATTTAATGATAGTGTTGCTATATTTGCCAAGATAAATAAGGAAAACTTATTTTCATCTTACATATGCTTTTTGGAAGATAAATTTTATTATTTACGTTAAGGTTTCTTTTGACTATTTTAATTTTGTTGACATTTTTCATATTATGTATACTGGTATGTTTCACTGTTATCATAACGGATAATTAAATTGAAATGTGCCTTGTTTAACATAAGGAGTATTTTGGTTAACTACCTAGCTTATTTGATTTCAAAGTTATTATTTAGTTCTTTTCTTCTTATTAAGTTCCAACTATTGATTTTTAAAAATTTCTTTTATTAGGGTTGGAGTTATTTTGTTATTTATCTATTTATTTACTAATTTTATGTTACACCTTTTTATTTTGTTAATTGCAAATTCAATTACTATTGTTGGGCCATGAATATAAGGGCATGTCTATTTGTATATATATTATCTATATGCATATACTTATAAATATTGTTTGTGCACATATACATTTTTATGTCAGTATCTTAAGTTGTTCTCTATTACTGTTATGGATTAACCTTTTCATTTATTTTATTTGTAGGCATAATATACCTAAAACTCAATTTTACAAGTATAATAAAAGATTGCAATACGAGTGCAAGCTCAATTGTTTTATTAGCACCATTTATCTTATTATTTGTAAATAATCCATTTTGCCCACCCTAATTTTTGTTTCAACTCAGGAACCCCATTTTGTGGAAAAGGTACAAAGATGCAATAAGATTAAGTAAATTAGAAAAATACAAAAATGTCATGTAAATTAGAAAAATAGTAAAACAGTTAAGTAAATTAGAAAAATACAAAAATTGAGTAAATTAGAAAATACAAAAAAAAAAATTAAATGAAATGGAAAAATACAAAAAAAAAAAAAAGGAGAAAATTGAAAGAAACAAAAGATTAGAAAAAATTACCATGACAAGGCGTTGAACGCATCCCTCTATATTTAATCGTATGCATCCACTTTGTAATTTAGTTTCTAAAAATTATGAAAAAATGTGATATTGAATGAGCACGAATGTTTTATTAAGATATGTCCAATTTTCAAATTTTCTAAGTAAGAAATTTGCAAAATTAAAAAAAAAAGTGAAAATTGGGTAACATGAATATGCGTATATTTTGCACTCAAAGAAAAAATAGTAATGTTTGAGCATATTCTCGAAAGATGCCGTAAGATAATTGATCCAATGTTGGAAGGGCATCCTCTAGTGATCATGTACACATTTAATTTCCTAAAATTCATGAAAAAACACATTTTAATTTTGGCTAAAAAAGGAAGAACTAAGTTTGCACACTTAAGCTTGTTATATTCATCAATATTTGATCTTTCACCAATTTCATTGTTTCTTGGAGAGAAATCATGACTTGCATCATAAATATGATTCCTTACTACAAAATTCACATTACTCCCAAACATTGCAAATATTTCCATTATATGCATCACTTACTTTCTCTCTCTAGGCTTATAATTGCAATAGCTACTCTTTCTCTCTCTTCAATTTTTCTCATTATAAAGCAAATTGATATGAGATAAATAGTGGAACAATCTTTGCTTATCCTAGAGTAACTCTTTGGATTAATTGAATTTGAATTAGAAGTTGGAAGAGTGTTTTGTAAGGTTTGTTCATCATCAGCACGAAGAAATCTTCAAAATTAGGAGTTATGTTACTAGATTTTCTAGAAATTGAGTTGAGAATTTTACAAAACACTCTCTTAAGAGTGAGAGCCACTAGTGTTACATTAAGAGCTAGCTTGAATCCACCCAAACTGGTTGTTATTGGCCTCCCTACGAAGGTGGCTTTTCCTTTCCCTTTTGTGTGCATTGTTCGATTGAAAAATAATAACAAAGAAAACTAAAATATGAAAATGAAAGATGAATAATTATGGGACTTGAGTTGCCATGATTTTTTTTGTTAATATGTGGTTAATAAATAATAATATAGTGTTGTGCATGTTGTTAATGAATCTTGTATGCTTGCATGAATGTTGGAATTAAGAAATAATTAGCATGTTTAACTGTTATGGCTTTAAATAAATAATTTAGCATGTTTGATCTTGTTGGAATTGTGAAATAATTAGCACATTTAATTGGTTTAGCTTTGATAAATAAAGTAGCATGTTTGATTTTGTTATGATTGGAATAATTAGCATGTTTAATTTTGGCTTTAATAAATTGGTATGTTGGATTTTGTTATTAGCATGAATAGTATACAATTAAGATGTCAATATATTTAGCTTTAATAAATAAATTAGCATGATTATAATAAGATTAGCATGGTTGGTTTTAATGAGTAATTGATGGCTTGTTAATAGTTTGCTTGGTTAATAATTTACTTGATTAATAATTTATTTGATTATTAGGTTTAGCTTTTTGTAATAAATAATTTGCTTCGAGCATAATAAATATAGTGGTTTGTATGTTTAATTGATTTGCATAACAAGTGTGATGATGTATAGTTTGCTTACATGAATAATCTTGTTAATTACGTATGCCTTATTAATATTCCTGTTAATTATAGGTGCCTTGTTATGTCTTGTTTATTATTTGCCTTTTGCCATGCTTGCATGTTATGAATAAATGGATTTTTAAATGAAATAGGCATTTACCAAAAATCAATTTTCTCATAATTAAAGGATTTCCTTAAATTAAAAATTAAATTGCCCTTTTTCCAAAATTTAGGGGTTTTTAGATTTTCAAATAGGGACCAAAACACAATTTTCAAAATTAATAAAATGTAAAAACTTAAAGTGATAAGAAGTTTTCAATAAATAAAATTGCCCATATGCTATAGTTTTTATAAATTGAGAAATATGTTAACATGATCTCACTCCAAGGGTATGTAGACACTTCAAATAGTCCAAATAAATAAATAACCCATTTCCCCCTTTTTTCCAAATCCTTTCCATTTTTCAAATAAACAAAAGACCATTTTTCTTGAATTTCCCTTTAATAAAATTAAAGGCCCTTTTAATTATTTCATAGACTTCTTTGGTGGAAACTTTGAGTTTTAGTAAGGTAGCATTGGAGCCTATCTATTCTTTAAGTACTATTTTTTGAAAATGCTTTTTAGAAAACTGCAAGTTGGAAGTTGAAATTAGGGCCATCTACTTATCAGTTGGATGATAATTCCTTTTCAAAACCATTTTCAGAGTAAAACCTTTCCTTCACTTGGCTGAGAGGTTTACATTGTATAGGTTAAGCTTTATATAAATTGAGTTAAGAAAAAAGAGAAACTAAATTTTCAAATCATTCTCTTAGACATGCTATAAAAAAGCAAGAAGATGACAAAACAACAAAAACATCATAAAGAGATATGTTCTTAAGTAAGACAAGTAAGTAGATATTAAATATAATAAGTAATATACAAAGATAAATCAAATAGTAAATAAAGGTGAAGAGTGTTAATCAAGTAGGTAGAATATATTAAGTAATCATTTGTATTAGTTCAAATTGGATCCATTTTCTACATACTGTCTTCACAATTCACTACTCAATAGGATTTCATAACGGAATTTCTAAGGATTTGAACCTAAAGTTTTGATATCACTTAGTTGTACGCCTTAAAACTAAAGGTATAACAACATGCTTAGTGTCCTTGTCTCAAAAGTAACACATAGAGCTTAGAACTATTTTAAGAGCCATAAGTGAACTGTAACAACTACCAAACATACGTTGTACATCTCCAAATGTTAACATTACTAAGTGACTTAAAGTGTCACTCTCATACCACAAGAGCCATATACTAAAGAGAAAACGTAAGTAGAGGTTTACTTGACTATAAAGTCATTTAGGTACAATTGTTGATTATGATATTTACAATAAAACAATCGGAGTCCATTGTAAGCACCGGAGCTTGATTTCTAATCATACTATAATGACTAAGACTCATAAACAATCTAACAAAACCCATATCTTCTACTTCACCAACTAAACATATTCCTTGTTACGTCCATAAACATAGCATATATTGAATCTCAAGTACTCATAAGAATTAATGACATCTACAGTACTTGTTCTTGAGAAGGAAGGTTCCAACAAAGGATGAGATGGAATAAATCACATGAAATACTAATAACCACACATGTATAAGCACGCATAACATAACTTTCACATATGGATAAGGAAAACTAACAGAACCCATATCTTCTACATCTCTAAGTAGACATATTCCCCGTTACCTCCATAAACATAGTATATATTGAATCCCGACCTATCATAAGAATCAATGACATTTGTATTATCAAATCTTAAAAAGGACGGTTCCTACAAAGCATGAGCTAAAATTGAGCATACGAGATACCAACAACTACACATGTATAAGCACACATAACACAACTTTCACATGATGAAGAAAACATTTAATGCACTATAGACAATTTAATTATGTTTTATTTAATTCTATTAACTAGCGTGGTCTTAGCATCCTAAGACTTAGGATGACTCATAATCTTGGCACATGCATATACACACATAGACATATACATACAATATACATATATGGTGCTGCCAACTCCTTAACCTCCATAAGTTTATAATCCAACTTTAAATCTACCAAGATAATTTTAATGGATGACTTGACTTAGGATAGCATTACACATTGATCATCAGGTTACCATGGCAACATCACCAGCATTCCTATCCATTGAAAGTACCCACGCATAAGAAACACAACTGTTAAAGTTGGATATTCATGAAGTTCATTAAATTTTAACCTAAAAGTACGTTGCATTAGACATGGTACCCATGTATATGGATAAAAAGGTTCACAAAATTGTGACTTATCCTCACTCCTAAAACCTGGCATTAAACACAACTAATTAAACTTTCATAACTTTGTTATACTATACATTATCTTTGCGTCTATGCCAACCTCAAGTTAGATATTATGAATTGGATTTTCATAAAGAACATGTAGTCAATAAGAGGCTTTTGTATGTGATGACATAACCTGTATTGAACAACTACAAATGGATATGGCATGCATCTTTTAAATTTTTAGAAATGTTAGTGGGTGTTAGGGAATTAAAAGCAATGATGCACATGCTCGTAGGTAAGCAAGTTACAATGTTTTTACGTACACCCGCTCTTCATGTGAAGAATATAGTTATCAAGCATAAGTTTGAAAAGTTAGGAGATAGTGACAGACACAAAACCATATAACTAAGGGGTAGTAGGGTACTAGAGTTATCTTATTTAAGTTAATATTAGAATTGCTAGTAGAAAACATCTCATTATTGTTTTAATTATACTTTATTTTATCTATACAAAAGAATATTTTCAAAAGTATGTTGTAACACTTTCTGATAATTCTTAATAATAACAGAGCTTCGAACATTTCTACAACATCAAGAGTTCTTAGTGTTGTTTATAAAAAAGCTAATATAATAGGTTTTGTAGCTTCCTTTTATGGCATATATGTTAATTGATGTTTACCTGTTAGCTTGTAAAAAAAATTGAATTAATATGTAAAACTTATATGATTTTGTGACAACAAAAATCTATAAGAAAAAATATTTGAACAAAAATTTACGAGTGAAACAAAAAGTATGGCATATTATAAAGATATGTATTTTATAACTATGTTATGTTGACTTATGAGACCTTAGCTATCAAAACTAGTATGATTTAGGGTGTTTAGAAAAAGTTGTTCGATTTGAATGATATTTTCATGTAAGGTTCAAAAAGTTAAAATAAATACCTTGATAAAATCTATTTTGTAAAATTAACTCAGCAAAATATTTGAATTAATAATAATATATTTTATCGATAGTGAATATTTTTGTTGAAAACCTGAAATGTAAGATCAGAAATTAGTAAGACGCTAGAAATAAAATTGATTAGCCCATAAAAACAATTTTTTTGGAGTAAATTGAGAATCAAATAGGTAGTATAAATATCACATGTATAGGTGTATACCCGAAATTGGAAAAGTAGTAACATATTATATATTATACTTAAAAATAATATTATAAGTAAGCTAAATAAATTAAAAATAATTAAGAGATAGTTAGAGGATCCTTTTAATCAAGTGAGAAAGTGGAAATTACCTGCAAATAGATTGGGATGACTCATGTGTTAGTAGGACACATAATATAAGAAAAATGTGGAAAAGTGACAATTGGCTCATTGGAAAAATTCTCAACTAACCAATAGGGTTTGTAAATTCAAGAACCCACTTCTAAAACTAAGTTTAGACATTTTATGAGCTGACAAAATTAGTGGGGAAATTTGGAAGTGTCAAAAGGACTTTTTACAAAAATTAGCAAGAAAATAGAGTAAAATAGGAAGGTTGCAGGCTCCCAAAGCTAACCACCACCTGGAAGTGGAACAAGGCCACTTGGTGATAGGAGAGGTGGCGATAAGGTTGGTTGACACACCCCTATCCCTAGACGGTGGCTGAAGTTTTGGGTGATGGTTAATTTCACTTTTGCTTGATTTTTCTCCTAAATTTTTTAAAAAAGCAAATGGGTCCAAAAACTATGATTTTTTGTTTCCTTTGGTAATTTTTCATTTAGAATAAAAAAAAAAAATAGATTTTTCAAATTTAAAGTGAAAATATGTGTTCCTTAAGAAATTAGGCTAAAAACGAATTTTTGATCCATTTTTCAAAAGCCCAAATGATGCTGTTTTGATTTAAAAATTTTTTACAATCGCTTCTAAGTGTTTGCTTTGATTCCATGAAAAGGGTTTTGTAAAATTCAAAATTTAAATTTTTGGGTATTCCATTTAGCTTCCATGTGTACTAAAATTTCCTAAAAAGAGAGTTTAATTGGCTCATTTGATTTCCAAATGTTGAAATATAATTGTATTTGAGACTTGAAATATTGGGTCTAAGTACTGAAGTGTGGAAGTAGGGGTGTATATGTTGGAGTTGGGTAATTTGATGATTTAAAAAGTATTTTGTATAGGTCAAAACGTAAGTTAGAATGTTAGGTAGATGAAATATGAAATAGCTTAATGTGTAGAACATAGGTTAGAAATTGATGTAGGAGGGTTGGTTGATTTTTGGATACGTATATGTGTTTTCACAATGTAGACACCCCATTTTTTTTCTCATGTAGTTTTAGAATTTCTTTTTTTTAGAATAAAGAAAAGGTTTTGAATTAAAAAAATATATAGAAAATTGAAAGAAAATATAAAAAAAATCGAAAAAAAAATTTTTTTAAGTGAGAATAAATTTTTAGGAATATAAAATACTTAAAAAAAATAGTTTGTAAGAAAATAAAAGCTTAAAGTTATGTTGGGACCAATGGGTTTAGTTTAGTTTATTTTTTATTGGGTAGTTTTAGGTGGTCTTATAGCTTAAATAGAACTTAGTTACAAAGATTAGGAGGGTACAGGTTGACAGCCCATTTAGTTTAGCACTTGGATTAATATTATTAGATACAAGAAGGTATTGGGTTTGATCCTTGCAAAAGGTGTAATGCGCTTTTTATTTATGTTTACTCTCATCTACTACATGTAGCAATCTCATTCAGGTAAATGTTCACTTCGACACATGGTAATAGATAACTGGTACATGTGGATGACGTGGCGCCTATATGTCACTACGTCATCAACTTTTCCATCACTTTCTCACCATTTCTTTCCTTTTCCTGTGTGAGACATGCCTAGGTTGCTTAGTTTTTGATCAGTTTTTATCCATTTTCCTTTGTTGTTTTGCAAAATCAAGGGCAAAATCACTGAGTATACTTGGAATACTTTCAATCTATACCATTTTTACAACCAAGTTAATTTATTTGGGGAGTCAAATTGACCATTAAAGAATGAAAGAATTTTTTACTCGAGATCCAAGCTTTTGAATAATCTAACCAATTTAAGTTAGAATAGAAGGATTGGAAGCTTCTAAATGTTGTTTATGGTAAGGATAAGACTCCATGAAGGTGTTTGACTAGCGAATTCAATATGAATTTGAAATCAAGAATGTCAAACCCGTTTAACCAAATCTTTAAAATATATGGTGATTTTGACTTTTTATGCTTAATTCAAATTTGGAAACTATAAAAGAGGGTTTTGGGGATTTGTTTTTAGCATCGAATACAATTAGAAATCACCAAAACAAGATTGGTCGCATCTCTTTCTCTCTCTAAAACCTATCCTGTGACCTCTCTCTCTCTTTCTCTCTAAGATTTTGTCAAGCTCGAAGCAACTTGAGCACATTCAACTATAAGACGAAGTCCTTACGATCTTAGTTCTCTATTCCACTAACTCTAATTTGTTGCCATGACCCCTAACACCTTTAACCACCAAACCTTACCCATGGCATCCACCAAGTTAAACACCACCTTTGCCTTTTTTTCGACAAAAAAGAACACCACAACTGAGCTTATGGTGTTCAAAAACCTAAGTCCTAACCATTATTTCAGCTTTAGTAACCATCACACAAAACAATCGCCACCACCACTCATGGTCAAATCGCTCACCATTAGCAAATTTCCACCATACACCACGACACTCCACCTACCCCCTCATTTATTAATCAAAGCTATGCAAAACTGAAGTCACCAATTCATTTGGTCATGTGGAATAATCGGAAACAAGCCCCTCCATTGCCTTCTTCCTTCTCTCACAACTGCATGTGCACAACATATGGGATCTAACTTAAGTCCAATAGTTTGACGTGGATTTGTCTTCAACCCAATTTGTGCCTTAGCTTCTTGACTCACACACCTCCTTCAACTTGGTTTGACCCATCTCATTTGTCATTCATGTATTTAAATTATTTTTATGTTTTTATTTATTTTATTTTATTTTTATTATTGTTTAGGAAAATATGTAAATTTATTTATCTTGTATTAAAAAAGCACAAAATAAAGGAAAGAAAAAAGAAGAAGAAGAATGATGAATCAAATATAAAAAAATAATATAAAAAAATTTTCTTTTTTCCTTTGTCTTCCTTTTCTTTCTTTTCATAAAGTACGTAAGTAAAATTAAGTGATTAGAAAAATAATAAATAATTAAATAAGTAACTACATAGATTTTATCACTTAGAAAAATTATTGTCCAAAGTAAAAGTTTTTAATTATCCCTTTTTGAAACTAGGGCTTCTTTTAGAAATTTTCAAAAAAGGAATAAATCACCAAAGTTAGGACCTTTTTAGAAAATTTCTTGAAACAAAATTAAAAAGGCTAAAAAACATAAACCAATCGTTTTTTTTTTAAATTAAAATCAATCACCTACTAAAGTTTTTTTTGAATGAACTATGGAAGTTTGATCTTGAATAACAAGTATATGAGCACCCATACGCGATTATGTGGTGACTTAAAACATGTAAAAATTTTATTTTTCCCACTTTTGTAAATTTCATTTTGATTTCTTATTTTTTACATGTAGATGTAATATTATTTATTTATTTATTTGTGAATAAACATTATCATTAAAAGAGTATTTTAAAAGATAAAACTTAATTTTGGAGGTTACAAGTGGTACTCAATGAAGGTTTAAAAGGTAGCCTTCGGAACTAAAATCTCGAGTTTCAAAATCATTTTTCAAAAATTGGTTTTATAAAAAACTGGTAATTAAGTTATAACCAATCCATACAATTAGTTATAATTTAACTCTTTTTCTCGGCTTCGGTCGAGAGGTGACTCCAAAAAGTTTTCAATCAAAAGGAAAACCAAGTTTTTCTTAATCCTTAGTTGAGGATCTTTATTGAATGGGTATAGGATTCAATATAGGTCGAGTTAAGAAAAATATTGAAAACTCGAAAAAAATCAAGTTCAACATACAATAATTCTTTATTTCCTTCATACGTGTTTAGCTATATAGTTAACTTAAATAATATGTTAATAAAACTACAGCAATCAACACATATAACAAGTATTTTATTATAGTCTTTGGCTTAGAATCAAAGTAGTGCGGTAGGGAAATTGTAAATCCTACAAATTTTACATTTTAGACTTAGAATTGAATTCAAAGAACCAATGGTATTTCCTAGGCTTAATCAAACCGAATAAATTAAACACGAGAAAATTTTAAATTGAAATCTTAAAAACGAACTTGAAAAAAATCCTAGAGATAAAATTCTATGAACCTTAATAGCGTACAAAAACTCTAAACCTAAGTAAGTGTAACCATAAATTAAAATCTGAATTTAATAAAAACTCTAAACCCTAAACCTTAGAGTCGTAAAACCTTAGATAAAACTTCGAACGCAACAAAAACCCTAAATTGAAACATTTTACTTGAATTACGTAAATTACATAAACTCAATAACTCACAGTAAGAGATATCTACAAATGGTAACGATCAATCAAATTAAGTCAATTAAGATAATAAATTAATGGGATTACTAATTTATCCTAAATGATACTTTTTCTCTAAAAGCAATGCTAAAATCGTAAGCATACCTTCAAAGCCCTTAAATCCTAATAAAACCCTAAAACGAGAGAAGCCCTAAAATGAATTCGAAACTATAATTTAGTGTTAAAAGCCCTAATTTAATTTATAAACTCTAATTATATAGCCACATTATTAACTAATTACTAACAATTTACTAAATTGTTGGAACAGCCTTAATTTGCCTTTTGAAATTGTAATCGATTAGTGATAATCGATTTTAACCCTTAGAAACCCTAAATTTATTTGATAAAATGATCCAATGGGCTTGATTAACTTAATTAAATATGAAAAAACCTTAAACTATGTCTAACTATGGTCATTTATCCTAATAATTAGAGTCGTAAGCTTAAATTGCATTCTAATCATCTCGAACATGGTTGCACACCCAAACACCTCAAGTTATAACTTTTCACCACCTCCTCCAAATGACACAAAACCACTTGCATTTGAACCCTCTTTCATTCCCCTTTCTTGATGACAAACATCTTTTACCAAAGGAGGTAAACTCGCACCTTTTCAACTTTTCTTCTAGTTTGAGTTTATGAGCATGGTTCCTAAACTTAATAACTAATGAAAAAATTATTAAAATGCCACCTTCGTTTACCATATTTACATGCCCATACATGTGCATTTTCTTAGATTTATAGTGTAGTAAACATGTTACGTATAACTTTAAAAGCATATAAGTTGTAGTAAGATGATAAGTTAAAGAAAAATTGAAGAATCATCATCATATCTTTATTCCCATGCTAGGGCCAAAACAAATGTATGTATATTCCCACTATATTTTTTATTTCTCATATTTATTTTGATAGGAAATGGTTTTAGGTGTATTTTAGTGATAGTTTGATGCATGTTTTAACAAGTTAAGTACATGATATGTAGAAAGTCATAGGAAATCATCTTAAACCCCCCTAAACATGTTGAACAACTTGTTGTAAAATGTTTATTAATGGGTTATTGTTGTAAAATGTTTATTAATGGGTTAATCGCATGATTAATTAAAGATAATTAGGATTTAGGACTTAATCTTATAAGATAAGAGGCTAAATAAGGTTTATAGTAAGTAGTTAGGCCTAAAATGAACAATAGATTTAGAAAAATCCACTTAAGACCTAATGAACCATTAGTATCACATGTGGAACTCATGATAAAATGGGTCACTTAATCATTTTAGTAAACTATTAGGCCTATTGGATTAGAATAAAGTCAAGATATGAGCCCTTGGACATGAACTAGGCCTAAATTAAACTAAAAGGCCCATAAAACGAGCCTTGAGCCTACCTAATCACTTATGACCAGATTTGTAACTTTATGAAAAGTGGACTAAACTTAGAGCCGATTATGAACTTAAGCACAAAAAGGTAAGTAGGATTAGGCCTAAGACTCTAAATTGCAAAATAAGCCCAAAGAGCCTAAGAAAACCAAAATACAAGCCTAAATAATACATGATTAGAACTAAATCTAACTTAAAAAGACTCAAAGGAAGATATTCAAAAGGCTTACTAAACCCTAAGGCCCATATAAGACATTTACTAAGGCCCCCTAATAAGTCAAAGCCTTAAACTTAAGAAAAGAGCTCGTTTAAGCCGAAAAGAGCCCGTTCAAGATGAAAATTTAAAGTGTTGGGCATAAAAAGTTCACTAAAAATACTTAAAAGGAAGCCTAAAATATCAAATACAAGGCCTAAGATGAAAAACTAAGCCCAAAGCTCAAAATTAGGCCCAAACCCTAAAGTAACCAAACTTATCGTTTGGGTGCACGAACTTATAAGACCCAAGTTGAAAACTTGCTGACCCTAAAGCAAAAAATGATCTTGCCAAATGAAAGAATACTAAAAGATGATTAAATCAACTATAAGAATGTGAAAAATGGACTTAAAATAAAGAAGTTAGAGCGAAAACAAGTTTTAATCGCACTTGGGGATTAAGGCGAACTTAAGTTACTAGGTATACTTTTAGGTTCTTGAAGAAAACCTCTTCCACTTACTTATATAAACATTATTATTATGTTTTAGGTAGCTTAATTTCTAATTCAAGAACCCCGAAGTTCAGGACTAAGCAAGCAGGCCAAGTGAGGGAGTTTCGATAAACTGCTACTTACTTGTGTTTGATAATTGCGTGATGTTCTATTGCTTGCCCTTGATTATCTGTTGAGTGACTGGTTGTTTTGTATATCAACTTTTGTGTGATCTTCTTATTAAAATTTGTAAGCTTAAATATTTGGTCAAAATAACCGGATATACTTGTCTTATGTCTGTGATTCATTAGTTATGGACTATGATGTCTATAGCTTTATCAAGTTTTTTGAAAAATTTACTAAAATATGTTTTTGAAATGCTTTACAATTCAAAGAAAGATTTATTAATTTAGTGAGTACTCATAGTAGTTTCCTATGACATTTTACTTGTTGAGGCAAAGTTAGTAGACCATTTTCAGTTGATTGATAGCTAGTAGCCTGAGCTGGGAGTCACATGATTTAGCCCGTAGGGCATTATATGGATTTATTGATAGGGAGCTTATAGGGCGTTGTGTTGATTGTTGGTAGTGGATAGCCTTAGATGGGGTTTACCTAATAGATTAGTATGGTATTCTCGACTAGGGTAATAGTTGAGTTCCATTTGTTGGGATGATACCTACAGATAGCTTTATGCGGGTAAGGTGAGGTGCCCCATGTTGTTAAGTACAGGGGATAATCAACGTATAGATGATGCAAATCTATACCTTCTATGGTTTCGAAGCCTTATAGATGTGTTGCTTATATTCATTGTGTATGGATTCATTTCGTATGTAGCTAAACTATATGTTTATCAATAATGCTTGATAAGTTGCTTGAACAATAGTGACGAGAGACAAACTCACTAAGCTGTAGTATACTCACCCTCCAACAGTTCCTTTTTGCAAGTAACCAAAAGCTAGGAATGGGCTAAGATCAAAGTGTAGAGTGTTCCTATAGCAATTGGATTAGACGGATAAGATTACTTTAGTAGGTTGTATTAGTTAAGCTAAATCTTTATAATATTTAGTAACTCTCGATGTTGTAGAAGTTTAATTATCTTGTCTTATTATTTGGTAGGTGATTTCGACTCTTTATAGTCTTGGTGGACTGTGGATCGTGGATTGTAGATTATTGGCTTACCCTAGTTGCTTATATAAATAAGTAAGCACCTTTAGAAACCTAATAGTTAGAGTCTTGCAACCTCTGACTTGTAAGGCGTTCTTTATGTCGTAAGTGGACACATGATATGAAGATCTTAGGAAAAAACACTAAGCTCCCCTATGGGGCATTACAGAAATGAGATATAATAATATTTATATAATATTGAAGAGGTCAGAAAGTACATTAGAAAGACCTTGTATAGAGAGGGTAAGTGAGAAACTGGGTCAGAAAGTATCCGAGATCAAAGTTGTCTTGAAAAAAAGTAATACTAGGACCTAGATCCTAAGTGTAAGTAAGTTAGTAAGTTAGTAACTTTACATATACTTGACATATATTGACTCTAAATGTTATACTTGTATTTTATCAGTGAACAGGCGAATAGGAGCCTCGAGTGCAAGGGTAAGGTTTTGAGGAAAATCACTAAGTAGCCCTAGTAAGTGGATTACTCATATTTTAGAGTAGATTTTATCTACTCTTAACTTGTTTAACTACAACGAATGTGCTTGATCTTGTATGTGAATGGGATATGTTTGACCAGTTGCTAACATGATTCCTAACCTTTTGGATATATATGCTATTAGTTGACTCATGTTTTGTGAATGTAATATGTGTTGTTGTTAAGCTGTTAGTTGATTTTATTGTACTTGGTTCTACACTAATTTGATAAAAGAATTAGATACTAACCTTACTTCCTAAAGTGTTCACTTAAGTGAACTCGATAAGAAAACTTTAGAACTTAAAAGAAATATAAGTAAAAGTAAAGACTGGACGAAGAATTAAGCTTGCTTGATATTAGTGTGACAAATGGTTGGTGCATTCATGGCATTGCATGAAAGTGACCTATGAGTCATGTTCTCTAAGCTTTAGAGTTTACTAAGCTGAGTTTAACTAAAAAGCTGCATTTACTCAATAAACAAAGTGTTTTGTAAAAATTGGGTTTTCATACACATAGATATGTATTAACCAATAGTCATAGCCATAACTATAGTTACTTTTAGGTTGAATTTGCTAGGTTCTTGGAATCTTCTTCAAATGTCTGGATTGAAATCGATCAAGTAGATAAAGGCTAGGCTAGATTAGGATATCAGTACCGATATATGCCATGTGCATTAGCATGGCATTCCATTATTACATACTCACATTTGTGAGTGAACTTGATTTCATGTTGTGATATGGACTTGATCTTATGTTTGATATATGTGAATGCTATATTTCTGTTTTATTAATCTACTCTCACTTAGCTTACAATAAGTTAAGGGGATATAGTGTTTTATCCTCAAGTTTTGAAGTAAGAGTTGAGCCAAGTAACTAGTGGACGTTACTGTTGGAGTGTGTTAGAAGAGTCGACAATCTTTTGAGGAGGATATTTTTAAGTTGAAGCATAGTACTCTTTGAAATATGTACAGCAAAGAAAACAAATGTACTAGTTTGTATTATGATCTTTTGAGTATGTAACGGTTGTGTATATTTGTAGTTTAAAAGTTGGGAGTTAAACTCTATAGTTATGTAATGAATGTTGGAAAGATTAAGTTATATGTAAAATGAAGTAGGTGGAATTGCATGATGTAACATCCTTTGTTAATTTGGGATTCGACACAACTTTATAAAATTATTTCATTAGTCATGAAATAAAAAGAAAAAGAAAAAGAAAAAAAGAAGCTCTTTTATTATAGGTAATTATACAATTAGTTGTTCGATAATATGCATTACATTTTCGCATTATGCATTGTAAAAAAAAAAAGTAGTATGTTAATAATAAGACTATTGATAATTGCTATTATTTTATTTGATAAGACCAACACTTGTAACATTAACAATGTAATTGTATTGCATAATTATTAATAAATAAGTCTTGTTTGAATGAGACCTTATCTAGTTAACTATTGTTTTTATCAATGAAAATTTATTTTATTAATTATTACAAAAAATAACTAGAAAATAAAGAAACCATTTACTAAGAAACAAATAATAAATGCAAGTAGAAAAAGATAAACTACTTTCAATGAGAATTGAACCAGTGACCTTCATTCTATAAAAATAAATATTTAACCTAACATCATAATAAAATTGGCTCTTTAAAACATAAATATGACACTTATCTTTTTGTTTTTAATTAAATATGAAAATTTTATTTATTTTTAGAGGTTGGGTGGGCCATGGCCCCTTTCAGCCGCTCTTGATCCATCCATGTCTGCTGAAACTACTAGATGACATTATTGTTTTTTTACAATGTATTGAATCCTATATTAGCATGGAAAACTACTTTCTTAGAAAGCCTGCACGTATTCCACAAAATTTTACTAACGATTAATGGAAGTTCCTTAAGGTAAAATAACAATATATTCTACATTTTTTAAAATATATAATGCAAAATCCAATAACATTACCGAATTTAAGATACGCATTTTGTGAAGAATCATTTATGTGCCCTAGATGGAATGTACAAACTAAGGTTCCATTAGGATAGACCTAGATATAGGACTCTTAGGAATGAGATAGCCACATATGTACTTCTTGTATTTATGCTAATTGTGTTGATTGTTAATGTGGTACCGTAGTAGTAGAATTCTTTATATGCAAATAATAAAAGTTAAATATATTGATGAATATCTGGCTATATATATATATATATATATGTATGTATGTATGTATGTATTATGAATGAATGCCGTTAAGTTCTTCAACTAAGATATCTAGAGGAGCTGTTTAATGTAAACGTACGCTGGACACAAATGTGATTGAAAAATGTCTTGGGTTGTTGAAAATAAGATGTGCTTTTCTTAGATGTCTACCATTTTGTCTAATTAGAAATAATAATTAAGTTATGCCCCTTTATTGTCTTCTTCGTAACTTCATTATTATGAAAATATCATATGACCCACTCAAGGATCAACTTAATGAAGTTAAAGGAAACACTAATGAATATGAAGACTCCATCTTGGCATCAGGGAATTGTAATGCACGTTAGGGCAAGAGATAGCTAATTAAAATATTTGATATGTGGCAGGGAACAAAATGCAACCTTTGTTGTTGTTTGCTTTTCATTTGTTTTATATCATAAGTTAAGTTTTTCCTCTATTATTTGATGCTTACTAGTTTATATTTTTTATTTATTTAGTTTATACTTTTTGTTTATTATATAGTAACAGAATATTTCCATTGGCTATAAAGGTTGTTAAATGTTTTATTTCCATGTGGTCGTTAGAATATCATTTTTTTTTTAAGTATAAATAAAGGACACATGGCCGTTAAGGACCATGATAAACCAAACAACCAAGAAAAACTAAGAGAAAACGAACACCTATTAATAAGGTTTTGAAATGGACATTATCTATGATAAACCGAACAACAAACTGAGAGAAAATGGACATTCACGATAAATCAAATAACCATTAATGGCATGTACAATAGACTTATAATCAAGAGATACATAATGTGAATATAGGTTTCAAAACTGGATTTCTTAATGAGCTTAAAGAAATGCTAAGTTCTAAACTACTTGTGAATTAAAAACTAAACCATATATTGAGTCATGTATAAAATCTTCCAAAAATGATTGAAGGATCATCTATGTATAATTTTTGGAATTTGAACCAATGGTACTAGATGATATCGAGATATGAAGATTTTTATCGTTGAAGATCAAGAGACGTATTTATTTGTGAGTAAGTAGATATGTACTTTTGTACAATCATATAGATATATGTAATGTCTTAAAATCTGAGAGCATCACAACCTATTACATGTTCCTATCATTTAGGAATACGTTAAAGCTTTAAAACTAACTCTACTCTCCAAAATCACTTGTAACAATTGCTTATTATGTACAAAACAACAATTCTTCCAATACATTAATTCAAGTAACTCATAAGCAAGTTACTTTAGGCACAAATATATTAAATAATTAGATTTTGATTTTTTATAACATACAAAATTAACCCCCTCTCTTTTCCAGCCGATGGTAGCAATTTCTATACTTCTTGTAAATTTACCGAATTGATTTATAGCTATAAAAAAAAAATAAAAGAATGAATTGAAGCCTAGTACAGGTACACAAACACATACATATGCCAAGCCTAGAATATTCATATGTATATAATGCAGTTATAATAGAATATAAACAAACAATAATTTAATTATCTTTAAATTAGGCCAAAAGTCAATAAAAGGGTACTCATAACCCTACTACATCATAATCTTTTCCCATATACATAGGTGTATATAATATAAGTATTACTTTAAGTCCTTTACATCTAAAATCCAGAGACTATAAAACCTAAAATTCTAGCTTCATCGTCTCATATGAAAGTCCATTAAGGAATCCTTACATATGATCAACAGTTGCTTCTTTAGAGAGCTACCATTACGAGCCCCTACAATTGTTAACGTGAGTTGGCATATTATGTATTTCCTTGTGGATTTACATAGGTCTTGCAAGTTATAAATACCTTAAATTGTCACTGCTTATGATAACATGTAGTTGGTCGTAGTACCTTGAGTTTTAGGGCGTTGCAATTATAACATCCTTCTGGATATGCATTTTGCTAGAGAACTCGTTCTTCTATGATATTTCGTTATTCTATGCAATGAAAGACTAGTGTTATCTATCTCTATGTCGATCCCATCCTCACAATTGCATTAAACAAGTTGATATTGAATATCATTTTGTTTGTGAAGATTTAATTTTTTTTTTTCTTGGAGGTATTAATTCGCTATGTTCTTACTCGACAATAATTAACAGATGTTCTCATAAAAAATCTCACCATGGTTCAGTTTTATCATAATATGCAATCTTACATTGACGTAGGTGACATGCGACTGAGGGAGAGTATATAACTTATATTGCATATATAATATAGGGATAATGTCTATGTATACTTTCTCCTTCACCTCGATATTTATCACATGTTAATGAAAGTCAACCATAAAGTTTCCTTCAACAAAAAGCAGTTGGAATCATGCATTTAGAGTTGGATTTTGAAGGATAGATATGCATATGTTGTTTTGACCTTCCGATAGTAATCATCGATGATCAATTTTCGCTGAAATTGACAACGTCCAATCTCGGGAGGACCACCACTAAAGGAGACCTGGGATAGCAATGCTGGAGGCCCTACAAGTTACATCAAATTATAAACTATGTCCATATCGCATTTAATGAATCCTTTTATTTTTCTGTACCATCCAACGAGAGAATAGTGGTAGAGGCAATGAAGCTTATAAGGTCTTAACTTTTTCCCTTTTTTTACTCCTCTTTTTCATCCACTTGCTTCTAGTCAGGTCTGACATAATCCTCTTGAGCCTTTATCACCGTGCTCGGGTTATTAATAGTTCAATACGCGAACAGCTTGGCCCTGCACTGCATAGTTAACCACCAAAAAAAGGATTAATGTTGTGACTTTTCTTATGTTGGTCATATAAAGTAGGATAAAAGTCTTGTATTTGAGAATATAACGTACCAGCTACTGTCATATATATAGAGTCCAATGTTTCCTTAGATTTTCTTTTCTTTCTCTCTCTTTTTTAGTAATCATATTATATATTACAATTTAGAGAAAAAAAATTCGAATCTGGTCATCTCATTAAAAACGTGTTTATACCTTTAAACTGCAATAGCCAGATCATTAGAATTAAAAAAAAAAAAAAGAAAGAAAAAACATGTATCTAATACAGGGAAATATTAATTCACGAGTGTGGCAGTTTCTACATAAATGTGTCCACGGAGGTTGATAATCGTTAAGCTTGGAAACTTAAAATAATAGATTTTCATGTGCCAAGGTAATTAATCATATGGCCTTTAATAGTTTTAGGAGAAATTGGTGCTATATGACGCACCTAACGTTAAGTGCATGATTAAATTAAGAAAAATAAATAAAAATGATTATATATATATATATATATTAAGGTCTCTTTTAGAATTTTCTGGAGTAGAGGATTTCGCATAATTCTATATTATTTTTGAATGAGATTTTAGTGAAAGTTCGAAGGTGAATATTATGACGTATAATTTTTATCACTCCTACTTTCTTTAGAATCTTGTCCTTAGTCATAAAAAAATAAAATTTAAAAAACGTAGAGAGCCACGTTTTTTTTTTCTTTCTTTTTTTGTCCTTTTCCTATTTATCCAAACGAAGTTATTATTGATATCTTATTATTGATATCAACTGGACAAGGCATAAATCAGTGCAGTCTTCTTCGAATAGATTGTCCTCAATCTGGTTATTATTCAGAAGGATGACATGTGTTTGTATATATGAAAAAATCTCAGAAGTACTTGGAAAGAAAACCAGAAGAGGACCGGGGAAATTCACTGGTTGTCGCCCTAAATGACTTTCGCCTCGTTTTTGTCGTGAGAGTGAATCTGATGTCCGATCTTAAGCCCCAAAGGGCGTTAAGAGCATGTTACATCTGAATGAGGAAATAAGGAGGCAAATATGGAAAAATAGATTCTAGCGGGTGAGCTTAGCAAAAAAAAAAAAAAAAAAAGTTGGTACCATTTCAACAAAACCTTTCAAAGAATGTGTGTCATATAAAAATAATATCCCAAATATAATCCTATACATGGCACAATTTCTTATATGTCACACTTTTAATGAAAGGTGTTGGTAAAAATAAGCATACTATTTATCTATCAATCTATTACTTCATTAATTATTAATTTCTGGTAACTGATTGCAACACATAGCCCAATTTTTTATATATCATACCCTTAATGGAAGATATTGTAAGAAGAGATAAACCTCTTATATACTAATCACTAACAGTTGAGGATTGACTGTCACGAAATATTGTGTAGCCACCCAGGTCAAAATTAGTGAATAATTGAGCTAATAAACACTACTAGGCTCATTTTAACTATTCAACTTAAAAGTTTTAAGCTTATATTAATAAAATATTTATAATTATGGTCTTATAAACTAATATCACAACTTTCCCTTAAATACATAATGTTTTTGTTGTGAAACCTTACAAATTGAGCCCAAATCTTCCCTCATTTTTTGTGTATGGTTTGGGCTATCCACTATTTATAGATCATCTTAAAAGTATATAAAAAGTTACACTTGAACCTCTTCTTTAACTTGGAGCTAGACTCAAATCATTCACTTACTAACATGAGGTTTGTTTTGATATCACTAAAATTGTAACACCTCAAAACTTGGAACATTACAGCCTGTCGCGTGTTCCTAACTTTTACTAACAAGATAGGCGTCTAGAAATCTGTAACTTGTCTAAAATCTATAAAATAATTATATGAAATCTACTAACTCACAATTTTCGCATACCGTAATAATAGAACCTAACTATCACAAGTGAATGAACCCGAATACGATATAACTCTAAGATAAATAACTTAAAGTCTTATAGTTCCAATGAGTGATAGCTGAGTAACATTAACTATAGGAGTTACAAGTGACTTAGATAATCAATAATCTTCAAATATATATAACATGAAACAATAACATATAGTCTTCAATAGTTCGCTCCTAAAAGTTAAACTACGCTATCCTTACTACGTTACCATAATAATGGAGATCACCCTCTTTATCATAGTACAAATAATCATAATTCGCGTCCTCTATAGAATAACCGCCATAAACTTTGTATCTTAAATCTACAATTGAAAAACAATAATTTTCTAAAAGGTGAGCTAACGCCCATTACAAGATACCACACACATGTGTTTGAATATACATATAACAAGGTAAGTATACATATGAGTATCATCATAAATGCAATAAATAACTGGTTTTAAATCTTATTATTTTAAGTTTATAAATAGCATAGTCTCAAGGTCCTAAGACTTGGGGTTACTTGTGATCCTTATATATACAATATATAAATACTACATAGATATTGATGTTGGATCCTCTCCAATTACCTAAGTGCCAAAAATCATCATAAATCTACTTAGGTCCTTTTAGTGTAGGACTCCACCAAGGATAGCGTTGCACAAAGATTACTAGGTGCCTCACTAACACCATTGGACTCAACTAATGGGTGGTCGAAGCTAAACATAAGCAACACTATCAGTTAAGTCCGGTTTACATATTAACTTAACACACACAACCATCAAATATATATCTTGTACTTGGTACTCCTATATCAATGAGGTCCAATACTATGCGACTCCTAGCACTTGATAACAAATATAAATATTAAATTTAAAATTTAACTTATTAATTCTTAATTCAACTCAATACTCTTTGCCTTTGACTTAACTCTCTACTTTAACCTCTAGGCTTGCAAACTGTATTCTATATATTTTTTTTATATCCTTCTATATACTTTTCAATATCTTGTAATATATAGACACCAATTCTTATGCACATATGCAGACATCATGTATTGTATACATTATTTTATATTATATATTTAATATATATATATATACATAACATTCAAAATATAGATACATATTATATATATTATATAATACTATTTTCTCTCTCTCTCTCTCTCTCCCCCTGCTCTCTTGCTCTCGTCCTCGACTCTCCTCGTGTCACACAACATGCACATACACATACATCATATGTCATGCACACCTGGCTAACACACATCCCTACGCTAAAAACACATACATTAAATACAAATACATTGATGCACACGCACACACGCGGCATATACACACATGCACAATCAACATACATATAATTCATGTATGCTTCACTGTATACATGCACATGTCCAAAACCACACACACCAACATCATTTTATGGCACTACTAATACGTAATTTATGCTACAACCATATAATCACCGTTCCCATCTACTTTGTTAACCACCAAAATAAAAAAAAAAAAATTAGGAATTTTTTGAATAAATAAGGGCAAGAACAATACTTATACATAATTCTTAGTAAGAAACACCTAAAACTCTAACTATAATTGCCTTAAAGCTACAAAACGAAAACTTTTATGGTTTTTATGACATCTTCTTAAAGAAAAGTGAATTTCTATGTTAAATAGGCGAAGGGTTTGCTTAATATTATTGTATTCTTGCATTTTCTTAAAGATTCATCGGTTTTCTTGTACCTTAGCCCTTAAATTCAAATTTTAGCTTTGAGTTTGAGAGGAGTTTTATATAGTTTATGTTCCAAGAAAGTATATGAGATAGAAATATGGGAAGAGTGGGAATATATTATGGGTAATAGGAAAACTAAATTTTTTTTAGACTATATTACCCATGGCACTTGATATTTAATTACATATCATAACGTTGTTTGAATTTTTTTCCTAATAATATTATCCCTTGTATCTTTAGTCAATTACAAATCATACTGTGTTTTCACGTTTTTGTTATATTATTATATTTCTTTCTCTATTTTATATTTTTAATATTATTTATTATTATTATTATTACCCTATAACATTTTTTTTTTTTTTTTTTTGAGTTTAGATTTTTCGCGTTGGTTGATTAGCCTCACGATCGATGGACTGTCTGTGAATTCCCTATCTCCCAGTGCGGTCAAAATGGCCGAGTGGTCATGTCTTTAACTTGCCTCCGATTGACTATACTTATCTAGGTATTTAAATTTTAGCTTACTTCGGATTCTGCATCCTTCGAGTTTTCTCTTAAAGGAGGTCTTGTTGAGTTGAATCACAACATTATGAATTTCTTCGGAATAATCACGAAGATATCTTACTCAATTATTGAAGGATTTTTTATTTTATCTGGAAAGTTCTTTCTAACGTTGTATATGAATTCTCAAATTACAAGATTTTTTAATCTGTTTTCTGGTGTAATTGATTTGAAGTTGAATATCAACCGTATTGGGCCACATGAACGTCCTTCTCTCTCTCCCTCTTAAACTTTATTTATAAAATTATTATAGATATGACGTTTATATATATATTTATATTATTAAAGTCTTTTTGGGCTTAAGTAACCATTATCCTTGAAGTTATATATTTACTTTTTATTTACTATTATTTAATATAAAAACTAATAATAAAATAAACTATTAGAATTATAAATGTGTCTACTTAATCATTTTTCTCTTTTCTTATACATTTCTCTTTTTACTTTATATGCGATTATTTCTCTCTCTCTTCCACTATTTTACTTTCTCTTATTAATTGCACCCCACATCTTCATATCTCTCTCTCTCTCTCTCTCTCTCTCTCTCTATGTATAAGCTCTAATAAATAAATAGAGATTGTGAAAACAAAACATATGATAATTTTGCAATTTGATCCCTCATTATTGGTTTTTTGGGTTATGAATTATGATTTTCATCAAACTAATATAAAAATATTGCCTAAAGTAAATAAATTCCATTGTAGAACATTTTATATGATTATTTTTATATAGATATAAATATCTATCATATTAAAGCGAAAATTTTTTTTAACTACTTATAATTAACAATTTAATTTCTTATAATTTTAATCATTAGATATAATCACATAATAATTATTAAAGCAAATTAAACCCATCTCACAAGAATTCTTAACCACTGCGTCCAATTTTATATTTACTATTTTTTATCGTGCTTACTTCTACTTCTACTTCTACTACTAATGTTCTTTTATTTGTTCATTATTTTACTTGTTGGACATTGCTATTATTTGGATAATTCATTACACTTTTATTTGACCAATATTTTTAAGGACTTTCTTTTTAGACAATTTATTATAGTTTGGATTTTACTAATATATACTATCAACATTCTTCTATATTTTTTAATCTAATTTTTTTTGTATTTTTTGTATACACAATATGGATGCATTGTTTGCTAGTATATATGTACATGATTAGAGTTTCATATGTTGAAACTTCTATGGCTGTGAAAGAAATACGTACATACATATATATATGTGTGTGTATATTTGGAACATGAGCAATTAATAGTGAAGACTAAAATTATTATCAATAGTAATGGAAATGGATCTTTTAAAATAGCTTGATATAAATTTACAAATTATTTTATTTTAAAATTATCTTGTGATATTATTATAATGTCGTTTTTCCTCTAATAATTTCAACAATTGATTGCATATGACAGTATTTTGAGAGTATAAATTTTAAAAAGTCATAAAGAAAGTAACTTTTAAGAAAATTGTTTGCAAATTTACAATACCTTTGAAGTGTCAATGGCTTTATAAAGCTATAAATTTTCGACACTTTTGCAGTGTAAATGTTTTCAGAAAGTTACAAATTTTTTTTTTTGGATGTCAATGCTTTTAGAAAGCTATTGTTTCTAATTCGCACGGTTGGGAAATTATATCCTATACCTCTGAAACAGGGCTGGGAAGTCCAGCTAATGACGTGTTTGTATTAGTAACTGTCGTAATGGGTTTGAGTCTGAAAACCTTAATCTATAATATGGTCTATTTTATTGATTTTATTTGAAAACTTAAACCTTTAATCCAAACTGTTTAATAAATATTTTTTTTATTTGAGTTCTAGGTGTTTATTGATTGATGAAATTCTAGAATAAGTATGTGATAATTATCATCTCTATTTGAAAACTATCTTTCCATTATTGTCCTCAATTCACTTATGTTTGTAATGAAATTTACATTGAAAGGAATATCGTTCGATTCTAAATAGGTTATAATCAAACGTAATAATGGAATGAAATCAATAATTATGTGGGATTTTCCAAATACATGAATGAATTCATCTTTCCGATGTTGATTTCGTTTCATTTTATCCATTCCCATCCATTTCATGCAAGTGTCATAACAGGTTTGAGTTTGAAAACCTTAATCCATAATATAATTCGTTTTATTAATCTTATTTGAAAACTTAAACCCTTAATCTGAATTGTTTAATAAGTATGTTTCTTATTCGAGTTCTACACATCAATTGATTGAGAAAATTCTATAATAAGCATGTGATAAATATCATCTCTATTTGAAAATTATGTTTCCAGCATTGTCCTCAATTCACTGGATGCTTATAGCGAAATTTACTTTAGGCATATCATTCTATTCTAAATATGTTATAATAAAACATGATGAATGAAATCAATAAATTATGTGGGCGCTTCCAAATACATGAATAAGTTCATCATTTCGATGTTGATTCCGTTATATTTTATCCATTCCCATCCGTTTCATGCAAGCCATAAGGGAATTTTTGTTAGCCATTCGTAGGGTTTGATTTATATAATTTTTTTATGAAAATTTATATAATTTGTTATTCCTATTCTTTTTTTTTTTATGGTTTTATTAAGGATCATTAGTTCTTTCTACAAGTTTCAGAATCCATTCCTTTGTTCAAAGTTGCGATACTTAATATAACCTCAATTTTATCTTTTACAACACCATTTATAAAATTCTCATTCTTATATTATGATACTTTCTTTTTTTAGTTTGTAGTTTGAATTACATAATTTTATTACAATAGAGATTTCTAGTTTTCTATTATTTATGAAAAAGATTAGTGCTTAGATATTAAATTTTTGCATAACCTTAGGATCTTCGTCCTTCTGCTATTGCAGCAAGTGGTTTCATGTTGGACTAGGAATTAGGAGTAAGCTAATGCCTTATCTATAGAGTTTATGAAGAGATATACGTGAATCCCATCTTAGGAAGCCTTTAATTCTGTTTTATTTTTAAATTATGTCATTAATATTCGTTTTATATTAGTTTAAGGGTTATATTATTTTCGACAAGTATATTCTCTTTACTAGATTAGAATATACTTTTATTCCTTATCGATTTTATTACTTCTTTTCTTGATCCCTTTAAATTGTTTAATATGGGTTAATTTAATCGATCAAATTCATTTGATTTTTGAGATGTTTGAGTAGGATAATATTTTCGAGGTTTGTATTTTTCTTATTAAATTTAAATGCACATCTTTTCAAATAGATTTAGGGTCATTAAAGTTTTACTATTTTCATGAATGCCTATATATATACATTGTTAATATTATAATTTATACTTCAATTTTATCACTTTTTATAATTACATATTTAAAGCTTAGATTTATCTAACTAATTATACACTTAATTAAAAATTTATTCATTACTATTAATTAGCTCTAATTCATACTGTTAGTTTAGTTAGCATGATTAGTGGATGGGGCAGCTATCTACAACCTTACATAGTAGTTCACGATTCAATTAAAAAATATGAGTCACAAGAACTAAGAATTTGTCTATGGCCCTAATGGCGTTGCACAATCTCCTTAAGGTTATATGTGGCCACCACGTTAATTGATCGTATTAATTGAACTAATGGTGTGAATTAGAATTGATAAAGATGTAAAAAATAATAATTAAATTTTAAATAAAATATATAATTAGATAAGTTGAAATTTCAAACAAAAGCGATAAAGTTAAGGTAAAACATTACCTCTATTTTTCCTATTCAAACATGGATTTAGTTTAGTGGATACAAAAGGTGGACAACTCACCACATGAGGCGACGGTGCTCAAACGACAATAAAAGTGTGAATGGTCGATATAACTTATTCATCATTCTCAAAAAAAGCCTGTGTAATTAAAAAGTGTATATTTGATTATTATTAACTTAAACAATCTAGCAATTTGCATATACATACATATATGAATATATGACTCATCTAAGCGGTCCCTTGCAGCGAGGCCAACTAAAATAGGTTAAATAAATTATCAAACATGTTTACAGGAAACTCGATCTACAGATAATGCAAGCCAAAATGAGGTGGTGATAAGATATGATCACTACAACAATGTCAATAATAACGACACGTTCGATATGGGATTCAAACATTAGCATTTCATAATAGTATGAACGAAGATAATTAATATGAAAGACCCCACAATCAAGATTTAGAAGATATGTAAACAGAGATAAAGAAAATTGGAGGAGATCTCTAAGAGAGAAGTAGGGCCAACTTACTTTATAAAGGGTGGTCAAACACCCTCAGCCTTAGATGGACCTTTTCTATTTTCTCTAACTAGTAATCTTGGCTCTAACATTTGTGGAAGGTCTTTACTAGATTGATTTAAAATTATAAAAATTCAAATAAATTAATTAGCTTAATTATACTTAGAAAAATTTTATGAAAAGAAATAATAAAAATTAAATGAATTTGGGATTAAAAATATCTAATATATTGTTAGAGTATTGAGAAGATGAAGGATCAGAATAATTTTTCAGGAAAATTAGATGTCAGTATTATGTTGCTTGCTTATAGTTTGTGCATGATATGATATTTGTAAACTGAATGACAAATAATAGATTTTTACAAATTTGTGTACTACTTGTGCAATGGCTTTTCGTATTTGTAGCTAATAGCCATTAACAAGGGAACAGTGGTCCAATACTCCTTGGTTGATGTAGTTAAATTAAGTGCAAGGATTGCTATAGTGATATAGTGGGTCATTGATATGAGAGCATCATTTTTTATATGGGTCAGTTGAGTTGGAAGGAAGTTACAATTTTTCGCTGATTAATGCAATACTAGGACAGATGATAAACTTAGTTAGACAAATGAAATTTCGGTAAGCAATATAAAATTGACCCTTGCAAATGTTTCATGTATGATATATATGTATGCCTAATCATAGTGTTGAGCTACGGTTATGGTGCATTTGAAAGCAGAACCTAAGTCATAGTGTTGAGTTACAGTTATGGTGTATTTGAAAGCAGAACCTAAGTCATTTCAAACGTTGAATGTCAAGGTTATAATGCATGCTTTAATTGTATATATCTTAATGAATTTGTTTGTTGCATTTAGTTAATATGAGATGCATGTGTTTGATTTATTTAGTGTTTGAATGTGTAGCATGGGCAATAAAGTACTAACTGGGATTTTTGCTTCACTTGATTGATGAAATTGGTTTTCAGGTACATAAGGTATGGACTTATAAATTGAAGAGCATAAGGGAGGAGAATTGCATTTGTTATCTACTAGAAATATGTAGTTATCTAGCCGTACACTTTACGCTTAGGTAGAATAGTTTACGTGGCAGTAGAATATGTTCAAAAGTTGAAAACTCTTTAGAAACACGAGAGAGGTGTGAATAAATTTAAAATTGACGTAAGGGATTAGTTCATAAGAGTCATCTTATTAGGTAAACAATCATAAACCCATTAGTACATTTCTCCTTGAAGATCGAAGAAAATAATTTATCCCAAGTCCTTCATATTGAAACTAAGGATGGTAAATGGGCCAGGCATACGAGCACAAGTACGATTAGCCTTGTTCCGTAGGTTGCCCATGCACAAGCATGTGAGAATAGTAGAAGGCATGACTACAAGTAGGCTTGGGCTCGAGCACATAAGCATAGACACGCCAAGAACATAAGGTTGGTAGGTTGCCTAAGCATGAGTATGAAAGCATGCGAATAGTACGTTGAGCCTTCTTTTTTTCTTTTTGGAAATGTAAATAAAAATGGTATTTTAAGTATTTTTAATTTGGTAGCATATTTGATGTATTGATTTATTTGTTTAATACATTAATAAGTTAATTTTTCTTATTGAAATTATAACAATTAGTGTATTTTGTATGTAATTGTTAATTTTACATATTGTATTAAATTGATAAAATGTTTATTTGATGAAATAATTTATTTGTTTAATTTGTTGCTTTTTTTTTTCTAGAATTGTATTATACCAATATGTATAATATGTACCTAATTTTTAATTTCAAATAGTATATTAAATAAACAAAAAACATAATAATTATTGTAATTTCTTTATACAATTTCATTTAACCAATCTACTCGTTTTAATTTGAATAAGCAAGTTGAGCTTAAGTAAGATATAAACAAATGATTTAATAAATTACTACACCTAATTTGCTTAGGTAAATCTATTTTAAATTAATTTAACGGATACTATGTTCCTAAATTGAAGTAGCTAAATATTATATGAAATTGGATTACTAGATCAAAGCAACATAAATTGTGTGAACCTGACTTAAAGTGGGTATATTAAGACTTTGACAAGTTCATTAGATGGGCCTAAAGTCAAAACACATCCTCAACGTAAGGAGACAAAGATTTTATGATAAATAGATGGGCATAAATACATATTTAATTGTTAGAAGATATAGGTCAAATTTGAGGTAGTACAAATGAGCCAATTAATCAAAGAATCAGTATGTTAGAATGTTGCGTCTATCACTATGCTTCGACAAAGAGACTACTTGTTCACCTTTGGGTCCAATATATCTTCATGTTAGATCTAATAGCCAATGCCTTTGCTTGTATAAAACAATGTAATTAATCTTTTGATGTACTGTTGTATTTTAAGACAAACTTTTAAATTATATTTAAAACATATTAATTTAATACCAAGTAATTAAACTGAGGTGCTTGAAATTTGAAACCTCTAATAATTAATACTAACAAAATTAATATTTACTATGGAATGGAACAAAATGTATTATAATTAATACTCATCGTCATCATTATTAATCCATCACATCTCCTCTCTCCTTTCCATCACTTGGAATGATTGCAAGGCTTCATTGCCTTCCTTATAGCCAAAAATTGATTCCACACCCCCTTGTCTCCTCTTCTGGGCATCCCTCCAGTCCTTGAGGTATACAGTGGCTTCAATTGTTTTAGCCTTGAGCTGGAGGCAATATGGGTTGAGGACTTGATCGCTTGAGCTAAAAACCATTTTAGATGACACCACTGAAGCCGAGGCCTCCCAAACATCTCTTACAACAATTGATAAGATAGGCATCATGTGGGATTTTGTTGCCTATCGCTCAAGGACATCTACGTCAACCTTCTCTTCCCATAGGTGTTGGACTTAATAAACCAATAGTTCACTAAAAGTTTCGCTGGTAGGGTCGCTAGTAGTCCTCGAGCTCTAGCTTATTTAAGCGATCTACCTAGTCCTCTTTGTAGACATAGCATGAGAACTACTAGTCTGAGCGTTGGATTGAGATGATTGAGATGGAGACTGTGTTCTACCCTTGTAATAGAGGACCAAGGATTTGAGTGTGCTCTCAGCTTCCGTATTGAGTCTTGCCACATTAATCGTAACATCTTCTATGCCAATATTTCATAAAACAAGAAAGAAAAGGGATAAAAGTATTGATGTAATTTAGCCGTCATTGCTGCAATGGTAGGAAAGAGTAACAGCTCATCTGTAAAGCTTGCTAACTTATAAATAATATCGACAAGATTTGGGAATATTGCATTGCTGGTTGGATAATAGCAATCATATAGAATCATCGTCGATTGGAAGAATGCACTTATCAACTCACATAAGTTGCTTGTTTTCTTCTAATTCGCCATATGAATTCGTCCAAGCTTAGGCTCTTGGCTTACTTTTTGATGGATGTAAGAGTTGTAAAAAGTAGTCAAGGCCTTCCAAATCTATGTTACCAATTAATAAAGTATTCAGTAGAAACTATTACCATAATGTAAGAATAAATTATGTCTCTAAATAAACGTTAGACCCAAATGAATGTAAGAATAATTTTACATAATGCAAATTGCTAACCTTCAAAGATTTATCTAAAATCTCATGTATAGAATTCCATTGTGTGATGATGTCACGCGGTAGGATGAATAACTCATGGTTTTTGTTCTGATAGCAATCGATATATTTTAAGTGTTTTTGTTTGCTATGATGGATACAATTTATTGCAAAATGGATCTTAATGAGGTGATTTGCAACCCTACAAGCATTCATACCATCTTATATTGCAAGATTTAGAATGTGGCACATGCAATAGATATGGAAAAGCTTCCCTTCTCAAATCAAGTTAAGTTGTTGTTTCAACGATCATATCGATGCCATGTTTGTGAATGCATTGTCAAAGGTAATATTGAATAGCCTACGAATTTCATAGGTTCAAATGGTGTCTAAGATATTGGATGTGATTGTCGGACCAATGTAAGCTTTCAAGAATAGCATGAATGTGATGATTCACTTCTACATAACCTAATTTTTTTCAATCTAATGTGCCATGACACATATATAACTATTGTTAATGTTGATAAGTGGTGGCTTCCATATGTCTGATGTAAAAGAAACGCTATACAACAATATGAATGGTAGTGAGAACAATAAGAATTCTATAACAACAGTAATCCAAACAATTTTGAAGGAAAGATTCAAATTCTTGTTACTCAGATTTAAGACTATGCAGCTACGCCTTTAAGTATTTGTGTTTATGTAAGAATAATTCAATCATTTGACTTCGTAAGGTTTGTTGCCTTGCATGCTTATATTTTAGTTGCAATGAGCCTGATGCCCATTCTCCAAAACCTTCATAGCCTGCTACATAGAATGATATACCGACGGTTGCCATCATCTAAACTAAAGTTTCTTGTGCTTCCTCCTGGTTGAATACAAATAGTGCGTTGCTTTCGTCAATAGTTGACAAAGTTCTTATCGATTTAGTATTTAAGACTTTAACCAGTGGTTCATTTTTCTTCTAATGCATCTTTAACCATGACATGTAACAAATCATTATCTGGTTGAAAACATCCTGATTTAGACTTTCCAGATAATGATTTGTTACATGTCTTACCCCTAGCAGCACCTTCTTTGGCGATAACAATAAAATAATTCTAAATGTCACTTGTCTGCCTCCTTTATCTTTCTAATGAACCTTCAGCCGTGGTAGAACTAGTATTGCTTAATGATCCTCTATGTAGCTAGCTTTAAGAGGGGTCTTCTATGTAATACCCCTAGCATAACGAAACAAATATAATTACAATATGTTTGATTACTTATTTCACATTTGATATTTACACTAATTAAAGATGTAAATTTACTTTCATTAATGGAAGGCAATCCAAAGGACACATATCACGTTATAATTCTCGTAGTCATCTACATTCTCGCTAATCATTGAAGGCAGCTATTGCATTACAGGCAGAGGAACGTCCTTAACCAGATTAGCATATGTAATAGTAGGAGCAATAGAAGGCGGATAACCCGAGACTGGTTTTCCAACTGTATTAAACAAATGTGTATACCCCTGACTTGGATTCCCTTAACTGAAGATCTATAAATCACCATATTCATTAATTGTCGATAAGTTGTCATAAAGATTTCCATTTCCACTTCATTGCATTGTTAAACATACATAAATGAAGACAAGATTTTGGAGAGCAAAGACTAGAGGGGCTAAAATTCTAATATACTTGGGAACATAAATAGAGAGAATGCTGTGAGGAATGTGACCAATGTTATGGTGCAGCAGTATTTATAAGCCTAAGGAGAAGGGATGCTATTAGAGCTGTTGTGGGGACGTTGGACGCAATGTCCCCACTTTGGGTCTAAGGTCCTCACATTGGTCACAGCATAGGCACATTGTCGACCTAACGTGGGGACATTCTAACGTGGGGACATTGGGCCTAATGTCCCTACGTTGGCCTCTTATGTAAAAATTTTCCCTTGGGCTAAAAAGTAACATGGGCACATTGCATGGAATATGCTAATGTTACTAACTTGCATAAGCTAAAATTTTCACACATTTGTATTTACTGAATTCTATTTCTATATCAAAAGTTCAAAATGACCTAGTCAACCACCTTAAGTTCGTCGTTATCCATCTCTTCATTATTTGATGATCTTTTGATAGATACAATGTTTCGTTCTTGCATCGACTACACCATTATCAATTTTTTTTTCTTTGGATCAGTGTAACTATGAATGTCTTGAAAAGTAACCTATACTTCTATTGGGCTTATGGTAAGACATGCATTGTACGTGAGACATGGAAATATGTAAAAAAATTAATTAATTAGTAGTATTGAACTGGAGCTTGAAACAAGGATAATCCATGGAGTCTTGATTTGTGTTTGTATGCATACGTCGGTCCAAAAAAAAAAAAAAAAAGAGAAATAGAGAAAGTAATATGACTACACTAGTAAGGTAGTAACAAATGGACATAGAGAAATCACATTTCTCAATTGGCAATATGAAGATATTTATAGGATTAGTCTTGTTACAAATTGGCCTTCAATTAGACCCTAATGTGCTTACGTTGAACTCAATGTATGTCTTGACTTGAACAATAGGCCACTTATTGCCATGTTAATAAGGGGATGTTGTTGCCCTAAAGTTGAAATTTTTTTTGATTAATTTAGGTCATAATGTGCCCATGTTGGCCAAAAAGTAGGTACGTTGTTGCCCAACATGCTAACGTCGTAGCTAATGTAGGTATGTTGTGGCCTAACACGCCAACATCATGTCTAATGTACATTGTGTTCAACATGAGCACGTTGCGGCCCAACATGCCAACGTTATGGCCAACATTGGTACATTGAGGCTTAGAGAATGGCTATATAAAGCCATTCTCCACTCACAACATTCTTACATCCAAAAATAAATGTGCCCATATTGCAACATCCTCCATTTCACTTTCTAAGTTACCGATTCCCTTCCTAAGCCAATTACTATGGAATTTTCCTCTCACACATGATCTAAGAAAAGCAAGCGTTAAAGTAAGTTTAGGAGTAAGAGTACTTGATCCCGTTCTCCCATATCCCCTTTACTAGATCCAACTGATGGCTATGCATTTGATGGTGAACACCTTATGAGAACCGAAATACGTGACCAGTTTAGTCGTAATTTGTGCTGGTGAAATGTTTTAGTCCTGCGATCGTATGATTGGATGAGTTGCTTGATGTAGGCAACTTCCAAGAGCTACTTCAATAAATAGGCCTCCAACGGTTGTTGGATTTGGATAATGACACATATCTTAACTTGGTTCACATATTCTATTCGAATGCGACAACTAAATTGGTTTATGAAGGTAATGATTACGAGCCATGGAATGTGACATAGATCGACGCCAGGTATATCTCCTCTTATATGTGTGGCTGGATTTTCACAATTTTTTCAGAATATGTAAATGAATCGTTGTAGCTTCCTCCTGTAGCGAGATCTTTAAGTTTAGAAAATGGGACATTGGAGGAGCTTTCATCCAAGTATTCGAGCTACCTATATGTTAAGGGGAGAATATTGCCTAGCATCTTAGGCACTTGAAGTTTAGTGATCTGCCCATCATGGCGTGACTTTTCCATCATATAATTACTAACTTTGTTACCCCACGTGCCAACACTTCATTTTCTTCAAAGGAGGATTTATGGCTTATTGACTCCATCCTCTATGGAAGACAAGTTGATGTTGGGACTATCATTTGCTATTGCATGATGCGAATACGTATATGAAAGGATAGTCGACTAGGATATGGGCGCTGTCTCTCACACGTGCTTGCATCTAAAGGAATTGATTTGAATAGCTACACAAATAGTATAGCAAAGCCATTTAAACTAGATATGTTAAAGTAAAGGCTTCACATTGAGAGGAATGAAGAGATTGGTTAGTAGTATAAGGCTAGACAAGGGTAACAACAATAATAGCAAGCATACCATCAACTATAGGTAGATGATGAGATTCCTATTAACGTATTCCTCGATTGGTAAGGTCAATAAAGTGGGATAGGACATGAAGAAGCATGCGAGCATCAAGAGGTCCCTAGATACGGTCATCAAGAGGTCATTAGATCAAATGTTCTCTTTAGTATGCAATAGATATACTAGCGTATTAATGAAATGTACGAAAGGGATATTGCTAGGTTTACTAAGGAATAGGAGATGTATGAAATGATAAGAAGGTATAGGACCAATCTCCAAGAGCTTAGAGAGGAGCAACAACAACAAGGCCAACATATTGATAAAGTGTAGTAGCACCAATAGACATACTACTAGTTAGTTGGTGATGAGTTCCAAATTGGTTATATTTTAATTTGTGATTTTTCATGATTTTCCCTTAATATTTAAGTTTATTTTTAGATAATAATACTTAAATGAGTAAAAATTTGTTTTCTAGATTTTGAAATGATTTGTATGAGAAAACAAGAAGATAGAAACAAATTTCACTCAAATTAAAGCTAAAACGAGCAAGTTATGAAGGTTTGAAAATCGACATAGTCAAATGACATAACTGTGTCATTTCTAAGCAAAATTAGCGTTGATTTTCGATTGTTATAGCTTAGGACATGACCAAAAGATGTGATCATGTCCTCGGTCATGTCATTTCCAGTTTGAAAAAAACAAAAAGAAAGAGAAACAACGTATAACACAGCTAAGTACATGATTAAAAGACATGATTGTATCCCTAGTTGTGTTTTTTCTAACTGGCCTATTTTTTTAATCTCATCTCATATAAAGCCTTGTTAAGGTTTGTTTAAAAGGAAGAACTTGTTGGACATGAATTGGAGATAGCTTTTCAAGACAAGAACACTCAAGGAGCAAAGGGATCATCAATAATTCAAGATTCAATTTTTCTTTGGACTTCATGATTTTCTTTCTTATAATTTTCTACTATTTATTTTTAGATCCTTAGTTTGCGATGTATAGTGAGTAGGTTTTTGATATTTTGGTCTTGTGGAACCTAGATCTACTCATGTGATGTGATTAGTATTTGATTTATTTAATTTTTTTTTGTTTTTTCTTGGCTTAATTGTGTTTGCTTCATGATTTAATTTATTATTTTTGCGAATAGTAATCTGGAGTTTAATATCTTATAAAAGAATCGATAAATTTCTTATAAGATTAGATCTATACATAGTTGACGAGGATTATTGCAAGATACAAGATAGTTTGTAAGATTCTCCTGGAATTTCACATTAAAGCATAGAGAATTTGTTGTTCAATAATGCAATCTTAGATCATGCTATTGAAAAGAGATTCTAAGAGGTGATTTTAGGGTTAAGGTTAATTAGCTTGAGAAATTGATTAACTTTAGTAGAGAATTTTTTTGATCAAGAAATATTAAAAAATAAATTAGATTATCTTTAGGAAAATCACATATTAGATCTAGGAGAAATAAGATCTAGGTACAATATTGAATTAATTTCCAATTGAATTACATCTTAGTTAATCTTTAAATTAGTTTTAATATTAATTTAGACTTGCTTTTTAAGTTTCTTGAAATTTAATTTTCTAGTTAAATAATAGAGACTTAGTGAGTATTAGTAGTTAGAGTCTTTGAGGAATCAACTTTCAAACTTATATCTGGTATATTATAAACTGATAGATGCACTTGCTTACATTAAGTTTTTAGTGTTGTTGCCGAGGATTTTTTATATTAACAAAGCTAGTAGATTTATTAATCTAACCATTCTTTTTTTTTTTTCTCTTTTCTTGATTTCTTTCTTTTTCTTGAATTCCTTTATTTCTAGGTGCGATCTTTAACAAAATTTTCTATTTTCTTTGGTATAGTGCATGATAAGAAGTTGGTGAAGGGATTTGATTAAAATCAATCCTGAGATTAAGAGGACGACTTTATGCAATTTGAGGCAATTATCTGTCAGAGAAATAGTGGAGACGATAAAACAAGAATCTCCTATTAGATTGAAAGATGAAGTAGAGTTATTAGAGGGCAAAGTCAATGATCAAGCAGTAAAACAGGAATCTGATCACAAAAGCTTACCCGATGACATCATGGCCAACAATGGGGAATAGAATCAGACCATGTTGGACTACTCTTGACTATCATTAACTAGTACCCAGTCTTACATCAACCAACCAATTGTTGTAGCTAATAACTTTGAGATCAAGTTGAACATTATTTAAATGGTACAGTAGTTTGTACAATTTGATGGCCCCCAAGACAAGGATTCCAATGCACATATTTCTAGTCTTTTGGAAATATGTGATACTTTCAAGATTAATAATGCAAATGATGATGCTATTTGACTGTACCTTTTTCCATTTTTTTTTTTTTTTTGCATAGCTATGCTAAGTAGTGATTTAATTCCTTAGCAAGGAATTCAATCACAACTTGGAATGAATTGGTGGAAAAATTCTTGAAGAAGTATTTTCCACCCGTAAAAACTGCAAAGGTCAAAATCAACATCTTATTTTTTGCCAAGATAGAGGGTAAGACCTTATACGGCACATGGAAGCACTTTAAGGACTTGTTAAGGTAGTATTTACATCATGGCCTCCCTCTTTGGATGGAAATACAAATATTTTACAATGGTCTCAACCTTTTTATGAGGAAAATGATAGATGTAGTAGCTAGAGGTACAATTAACACCAAGATGCCCGAAGAAGTCTAAGCTTTGATAGAAGGTATGGTTATGAATAATTACCAGTAGGAGAACTTAAAGGGAAAGCAAAAAGTTGCAGGTGTAATTGAGCTTAATGCTGTATAGTCTTTAGCCACTTAAGTGGAGATACTGAGTAAGAAAATTGAATCTCTCTTAACTGGTTCGCAACAACCATAGTGTAACCCCCAACAACTTCATCTAAGAAGGGATTATAGGTTGCGAGTAGATATAACAGATTGATTTTCTAGGACAGCTTACAAGACCTTAGTATAATGCTTACAGTAACACCTACAATCTAAGGTGAAGAGACCACCCTAACTTTTCATGGGGAGGTCAAAATTAGGGTTAAGGCCAACAATGGCAAATAAGGAATCAGTCTTAGTAAAGACCAAACTTACCTCTACCGAGGTTTCAACAACAAGTAATACCCCCACTTGCTCTAGAGAAGAAGTTGGAAAGCCTCTTGGAAAAATATATTCAATTTAACGAGACTCGAATGCAACAAATAGAGGCCTCTTTAAGGAACTAAGAAGCCTCCATCCACAACTTGGAAAATTATATTGACTAAATCCCTAGGATGTTAAACGAGAGACAACAAGGATCATTGCTAGGGAATACAAAAACAAATCCTAGAGAATAAGTAAAGGCAATGACTCTCCAAAGTGGAAGGGACTTGCAAGTTGAAAATAAGAAGGATGAGAAGAAAGTGTTTGATGAATCCACTAACGTACAAGAAGAGAAGATCCCAAATCAGCATAGAGTTAAGGAATATTGACCTTTGATTCCTTATCCTTAGCACTTGAAACAAGAGTATAGCGATTAACAGTTTGGAAAAATTTCTCGACCTTTTTAAATAGTTATATATAAACTTACCACTTGTTGATGCTCTTTCACTAATGCCAAAACATGCTAAGTTCTTAAAGGAGTTGTTGTCTAACAAAAGAAAGCTAGAAGAGATCTCAATAGTAATGATTAACGAGAAATGCTTAGCCTTGTTGTAGAAAAAGTTGCTAGAAAAGCTTAAGGATTTAAGGAGTTTTACTATTCTTTGTATTTTTGGCAATTTTCTTATTTATAAAAATTTAGCAAATTTAAGGGCTAACATTAATCTTATGCTATATAAGCTATTTAAAAGGTTAGGGTTAGGTGAGCCTAAGTGTACACGAATGAGTTTTCAATTAGCAAATAGGTTTGTTACCTACCTTAGAGGAATTATCGAAGATGTTTTAGTTCAGGTTGATAAATTCATTTTTTCAATAGATTTTGTTATTTTAGACATAGACGAGGATTGTGAGATATAACTTATATTAGGATGCCCCTTTTTAGCGATCGAGAGCTATTATTGATGTTAGTAAAGAGAAACTAATATTAAGGGTAGGAGACGAAAAGGTAATTTTTAAGGTGTCTAAAGTTGTGAATAAATCTACTAAATTAGATGACACTTGTTATCGATTAGATGCCACTGACTCAGTCATTTCTAACTGTTTGCAAGAGATATCGATAAAGGATTCATAAGAGCTGTGTTTGTCAAAAGGAGAAGAAGAAGTAAGCGACCTCGAATTTAAGATAGTAGTTGCACAATTAGAGGTGACTAAATTGGTTGAAGCAAGCGTGGGTTTGAACAAATTAAGAAGGAAAAGGAGACAAGATTGAAGCCCTCAATTAAAGACCTATCGATACTTGAGTTGAAGTTGCTACTAGATTACTTAGAGTACACCTTCTTAGAGAAGGATTCGAAGTTACCCATAGTAACCGCCTCAGATTTAGGAGAGGATCAAAAGGATAAACCTTTAGAAGGGTTGAAGAAGCAAAAGAGGGCCTTAGTATGGAAAATTTCAAACATCAAGGATATAAGTCCCTCTTTTTGCACCTACAAAATTTTGATGGAGGAGAATCATAAAATAGTGGTACAACCTCAATGACAGCTTAACTCGAACATGAAAGAAGTGGTCAAGGTGGAGGTCATTAAGTTACTAGACGTAGGGATGATATATCTCATATCTAACAGTGCATAGGTAAGTCCAATTTAAGTAGTCTCAAAGAAGGGTAACATGACAATCGTCCCCAATGACAAGAATGACCTAATTCCAATGAGAACGGTGACTAGGTGGCGTGTGTGCATTGATTGCCGAAAATTGAATGATGCCACATGAAAAGATCATTTTCCCCTTACATTTGTAGATCAGATGCTAGAAAAACTAGCTGGACACATGCATTATTGTTTCTTAAATGGTCTATCGGGATATTTTCAAATACCAATTACACTAGAAGATTAAGAAAAGACCACATTTACCACTCAAACAACTACCATCACTACCACCACTAACCGCCAATACTACCTACTACGTAACACTGACATTGTTGACGACACCAAGGACCACCAGCTCTATCACTAACCACCACTACCACCATTGCCACCAACCACCCCCTCTACTATTGACCATCACTACCACTAGGACAACTATGAACCATCGAACATCATTGCTATTGATCAATATTACCATCGCCTTTATATACAACCACCACCATCGCTACAAACAACCCCAATCACCATCGCTACTACCTACCACTATCACTACCATTGATGACCACCAACCCCACTAACTACCACTACCACTACCAACCACTAACCATTGCTATCGTTGATCGCCACTGTTATCACGGACTACTACTAACTACTACCGCCTCTACCTACCTCCCTTGACCATAGCCACTACTTTCAACCACTACCATCAGAAGGAATACATTGCTACCATCAATCACCACCACCAAACACTACCTTGGGATCGACCACCATTTATTACCACTACGGACCACCGTTGCCACTAGCAATTTTATCCCACCACCAACTATCGACCATCGCCAACCACTTCTACAACTACCTCCACATCTACCGTCGACCACTGTTGACACTGATTATTACTACTATCACCATCATTACTACCACTACCACTATAATCGCCTAAGCCACAACGTTGCCCTTAACACTACCTCCACATCCACTGCTGACACCACCACCACGACCTTCACCACCACCACCATTATCGTCACTTTAGCCAGTCATTGCTTTCATCATTAGTAGCATCGTAAAGATTAATATGTGCAAATAAATGTGTAATTAAATTTAACTTGCTAATGCATAATAATAGTAATAATATTTTTTTCTTATTTAATTTTTTCAAAAAGGTAATAGTTTCTTAAATTAACGTTTTAATATGAAGTAATAGTATAATATATGCGCATAACTATTCTGGGAAAAATCTACAACTCAAAATTATGTATATGTAAAAAATTACTAAGCCCATTGATAGGCATACGAGTAGTAGTGAATAAATTAGTGGTATATGAACTGATTGGCATAATAAATGGGTCACAAGCATACGGCCTTTAGGCACATTAGGCATGCGGAGGCACATGAGCTGCCCATTTGCCATCCCTACTTAAAACCCGTCGTTGTAAGGTGTCAAACCAAAAATAAGAGATTATCAAAAAACTATAAATATAAAAAAGTAAAATAAAATAAAACTACCAGTTGCCAAATCCGCAATATTATAATAAAACATTAAAGGTCTTAAGGAAAATAAATAAATATATACTGTCCTACTGGTCTTGCATATAAAATCTCAACGATTTAAAATATAAGAAGTCTATCTTAATAAATTTCCTTTTGCATAGTAATATGGCAATAAAAAACCAACGTGTATCTAATATATGAAAGAAATTGAAAGAAACAAAGAACAAAGAACAAAGAACAAAAACTAAAATAATGAACCTAAGAAAAGAGCAAAACAACAATTCAAAAGATCCAAATATTTTCCCAATTCTGTTTCGGCATTCGTCATGATAAAAAAAAAATTTATAATTTACAATATTATCCAATGTTGCCAAATCTCGACTAAGGTTGACTTGTAAATATAGAAAGAGTAAGGGTTAAGAGGTCAAACATGACCCAAACCCGACAGGTCCTATAAGAACGAAGTTGGACCCATTAGGGAATTTTAAAAAATTATGGATGCTATGGTTGCTTTTGTCGATGAAGTACTCTATTATTAATGGTGATTAATAATTATATGGAAAATACTAATGGAAACTAAGGAAATTGATTTAACATCTATTTCAAGTGAAGGTCAATTACCAACAAGAGTCATTGGCCGCCACCGCTCCTTCCGACCATCATTTCCTTTGGAATGCCACTAGTGTCTACTTCTTGATATCACTAAGATCCTATTGACAGTTTTAATGTTTTGGCTCCTATAAATGTTAAAAAGAAAAATCCAAGTGAAATAACCACACTCTATAAACTTATTATAAAACGGCAGCATGTTATTTAAGGGCCAAAAGGACAGGGATACACCCATTTGAGCATCTAGGATGACCATAATTTTCAATTACTATTTGGCTTTAACTTTGTAATCTATCGTAAACTCTTAACAAGGTTGAATTGTGGGGGATGTGGCTATAGATATAAGTCTCATGTGTATGTCACGTGAAAAACTTTGTTATATGTTATTAGGAAAATGACTTGCGTGGAATGATAAGAAGAGAAGTGTAGGAATGATGAGTAAGCAATCTTAATGAGGTTCTAACATGTATAGTGATAAGTAAAGGAGTGTGTTAGCATCAAATTTCAAGATTAATAAAGAATTGTATAGAGTTTTTGAGTTGTTTAAATGTTTGATATTTGAAATAAGATTCCAATAAAGTAATAACATTAATTGGAGTTCTTT
The DNA here is from genome assembly GCA_024138015.1 of Lumnitzera littorea. Taxonomy (NCBI): domain Eukaryota; kingdom Viridiplantae; phylum Streptophyta; class Magnoliopsida; order Myrtales; family Combretaceae; genus Lumnitzera; species Lumnitzera littorea. The sequence continues at coordinate 17,398,367 of JAMXBB010000007.1, forward strand.
TCCTCTTTAAATGAGGATGTGAATGGAGTATTTATAGTAAATGGTAGTTGGTTTCATTTTTTATTAATTGATTTTAAGTAAACTATTTTCATAGGTTTAAGTTCAGATAAAAACTTTATTTATTATTTTAGTATGAGCCAAATTTAAAAAAAAGTTGGATTGGATAAACCGATCCAACAGGTTTTATTCTAAGTTTATCATATCAAAACTTCATTAATCATTTGGTAATTTATAGGCTTAGTTTATTAGACCCTATCATCTTAGTCTAATGAGTCAAATCTATTTAATCAATGAGATTGAAATCCAATATTAAATTCAACCCTTTGCATCTATAATAATTAAATTATTCACTATATGCAACTTTACCATTGAATATTAACTTTTTTAGCACCAAAACCACTCGACTTTTGGAACTTACCAAAATCAATATTTCTGTTAAATTTTAATGGTAGAACAACATTGTGTTGATGATATGGACACCATCTTTAGGTCAAAGGGATAAGTTGGCAATGCATCCATAAGAAACCAAATTACTTCGCTTGTTGAAATGTTTTCATTTGAATAAGTTTGCCAAAGCTCCATAGAGTGCTCGTCTTGTGTAAATTTGGAAATAATATTTTATTAGAAGACATTGTCCTAATCTAAGGATTCATGTAATGCCCCAAAGTAATAAAATTGTTGACTCTTTACTCTTACAATAAGAAAAAAAGAAAAACAACAATAATAAAAACTATAGGTCATATCATGGTTTCAGTGTATTTACTGTACTGTTTTCAAAAAATTCCCAATTTGCTAGTTAAGCTTTCACCGATCCTTAAACTGTGTAGCTTCCAAATAAATTAGTATATAACATATCACAACATGGTAAAAATTTAAGAATAGTAGGGGTATATTCGTTTCGTGCAAAATATATTATCACACAGATCTGAACTTTTCTTAGTTGGCCATGTGTCTATTTAAGCAACTTGTGTTGAAAAATAGAGTGAAATGTTCAATCAAGTACTCCAGAATCCCAGTATTTGGGTCATGGTTATTATCTGGGGAGCATTCCGCGGGGAATCCCTTTATTTTATTTTATTTTTTTATCATACTTGAATTCCTCTAATAAGTTCACTTTGAGATGATTGCTTGGTCAACGATTATGGGAAGCGATAAGGTGCCACGATTCTCTTACCAGTCGCTGTCGATGCCTCCATTAAAAGATTCATGTCTCCATTTCAAAAGAGCAATCTACGAATGGAATTGCAGTTACTGACCAGACATTGGGAAACAACCAACATCTGTAAAGTAAACAAATATGTGAAATCCTTTTTATTAAATATACACCCTGCGAGAAACAGCGTTGAAGGAACGAAACCTCTGCAAGTTGGGAATTATGATCTGCTTGATGTGTGGTTAATGAGCTGCAGGGTAGCCAATCATGCTTTTAAGGGTTTGATTTGTCATGTGCCTTAATGTAATCGATTATCTATCAAATCTAAGACGTGTATCGCACTCAATAATGCCGTAAATCTGTCTGACTTCAGCTCTGAGATCAAAATTTTCTACATCATCAAGTGGACACTAGAGTACGCATATTTTCTTTCCTTAATATAATATTATAATCAATTATAACCAAGCACCTAGCAAATAAGATAATGAATACATTTATCGATTTATTTAATACGTTTGTGTGTTCGATTATTATATGATTATTATAATGATATTGGACCAATAAGGTTATTATTGAGAGAGCAAATTTAAGAAAATAAATATTTATTTGGAATGAAAATTTTGATTGAAAAGTTTATTTTACCGTTCTTAGGTTTCAATCGGTCACATCAAGAAAATTTCAAAAATTAACTATCAAGTCAAAAGAAGGCTTCTTTTCAGGTAATATATAAAAGATCAAAGATACAATAAGTCAACTTGCAATATAGAACTTTTTTCCTAAATCTAAAGAAAAATTGCTTATATCTATTTCTATATCCAAATCTATTGCTCTTGACCTTGAACTTATAAGAATGAGAAATAATAGAAACATAAGCGGATATAGTGCATTGGTTGACACATGATTTTATGAGATAAAGATGTGAATATGTTAGAGAAAGAGGGGATGCATTAAAAGCTTTATGCACTTATGTCAAAATTTATGTCGATCCTCTATGTTTTATTTTATTTATTTTATTTTTTTGGGATAAAGGGACATATTGTCAATATTAGTTAAATACAACATTTTAAGGATTACTACCAATTCTTTCCAAGTTTAGTTGGCTTTAGAAGGCTCAAAACCTACTGAAATATGTTTTTTAGCAAGCCACATTATCACACGAGTTGGCCAAGAAAGCTTCACCCAGTTAGGTCTCCACTACAACCAACTTACTACAAATGTTATGTGCCAAGATATGTAGTATTATTTTTAGATCTTTGTGGATAGAAAGTTTTGGCTTCCTGGGAATGATAGACCGGCACATAGGAACTCAAGGCTACGGGGTTGGCTTGCTCAATCAACATACATCTAAGTGGTGCTAGAGGTTGGCAAGAATTTCTATTGTAATGATCATCATTCTATATATTAACATGAGATGTCATTATTGCCATCTACAACTAAATGTTATAGTCATGTCTAGTCCACAAGATTACAATGTAATTGTTTCAATACTTAAGTTAGTTTCAAGTGATAAAGAGGGGAGTAATATGAGAGAATTAAGTTTATTGTGCTCATAATATGAAAGTTAGGGTAAGGTTGTATATAGAAGGGATAATCAAATAGGAGAGTAAATACCCTTGTTGAGCTTAATATTTTGGTTTTATTTTCATTAATGCAATTAGTATTGAACTCGAAACCATTTAGTGCTAACTCCTAACTAAGAATTAAGGAAAGTCTGGTTTCTTATGGGTCTTGAAAACTATTTGGAGTCATCGCTTGATTAGGGTTAAGAAAAGAGTCAAATTATAATCAATTAGGTAAATTGGTTATAACTTAACAATTTGTTTTCGATAAAATCAATTTTTAAAAAATAATTTTTTAAATTAGAGATTTTGAGTTTGAAGGCTAATCTATTAAACCCTAAACGAGTACTACTTTAACTTTTGAATTAATTTTTTTTTTCAAAATACCCTTTTGATTAAAAAATAATTCTAATTTACAAGTAATTAAAATGAATAAATTTTACTTATTTATAGAAGAGGAAAAATTCGAGAAATTAGATTTATTTATTTACATAGGGGAAATTAAAAATTTTCTGTATTTTAAGTCACTTCATAATTGCCTACAAGTGCCTATGTACTAGCTATTTGAGATTAGGCATTCATAATTCATTTCTAAAAATTTATTTATGTTGACAAATTTTAATTTTGAAAATCAATAGTATTTACGTTTTTAGTTTATTTTATTTCTTTTAAGAAAAATTCTAAAACAGTTTGAAGTTTTAAATGTTTATTTTTTGAAAACTCTAAAAAATCTTAATTTAGAAAAGAGTTCATTAACTTTTATTTTTGAAAATAAGTTTTTCTAAATGATAAAATACTTCTTTTATATTTTACTTTAAAATGAAAGGTTTTTCAAAAACATTACGAAGTAAAATGAAAAGAAATGAAAAATATTTAAGTAAAAAGTGAAGAATCTTTTATTTTTAATGAAAAAAAATGAAAAAGTTTGAATAATAAATAAAGGAAAAAAAAAGAAAAAAAATTACACTTAAGTTTGGTTATGGGTCAGTAATAGACTTAGAGTAGCTTCATAAATTGGTGGTTGAGTCGGGTTTAGATTCCATGTGTAATGCACATGGGAATGGAAACTCTAGGTAGTTTTAGCCACTATTTCGAACAAGAAATAAGCATTTCATGAATTTTAATTAACGAAAATGGTTTTGGTGATGATGTGGTATCAGATAGTGGTCGTTTGAGGTGGTTTTGTAGATTGGACTGTTGGTGGAGGTTGTGGGTGGTATGCATGGTGGTTGTTGGAGTTTAGAGAAGTGCTGGGACTTGGGTTTTTGAGTGTAGGGAATCGTTGGTGATGTTAATGTTAAGCAGGGGTGGTTGGAAAGTGGAGTATTGAAGGTGGTGGTCATAGCTAAGGTTAATTTTGAAACTCCAGTGGTGGTTCTCACATTATAAGTTGCGGCAATGGGTGAGAGAGGTCAAGTTCGAATGCTTAGAACATGGGGAAGCTAGAACTACTAGTAGCTTGATAAAAAAACCATCAAAATCTAGCAACTAACATACAGATAGAGAGAGGGCTTGTAGGTAGAGTAGAAGTAGAGAAAGAAATTTGAAATTAGTGTCAAGCAAAGGTGTTTTGAGCCGTGTTGATAATGAAAACGAATCCTTAAGTTGTTATTTATAGTTTTCATGGTTAAATCATGCATGGAAGGTTCTTAGGTGTAATGAATTTGAAAATAATGTGTATGTGTGAATATTCGAAAATGATCTTCAAATTCATTGATTTTGCTTCAACATTAAGTGTTAAAATAAGTTAAAAAGAATCCCGTAAAGCTTTTTCTTGGTTAATGCAACACCAATAGGCTTCAATTTTCATCAAAATGATTAAATCATGCAAAATTAAGTTGAAGCAAAGAAGATCACACATTCTCAACTAAAAGGCACCAAGCACCTAAAGTTAAATCCAAGACCTACTCGAAGAGTGTGTGCATGCTTTTCGTATGGATTATTGATTTGTACCCTTCTTTTATTGCACACAAAATTTATTTAAATGTAAACAAGTGATCATTAAAAGGAATGAAATTCTCTAGCTCCTAAATAAATTCCTAATGGATTATTTTTCAAAAAAATAAATGAGACTAAAACATCACTATAAAAAAATTATTATTTCTAAACTCCTTTTTTTTCTCTCTCATTCTTCCCTTTTTTATATTTTTCCCAATTTTTTATAACATTTTTGTACTTTTTCTAAATTTTTAGTTTTTTACATAATTTTTAATTTTCTATTTTTTTGTATTTTTCTAAAATTTCTAATTTTTTTTTTGTATTCTTCAATTAAGATATTTTTTCTAAAAGAATTTTAAAAAATATAGAGAGATAAAAATGGGATGTTTATAGTTGCCTTTTTTTATGGTGAATTTTAAGTAAAACTTTATTATAAAAACAAAAGAAATATCATTTATACCCCAAAGATAAACTATATCAAGAAGTGTTATAACCAGCTAACTATCCTAGACTTAATCTATTAGGGATTTGTGGAGAGGTGGAAAGAAATGCTCTCTAGGGAAGAGTTTGATGGAAAGAAAACAAGTATATTCTCAAAGTAGGATAAATCTTAAAAGATACTATCTTGAATGGATGAAAGGATGGTAGTAGTTGCCTTGGATGGACTGAAATTCTTTAAGAAAACAAAATTTATAACACTTCAGTAAATCTTAAATAATCATCTTAGATGGATGGTTTTTTAATTTGTGGAGGGACGGATTTAAACACCATCTTAGATTGATGGATTTGAGCACCGTCTTGCATTGAAGGATTTGGTACCATCTTGGATTAATGGATTTTGAAATTTTGATCATTATCTTGGATTAATGGATTTTGAAATTTTGATCACTATCTTGGATTGATAGATTTCGAAAATTTGATACCATTTTAGATTGATGGATTTAGAAAATTTAGTTTTGTCTTTGATTGATGGATTTAGCACCTTTGAAAATTTGATACTATCTTTGATTAATGGATTTTGAAAAGTTGATACCTTTTTGGATGGATGGATTTTGAAAATTCAATACCATTTTAGATTAATGAATTTTGAAAATTTGATTTCCTCTTGGATCGATAGATTTTAGCACCATTTTGGATAGATGGATTTCAATACCATCTTAGATTGATAGATTTTGATTCAATAAGATTTCTTTAAAAAATTTTCTCTATTAGGAAATTTTTCTAGAACTTTGAATAGACAAAATTGACCTTAAGGATTGAATTAGGAGAGAGATTAAGTTACCATGGTCACATGAACTAGTTATTAGTGGCTAGGCCCCTTAAGTTGACAAAATTAACTGCTAGAGTCTTAAACAAATATTTTAGATTAGACATTAGGGATTGGGTCCCTCTATTTGACCTTGGATGACTATTTCGAAATGGAATAAATGTCTTTTGGATAAAGTAGGAAGAAGAAATTTGAAAATATAGAAGTAAGAGCTCGTGTTGGGATCAAACTATGGAAAATAATGAAATAGAAAAGACTTGACTAATAGGACCAATATTTTGGAGTGGACGAAGCAAGTTTGGATTCTACTTAAAGAAGAATTTTTTGAAATGTAGTTATAATTTATTCCTCCTCCTCCTCCTTCTTCTTCAAAGATATGCTAACAAGTTTGTGTTGCTCATAAGTTGTAATCCCAAACATCCCATCTTAGATCCTTGGGAATTTAAGTTAGTTTTACCTTTGACAAAGATATGGCTACACTTGTCTTTTATGTCTTGCATTAATTCCATAGCGTTTAATACTTTTGGATGTCATACAAGCCCATGCATTTTATGCATTATGATGTTATATAACCTAGGAGGAGGGTTATGATTGGCTAGGGTATTAGGTTGTTATGTCATGCATCTTGATGTTTAGAAAATGCACGGTGTTTTTTTTTAGGTTAGAGTTGGGTAGAGGGAGGAGGGGAATGGGTTCTCAAAATCCTTCTTTGAGTATTCGAAAAGGATAGGGAAACCTAAGGAATTAGCTTGGTTTGAGGTTAAGCTATCTCCTCCTTAAGCCTATCTCAGTTTGGCCATTATCGAATGAGCTAGGTTTGGCATCAAAGATTGAAGAGGTGTAGACAACCTAGCCTGGTCCTAATGTCTAATTGGGTTAAGCTTGATGGGCCCATGACCTAAATGACCTATTAATAAGTAGCTATTGTAGTAAGTAATATAGCTTATCGCAAGATTCGATTGTAATATTTAATATTTCTTAAATCTTGATTAATCAATTATGAAAGTTAGTTTGAAAAATGATTATCTAAGTGAAATTAACTTTTGAAGACTATTCAATACAATGAGCATTAAATTAATTTTCATGCGCATAAAGTTCTTGAAAATCTTCTCTTACATAGTGCCACTTAGATGATGTTAGGAACATGTTATGCTACTATAAGAAGTACATGGTAGTATTTGACATAACTCGCATGTATGATCTATAAGGATTACTTTTATCCAATCATATGCTTATTTATTTATGTCATATTCCTCTTTCAGATTGTTATACTAGAATTCTTATACTATCTTAGGAAGTAGTTGATTGTTAAAGGCGATAGTGGTGTAGGCATGTAGATAGATTTGCTCCCTAGAATGTTAGTTATGATCTCATTCTCAAGCATTGGTTGTTGGCTTAATGATTGTTAAGTAATCTAGTGCTTCAAATTGCTTCTACACATATTCCCTTATAATGCAAAATAATGTTCTTGGTAATAATAAATTCATGTGGAAAGGAAAAAAGAAAGTATTATGTACTGCTATTATGGGATTTTGGTAAGGTAGGTGTGAGGTTATGAGTAACTTGTAAGAAGAACAAACATTAGCTAAGAGGATTACTAAAGGTGGTTCTTGACAGGAATCAGCTAATAGGCCCTCTTACTTACTCCTGAGCAAGAGGACTAGCTAACATGGTTTGTTGAGTTCTCAATCATTGCTCCTCTTTAAAAAAAGCTAGCTTGTTATGCCTTGTGATATGGCCTCACTTCTGAGCCATCATAAGGTCGGCCTCTTCTTCATCAACAAGTAAGGTTAAACTAATTTGCCCAAGAGCTCAACGCTTGTTACATTGATCTATTTTACAAACTATTGTCTACTATAGGTCTAGGCTAATTGAAGTGTCAGACCTTGTTGCTTTGCCTTAGAGTTTGTTGCGTACTGCATTTTCCAGTCTCTCATTGGAAGCTACGTCTCCTGTGACTTGCAACCCTACTACATGGTGACAGATATTCTCTTTTCCGGATGTTTATGGATTTACCCTTATTTATATTTATTTTGTAACATTGATTTTACCCCTTTTAGTAATTTTATATGGTAGATTATAACCTTAGTAGGGCAAGTATAAATACCTTGTGATAAACATTGTTGTAATTAGATACTCCACTTGAATTAACAAAATATTACAGTTTTTCCTTCTCCATCGTGAGACATTCTTCTTATGAGAACCATACCTTAGTTCATATCAACCTTTAAGCAAGGTTATACAGTGAGCAACCCTCTATCTTAGACTAGTAAGTCACATTTGGCAAGGCATTCATTGTGAGTATTCAAGTGGTGTGTAATATTTACTAAGCAGCTCACATTGATTCAAGCTTCCTACTTATTATTTGCCTTAACCCATTTCCTTTTTTTTTTTTCCATAGCCTTCGAAGGACCTATCCACGCTACGGTAAACCTTTGTTAGAGGCATACCTACGATTGCTATGTTACATTAATTTTGGTGTGACCATTTTGATACTTAAGTTAATAAAAGGAAAGTGCTTAAAGTGTATAGAGGAGTGAGAGAGTAAGAATTGGAGTCCTTTACCCATAAGCTTAATTAGTTATTCTTATCCATAGCAAATGAGCTATTGATGGAAGGAGATAATGATCTTGAGGTCCTCTCTTTGACTCTAGATTTGTGGAGAAGATCTTAGGATAGACTTGTGCTAGCCATAGACCTTCCTTATTTGCCCAAGCTGCACTCATAGTCTTCTTTTGAACTCATAGGGTAGGCCTAATTTATTTGGGGCATATGGGTGCAAGTTTTGAGTAGAAGGATTGAGAGAAAGGCTTTGAAGATGTCTTCTAAAGAGTTCAATCATTTTGTGACCAGGTCATCCTTGAAACTAAGGACTTATCTAGACTTTAGAGAGGTCAATTGAGCATTAAGGAGCTTAGCTTCGGCTCTAAGGGGTTAGTTTAAGCTTTGTAGGCTCAACCATGCTTTGAAAAGATCAACTTGGATTTAGAAATTTACATCTAAAATAACTTATCAACACTTTCTTCTACTTCATGGTGATAAGTTGTCAAGGAGAGTAAGCTCTTGGCATGACCTCTAAAGTTTCAAGATGAGTTGCTAGATTAGGTGGGATCTATAGGTAAGCTGTTTCAATTGTTGCTAACACCCGATGTCAATGAGCTGGAACTTTAATTAGGGTCAAGTAACTGAACAGGCAAGTAACTTGAAGTAGACTTAACCCATACTCTAACAACTGTAAGGTAAAGATAATGTGGGGTCTTTGTCAAATTGGTGTACTTAGCAGTATGGTAAGCAATGGGATATTTGAGTTACGTTAGACTTTTAATCATTAAGACTTAGCTGTGATGACTTAATTTTTGGGTTAACTAAATTAAGCAATTTGAACTTGCTATTAGGTGTTGGATTCAAGGTGTTTTGACTTGCCTAAGAAGTCTTTAATTTGATCTATTTTCACATACATCAATCTTGGTGCATTTAATGTAAGGGACACATATCATCAAGCTATTAGGTACGCGAGCATAATGCTTAAAAAATCTGAGTTGCTTATTCCTTTTATAGGCGTGTAACAAGATTTTGCTAGGGCCTTTCATATCGATTGGCTTGCTGATAGTCGCTACTTAATCTTTGTGGATGCTTATAAATAGGAAAAACGTTATGTAATCTTCATGTTTATGTTGTCAAAATTTGAAAGCTCTATTCAAGAATTTAGATCCTTCATCAAGCCTTCCTAAAACCTCAACCATGTCCATCAAATTTCAACTTTTCTTACAAGCCATCAATTCTCCAAATGCTTAGCAAATATGGATGCAATGTCCTCCACTTCTCCTTACACACTTTCAAATGATAAAGTGTAGCATGCTCCTAAGGCTACCCCAACCACACCCCAAACAGCAACGATGACAAACCCTTTAAGGGAAACATACAGTATAACAAGGTCGATGAATGTAAATATTGGCAAGATTGGTAATAGATTGGGAGAGATTAAAAATTATCATTTATAAGAAGAAAGAACCTTGAGTGCCAAGATAAATCTCATATTTAGTATATTAGAATAAACATACAATCTTTTGAATCATTTTCATAAATACCTTCATCCAGTGAATCATGATCCCTGTTGTCATTCCCATCATGAGCCATGCCTTATAAAATGTAGCATTCCTCTTCTTCCTCAAATGCCTAACCATTATTGCAAACATTGCCCCTTTTCGGGTCAAGATTTCACTTACAAATGACTCACACTTGATAGTAGGCTTTTTACCATGATAAATTTACGTATAATATGAACATAGGCCATTTGACGCAACATATGGTAATTTATATAGCTCCCTTTATATACTTCTTGCTAGTTAAACCATCATATGTACCATGCTACTCACTGTACGGCGTCCTTCATGTTAAATATGGTTGTTATTTTGTCACATCATTTATCTTTAATGTCCTTAGAACCAATGTACTATTCGCTGCATAGAAATGCTATCCAAACCAAGTTCTTAAATCAATAGGTTGTAGCACAAAGCTAAGAACATAGTTTCCATTTATAAATTACCTATTGTAGACAATTTAAAAACAACTTTGCATATAAGACAATCGCTTTCCTCACAGGCATTTTAAATTGTTGTTTTGGTTTAGTTCCCATAATTTTATAGTATTGAATTGAACAAATTTTTTATCCTTTATTTGGTTTGAATAATAATCGACTGTGGCTAAGGTTGTATTGTAGTATAATAATATGGATACTGATATTCAAACGAGATAAACTAAGTTCAAATCCTTCTTTCAACTTGTAATACAATCAATAATAATAATAATTGGCTGACAAAAGAGGTCCTAGACTACTAGGTAAAAGGTTAACATTTTATACCACACATATAATGGTACAATGATTTATTTCATGTACTACAAAATAAATATATCTTTAAATTCAAAAAATAACCCCACATAAAAAACCTTGAATCAAAATATTAAACTTTATTATAATTTATATTATAAATAATTAATTTTTAAATTTTTCAAGAACAAAAATCAATACTTAATACTATACACACTAAATATGGTATAGCAATATCATAAAGTTTCATATTCCAATACTATGTTGTTTAGTTCTCTTTATCTAACAACCAAACACGTGGTCAATTGACTAAAGCATGTCTTTATGTTGGGAATTTTTTTTTCCACTGTTGTAGTTTATATAATGATTTTTCATAAGTTAAATGATTATACATATAACCTTTAAAAGTATAATCATCATAAAAAGAATCAATTACTCATGTGCACTCCCTCGTTGGTATTAGATTTTTATGCTTAAACTAATGAAGTGATATGCCATTATTAAACAATATCGTATTCCTATACCAACAATCTTATTGATTCTCTATAAAAAACTATAAATCGAAATTGCAAAATAAAAAAGATATCGTTAGTGTCAAGTACTCGTATTGAGTGAACTCCCGAACCTATATCCGAAAAAATAAATAAAACTGATCCTTTGTAGACATTTGAAATCCCAACTAAGATAAATTTTAAATTTAATAAAAAAAAAGAAAAAGAATAATTCACATAAGTATTTAACGGCAATAACTTTCATTAAATATTTTATAAAATGGTTAAAATTAACAAAAATATTATAAAAATTATAAAAATGTGGTATTTTTGTGAATAAGTACAATAACTCAAAAATAACTGAAAATGACCGTAGTATCATATTTTTTGGGAAAAAAATTATAAAAATGTAATACTGAAAATAACAAATAGAAAGCAAAAGAACTAAATGGCAACACATAGGAAATATGAAATACATTAAATCACAAAAAAAGTTTGAAAATGCTAGAAAAAATTCAGAAAAAAATCATTAAGCATTTGTAACATTTTGTCATTTTCAATGTTTTGTAAGAAAAATCAAATTGCCAAAAATGGGGCTAACATTTTTCGACATTGTTAAAGCTCATAGAGCACCTCTCGAAAGAAACAATCACAAAAAAATAATTGCGCACACACACAAAAAATAAAATAAAATAAAAAAGGAGGAAATGATGAAGAGGAAAAATAATAGGAGGAGGACGAAAGCCTGTTATTAAAACTGAAAAAAAGAAAAAAAAAGGGGTAAAAGGTAATTCGCTTCAATTATTGAGTCGTAAAAATATGAAATTCTTGAAGTAGATGATCAATTTGCTTATGAATGTAATAGTAATTGAACATAATTGGTATGAACATTGTTCTTTGGCTAGGATGAAACATGTTCACGTCCTTCCCAATTAGATGCATAAGAAATAGTTAGAAAGAAATATTATGTCTTAGTTTATGGAACTCTTTCCCAACTTTGTCTGTTAATTTCTAAATTTATAAGCTATTAAAAGAATTTTTTGGCTAAGGCTGACTTATGGCTTTGACAAAAGAGGGTAAATAATAAGTTCAGTCTTTCTTCTGTATGGTGTCTATTTTTTCAACTAAGTTTGAACAGTCGAAATGTCGGATTCACTTAGTCAAAAACATAATATGATTTGGTGAATTCCAATTATTAGTGTTCTCTGTTTGCATCCACGACCACATATTGTTGGAGACTTTCTGGAAACATAGGGTATTTAGTAAAATTTTGACTTAGCGTATTTGTCCCCCTTTAATACCTTAATAATTTTAACTCTTTTGTTTCTGTTGGGTATGCGACAATGCATGCTTAATAATCCATTTTTGAATTGAAAAAAATATTAGATTCATTAATCATATAAATATAAATAAAATATTAATATAAATAATAATAAAAAAATATTTTCCAGATCAATAACCACTCCTAATTTCCACACATTATATATGTGAACATTTTATTAAAAGTTATATATATATATAACACAATACACGCACTGCGTATTACTCACCATTGCATTTCTTAGAACTTGCCTAACTTTCTTACTTTCACGTCGTCTTCACGTGCGCATAAACAATTTTATCTTAACTAAATCGACGCACGTTGTCCTTTGTTTCCTTTCCTTGTTCTTCGGAGCAACCTCTTGCATATATAAACCCTTCAGTTCTTTGCGACAGTAAGAAGTCCTGCACAACCTCTATCACTTAACCTTTGTGTTTGTCCTCTCTTTTTGTGGTGCATGTTTCAGTAAGAAAAAGAGTGAAAGAGAGAGAGAGAGAGAGAGAAAGGATGGGGAGGAGACCATGTTGTGCCAAAGAAGGACTTAATAGGGGAGCATGGTCTACCAGAGAAGATAATATTCTAACCAATTACATTAAAGTTCATGGCGAAGGAAAATGGAGAGACCTTCCTCAAAGAGCTGGTAATTATACTTGTTATACCATTTGCATATTAGGTTTACATGGATTTAGTTAAAGGAGTTCACAAGACACTTGTTATCCATCGACACAAGAAACCTTTTAGGCCTCCCACACCGATTATCTAATTCAAGAAAAAGCAAGTGTCCAGAAAAGTGAAATATTTTTCTTACTTAGTTCTTAGTAAGTACTTAGGATACCTATCAATGTTTTCTAATTTACATACTGCATTATGGTATTTTAGTATCGATTTTCCTGAAATGAAAATCTGACATGTTGTTATTAATTAATCAACTCTGAACTTTTGTGTAGGGCTGAAACGATGTGGGAAGAGTTGCAGGCTGCGGTGGCTGAATTACCTTAGGCCAGGCATTAAGAGGGGGAACATTTCTTCGGAAGAAGAAGAGCTCATTGTCAGATTGCACAAGCTCCTTGGTAACAGGTAAAGGGTCAAAAATATCGTTTGTATATTTCAAAAAAATTGTTTTTAAATACCATCCTTGCACTCATGTAACCATGTCAAAAATATCGTTTGTATATTTTACGAAAGGTATGAATATGAATATGCTGACATGTAAAAAATTTGTTTATTTTAACGTCTCATCATAAAATGTCCAAGAATAATTAATAACATATTTCTTTTTACGAACATTATTTACTAATCATTCTCTCGAAGTTTCATTAACTGCAAATGTAGTAGTGTGGGACCCAATTTTGCTTTTAGAAGGAGGAAATTGAGTGGACGACATTAGATAATCGAATGCCAGGATGCCTTTGTGACGAAGAAACCCATCACTATTGGTAACATTAATTTAAACCATGAAATACCAATAATATCAATACCGTAACATAGCCGCAGATCACCGAACAAGATCGCAAAACCGTTCATCCATAATCTTAGTTTTAAAAGGTTAGAGTAGCGGGGTGATTTGACGTTGCCGGCTGGGGTTTGTTTTCCGATTTTTATCCAATTCTTATCATTGGTAAAAGAATGTAAAATTTAGTAGAGATCATAAAAAAAAAATGTGTTATGTCAGTTTTATATTTTATCTAATATAATCATGTTTTTGATCCTGTTGAATGCGTATCTATATTATGAAAGTTAAAATTTCTAAAGGAATTCTAAAATTAGAAATTGGGTGCCCATCACCAAAATGTATGGGCTTGCGTTTGCCCGGTATACATATAATTTGATAAAGCTATTGATTACCTCCCCTTTGAAGTCTAAACAAACCCTTCATTTTATATTTTATTCTTTTGTCCCATAAACAGATGGGCTCTGATCGCTGGAAGATTGCCAGGACGAACTGACAATGAAATAAAAAATTATTGGAACACCTATTTATCCAAGAAAGTTCGAGATAACAACAACTATCGGGACGGTGATAAAATTCAGATCAACAAATTGGAAGGGAAGAGGTCAAAGAAAAATCCACCACAAAGACCACCAAAACCTGTTGTAACACATCAAGTGATAAGAACAAAGGCCGTGAAGTGCACTAAGGTTATTATTCCACAGTGGAAAGATAGTCAAATAACGGGCCACATAAATTCATTGTCGAACCGGCCGGACATTGATAGCCCGGCTTCGGCTTCTTCAGCGGATTTCCGTGTCAATTTCAACATTGAAGAGCTGCTAATGTCGGATAATATGCTGAATCCAGGTTCTCAGGTGGAAGACATGTTAGAACGTAATGGACGACTTGTCGTCGATGAGGCACATGAGATCAATTATTGTTACGGGGTCCAGGACGTGCCCTACTCTCCAGATGATTATATTTTATCGAACCAGCAAGAAGTCGAACTAAATGATCCAAGGGGCATGTGGAGGACCAATGATCTTACGCAATCAAATGGTACTTTTGATTTCAACGCATTGGAATCTTTCCTTAATAATGCGGATGACGAAGATGAGTCGAATTGAATTGAGAATTTAGATCCACAGAGAAATTTTATGTCCAAAAATTTTATAATTAAGTTGTATAAATGTCGTTCTCCTAACAGAATAGACTAAATTCAATTCTTCTCTACTGTACTATTTGATAATAAAAAAATAAAAAAACAGAGACAGAGGAATTCCCTGTACTTTGAAGAATTATTTAGTGGATAATTTGAGCGCACAAGTGATTACGAATTCGTTGATTTGCTCACATTAGCATTTGGATTTTTGAAAAATTTTCACATTTAAAGATTCAGATGAAGTAAGTCATTTCATGTGTTGGCAATCTTGTGTCAAACATGACAATGATGTTTTATCTGTCGATCTTTTATTGTTACAGTTTAGTTTTGTAACAATTAGCTATTCATGTTTAAGTCACATGTATAATATTTTAGTATGTTGTAAATATGTTTGGATGGTTATAGCTTTTTTTAGAGTTCCATAATTTTAATTTCCTTTGACCGTTGTAAGTAAATACATTTAAAAATTGAATAATCACAAATGCTCTATTTTACTTTTCATTTTTGTTTTATTACATAGGTAGAACAACTAATACTTTCATTTGTTTGAAAATTTTGAAACGTCATTCATCCACCCATTTTGTAGAGACATAGGAGTTCATTCCGTGCATTCATGTTTTGAGTAGAAAGACAAAATCTAAGCGAAGTAGGAGCTATTACTTTACTCTTCTATGTGGTCAGTTTTCTCCAAACTTACGGTGTTTGACTGAGGGTAAAATGGTGGAAACGGAAAGTAGGTGAAAATAGAAGGAAATATGGTAATTAGTAATTTAAGTGAAGTGTGAAAATATATTAAAAATGAAAGAAATGAGTGAAAATATATTTACTTTGAACTTTATTTCTTTTCTCTTCAAATTGGGGAAAATTGAGTAGAAATTGATGGAAATGAGATAAAATATAATTACAAATTTTTCCTTTCCAACAATGTTCATAAAAATAAAGTGAGGGTGATTTTGTTAAACCTAATATAGACTCTAAAGCCTTCAAGGATTAGATAAATAGATCCTATCTTTATAGCAAGCCTAAGATAAGTCCTAATATCATGTCAGACCATGGATGCATTCTTTTCCTACTCATTCTGAGATGTATACTTTTGATTGAGCTCCCAAGCTCTTAAAGTTCCCTTAAATTATCTAACTGTCCTTAGTAACTGCTTAGCAAGAGTAGCTAGTAGATTAGATCCTACTCCAATGCTTCCCAACATACCTATAGCTTGATTGACCTATCTACTAACCTCCTGAACTACATCACCTCGTCTAAGCTTAATCACCATATCCTTTCGTATAGAATTGGCACCAACAAGCTTCAGACCTGTACATGTACTATTATTCCTTTTGTGTGTATTTTGTCCTTTATATCCTTTTTGAAATGTCCAAGGTAGTTAATCATGTAATTTCCCTTATGTAATTTCTTTTTCCCTTGTGTTGCCCTATAAGCTTACTATAAAAGCTTCCAAATGATGTAGTCAAGATGATCATTTACCCAAATTTAATGAATATTCTCCCTCTTCTAAGATTCCTACTCCAAGTGTAACTTACTACCTCTTTTATCTAACTCGATTGTAGTTAGGGTTAATGGCAAGTAGACTTTAACCAAGATTTGTGCATAACATTAAATTAAGGTTAAGTCGTGTAGGATCATCTTGGTGAGTCATATTTAGGAAGGTTGCTCATGGTGAGCTATGAATGTTCCAAACCCATTACCATTTCTTCAATATTCAAAGGACTTATCCTTGTTCCATGGTAAGCCCTAGTGATACTCAACTCTTATTCACATGATTGGGTATAAACTGCACTAATAGGTAAGTGAAATTAGTTAAGTTATAATATAGAATAAAACGAATATGAGTCTAAATGTTGATGCCATAGGAAACTTAGTGCGAATTGAGACCAAGAATTGATAAGGCTGATCACAAGGGTAGGTCTAAGCTTGTTGAAAGCTTGAAATGGGTGGTGGGATGCGTGCGAAAGAATAGAAAAGAAAGAAGATAAGCAAACCTACAAATAGGCAAAAGATATGACGCAATAGTGGATCTTCCAAGGACTCATGACACAACTCGATATGATATATGAGATGGTTTGGTGAGGTTACTTGCCATCTAGCTTTACTTAAGGGTTAAGATAAGAGTAAATAGAGTAAAAATAGTAAACAAGCTAAGAAAGTTGTGTTAGTGTATTAATGATGATTCATAATTGATTTCCTATGGCTACATGTATCATAAGTATTTATACTCAAGAAATTAGAGCAACTTGCCTAAATATAGAAAAGACAAAATAGGGTGTTGTCCCAAAGAAGTAATGTACAAGGAATATAAAGAGTAAATATATATATATTCAAGGAAAAAAAATGATTAGCACAACAGATTCTCCAAGTAGTCCTGGATATGTAGTAACAATGTATTGGTAATTCCTTTGGAAGATGGAGACAAAACAGTATGATCAAGATAGGTGGCTAAGTAGGGGTACTGTATAAGGGTACTAGGCAAATCTGGGCTCGTTTAAGAAGGAGTAACTATAGACTTGTACAGGATCTCTTGTTCGCTTGGCACCAATGTTGCTGAGCAAGAGGTTGGTTCAATCAGGGCTGAGTAGACGTGTGGAGTGTAGATTTCAATAAGGTGCTCTTCCAATTGGCATACAACTACTAAAAGTTTAGTTACTCAACTTGACACTAGGAATTGGTTGGTAATAAGGATTAGCTTAATCTGAAAAGGAGTTGGCTGGAGTAGAAGGATTCATCTTATTATCCTTTTAAGGCCTTAAGCTTGGTTGCAAGTTAATAGTCCAATAGTTTGATTCCTATCAAAACTAGTGTGCGAGAACCTAAGTACTAACAATTTATCTAAAACTTCCAATTATCTAACTTTACAATATGAGGTGATTATGATTAAATTTGAAAGATGAATAAGGAGTAATAAAATAAGGATGGTAAAGTAAATAAAAACCAGTAAAATAACAAAACTAATTAATAAGCATGGATCAATTAAAATAAAGAATACATGATCCTTAGTGAATCATTATCATTTACTCTCTAGTTCCTTATAACCTTTCAATCTCAATTATTCTTTGGACCGTGGAGATTTCTAATCCTATTCATATGAAAATTAAATTCTAAATTAGTTAGACTAGCGTCTTTAGCTAATTCTTAACCTTGAGACCCTCTCTACCTATATCGTTGCTAAATAGAGTATTTCAAGATCGTATAGAGTATATGGAACCTGCTATTAGGTTTCCCTAATCTAGAGAGATCCAATACCTAATCTCTTAACCCATTAAAACTCGTTTAACTACACTTGTCTATTTATTATAGGTGTCATGACTCTATAGTAAACTCAGACGTCTAATTAATAATTGCACTAAATACTAAAGGAAGACAATATCTTTAGAGTAATTAAATCATCAAAGAATAAAATTATAGAAAGAAAGAATAATTGTTGCAAGAAGGAATTAGATTTCAATAATATTCACTAAGAATAAATTAAAAGAGCAACAACATATAAAAGAGAGGAAAATTAATTTGAGAGACCCCTAGTATAACTTACCTAAGGCTCTCCTTGAAAACTCTAGTTTAAGGATATATTTATAAGATATGTAGCTAGGTTTATAAAAAGAGACTTGACAAAATAAAAGATTCACTAAGTACACCATATCTAAAAATAGAAGATTCATTATAGAATCAGAAGATCTGCTTGTCATATAATGACCATACCTTATATACAAGGTTATGGTGGCTAGGTGTGTAATTGCACTTCATATGAAATCTTAAAATTTAAAGAAATTGCTTGATGAAGCGACTACGAGTGGGACTATGGCCTTGGTTGCTCTTAGACATCAATTTCTACTTCATTTCTTGCTCTTTTGCTCATGATCTCAATGTATATTCATTGTTCATGGGTATGGTGCTTTCTAAGACTTCAAAATTCATCTAAAATATCTTTAAATCTTCTAAAACTTGATCTAAAATCATCAATCTCTCCAAATCAATTGAAGTTAGACTCTGTTCTTTGATTTATTCATATCCAAATTTTCTTCATTTCATTTTGTGATCAATGCTTTTAATTCAAATTACTCAAAAAAGTGCTAAAAATTTTCAAAACTTCATAAAATGCTCCGAAAGTCCTTCAAAATGAAATTTAAATAGATTAATCTCAAAATAATACAAAATTTATTATATTAATATCTAAAATAGCATAAAATAACCTTAGAAAATGTATGCTAAATTGGAGTTGCTAGTGCTTTACTATGCTGTGAAGTTTGAGAGTAGTATAGTAGTTAGTTGAGATTATTGTAGGTGTGTTAGTGTATAGGTTGTGTTTTTATATGTCTTGTTACATTATTGAAGTGTTTTGAGTAGTTGTTGTAGTAGTGTTGTTGGTGTTCGGGTAATGGGGTACTATGTTAGTATCAATGGTCTTTAATGAGTGGTGTTGTAGGGCCATAGTAGTGGTTGTACCATATAAGTACTAGTACTTTTGAAGCAGCAATTGTTTTGTTAAGTGAAATGTTGAATCTTAATGTCTATGGAGGCATAAGTAATGTAGAGAGAGATACCTTTAGCCGTAGTCAAGATGGTCAAGAGACCCTATAGTCGATGGACGAGCATATACAAGATTTAACCATTGTGGTGACCAATTTAGTCATCATAGTGTAGAGATCGGTAGATGCCTAATCTATTGATGGCATTCTATTAAATGATGCACCTAGCAAGGTGCAACATAGAGTGTACGGTACAAGAGTCTGTGCATATATATAGTGGGTGCTCCCCTAGTTTGAGATGGTTGAGAGGAGAAGAGAGCTCAAAGGTGAATCAAGTTAGATGAACATGCTAAGGAAGAAGAAGAAGAGTGATATGGCTCACAAGTATATGTAGTGGGACTTGAGCCATGTCTGGGTATTCGAGGTTTCGAAGGAAAAGAGAAAAAAGGAAGTAAAGAAGGTTTTGACAGTGAATGTATATGGATATTATGCACCAAGACACAAACATAATCAGAGGTTGAGCTTGAAATAGGGTTCGATATGACTCACGAACACTAAATGTCACTTGGGATTTCAAATGAGGGTTAGATACAACTTACTAACTCGTTTAAATGAGGGGTTTACCATAATCTTAAGGTTAAGATTGATAAAAACACAAGAAAGGTTGAAGAGTTAATTAGCACTCAATAATCTGGAAAATGCAAGCTCAAAGAGCTTAGAAGTATCCTTACTTAAAAAGTAATGTTCAAGCATGGTCTCTATCTATATAATCTTCACTCCCTGGATAATTCCAAATGTTGCAATTTATAGCAAATCTTAAAACCCTAGTGTCAAAACTATAAATAATATATAAGGCCTTAAATCCTAAAGAATGAGCCTATAATTAAAATAAAAAAAATATTCACAAGAATACATAACTGTGTGTTTAAAAGAATGGTTGGCATGTAGTCATTCGAGTTATCCTAGAAGGAGTAAGATTGGAATTGGGTAAGGCCGGCAATTGGGTGTTTGGGTTTGGGTAGGAGCCCCTAAAGTCTTGCAATGCTTGGTCAAGATGCTTAAAAGATCGGCCCATAGTTGTTGAGTTCTATGATTAGTCGGTACTAACCCTTCCAAGTCGTGCCGAGTGGATCTGTGGCCTTAAGGCCTTAGCTATATAATCTCTTGGCTTCTCAGTAGACGAGAAACTTGATGTCGAATGCCTCCTTTTCCACCTCTTAATCTTTGGGTATCAATTTGACCTCAGCAAAGTAGATCGGCCTCAGCTTCAAACAGTTTTACCTTAGGTTAAAACAGGTCGGCTTTAGCTTTTGGTAGGTCGGTGTCAGTTTAGGATACGTTGGCCTTAGCTTGGACAAGTTGGCCTTGACTTGTAATAGGTTAGCTTCGGCCTAAAGATAGTTACAGGCTGATTCTTATCATCACCGTAAGGCTAAAAAGAAGTTGTCCTTGACGTTAAGCAATGAGCACGGGTTCAGATGCCAAACAAACTTCTCTTCCCCTTTCTCTTCACCATAGGTATCAAGTTGCTTTGGATTTCTTCAATGCTCATGGGGATCAAGCAATAGTTTGTCCCATCCCTCCAAACCATGCAAGTGTTGAGGAAACCATCGTGGATTACTCCTCGATTGTACTCCTATGGTTAACTAAGAAGTAAATTTGTTCCATTCATAGGCACTACGTCGAAGTCAATCTCGTCCTCATGCTGCTTGGCTTTATATGTTCTTAGAGCTTTCTTATGTACATAGACTATACCCTTATCGTTAAACTACTTTAGTCCATAAGGTCGAGGATATGGGTAGGTTAGCAATCTCATCTTCTCTACTTTAGTCCATAAGGTTGAGGATGCGGGTAGGTTAGTAATCTCATCTTCTCCACTAACTTAGTAGAAATGATGTTAGTGCAACTTTCTCCATCAACAACTAAGGAATAGGTCTTCCCATTCACTAAACATTGAATTTGGAATAAGTTCTCCCTTTGACCTAGGTCTCCCTTCAGGTCAGCTTGTTGGCTCATCATGGATAAGAGTCCATTTAAATTAGCATCGACATTTTCTTCTATCAACTTGCCTTCCGACCTCTTATCACTTTGACTCTCTACTTGAGCATTGAGTCCCTTACCTTTCAAGATCATGACCCTTTTATTTAGACATTGAGAAGCAATATGTCCATAGCCTAAGCATTTGAAGCACTTGACTTCTCGAGCCTTGGACTTGGGTACCTTTTCCTTCTCTACCTTCTTTATCTTGGCTAGACTAGGTTAGCTAGACTGACCCTTCTCCAACCTTCTCTCGACATACCTCTTAAGCTCAAGGCTGACTTATTGAGGTTGATTAGTCGGCTTCTGGTGCCTTCTTCTCCTCTATCTCTCTACCTTCAAGGCTAAATTGATTAGCTCATCCAATGAGTTGAATGGTTGCAGTTTGACTATGTTGGTGATATCGTCTTGAAGTCTACTTAGGAACTTAGCAATAATACAGTCCTAGGGCTCAACTACTTCACATTTGGTCATCAAAGTTTCAAACTCTTGCAAGTACTCCTTCATAGTGTTTCGACCTTATCTTAGGTGTTGGAAAGCATGGAGCATCTCTTATTTAAAGTAAGTTGGCACAAAGCATTGGTTCATCAACCTCTTCATAAGCCTTCGAGTTTTGATAGGCTCTTCTCCCTCAGTGTCATGCTTAGTGACAAACTTATCCTACCAAAGGCTTGTGTAATCAACAAGAGATAATAAAGCTAGCTAAACCTTTGTCTGGTCGTCACATTCGTAATATTCA
This sequence comes from Lumnitzera littorea, assembly GCA_024138015.1. Taxonomy (NCBI): domain Eukaryota; kingdom Viridiplantae; phylum Streptophyta; class Magnoliopsida; order Myrtales; family Combretaceae; genus Lumnitzera; species Lumnitzera littorea. The sequence continues at coordinate 17,420,769 of JAMXBB010000007.1, forward strand.
AACAACTTTTCGACTCGAGGAACCTAATATAAGAACTCTTTAAGTCGATAACTACTACTAAAAGTCGACAGCTTAAGCTTGATATTATCAAGTCCTCAGCTAGGTGTTTGGGGTTCTTCCCTAGCAGTCTGAGCTGGTTGGTTCACTTCAGATTGGCCACTCCTATTGGAGCTCTACTTAGCCATATTTCTTCTTGGCCTCTACTCTCTTCTTAGGGCTCCTTGGCTCTTGGCGTCAATACTTCTATCATTGGTTCTTCTTGGCTCATGTTGGTTTTCTCTTCTTCTTGACTCGGCAGCTCTTCTTAGCTGTCGTTCATCATTATTAAGCTCGTTAGATCCACTTCTACTGTCAAGTGCTTCTTCCCTTCTTTCACCTCAGTTAATACATCTATGGCCTCTGACTAAACTAGTATGCTTTTGGATAGAATTAGTGAGATTCTGAATATGATATTTTAAGTTATCAACATGCTTCCTGAAGCTTCCATGAGGACTATCTCCATTGTTATTAACACTATCTTCAGTCATTCTTGTTTGTATAGTAATTTTCTTAGGGAAAAATTGAATAGATATGTAATGCACTCAACTTGACTTGGAACTACTATCAAACAACTCCATAGGCACTACTGCAACAAACACTTCTACAACAACTAGCGTTAACTATCGAAATTACTGCTACTTGACTCAACAACGGCACAATACCATAGTTACTAAGAACACGAACAATATACTACACTCCAGAACGATAACTAACAGATGTTCAAATGACAAAGCAAACTTTGAAGAACATTATACATGTGTCTCCCCAAAGCTCTGATACCAAGATGATATGGCTCACGAGTGTACATAGTGGGTTTTAACAATGAATGTATATGGATATCACATACCAAAGCATAAACACAATCAAAGATTAGGCTAGAAATATGATTCGATATGACTTACGGACACTAAATGTCACTTAGGCTTCAAATGAGGGTTAGATGCAACTCACTAACTTGCTTAAATGAGGGGTTCACCACAATCTTAAGGTTAAGATTGATAAGAACACAAGAAAGGTTAAAGAGTTAACCAGCACTCAATAATCCAAAAAATGCAAGCTCGAAGAGCTCAAGAGTATCCTTACTAAAATAAGGAAAGTTTAAGTGTAGTTTCTATTGATATATTCTTCACTCCCTGGCTAATTATAAATGTTGCTATTTATAGCAAATCCTAAAACCCTAGTGTCAAAACTGTTAATAATATACAAGGCTTTAAACCCTAAAGAATGGTCCTATAATTAAAATAAAGAAAATATTCACAAGAATACAAAACTGTACATTTAAAAAAAGGGTCGACATGTAGTCATTTAGGTTATCCTGGAAGGAGCAGGATCTGAATTGGGTGAGATTGGCAATTGGGTGTCCGGGTTTAGGTAAGAGCCCCTAAAGTCTTGCAGTGCTTAGTCGAGATGTTTGAAAGATACAATTGCTAAGTTTTATGATTAGTCAGCATTAGTCTTTCCAAGTTGTATTGAGTGGATCTTTAGCCTTGAGGCTTCGGCTGTGTGGTCTCTCAACTTCTCAGCAGATGAGATACTTGATGTCGAATGGCTCCTTTTCCACCTCTTAGCCTTTAGGTATCAGTCCAACCTTAGCAAAAACAGATCGATCTTGGGTTAGGATAGGTCGGCTCTATCTTCTAGCAGGTCAGCATTGATTTGGGACACGTTGGCCTTGGCTTTGGATAGGTTAGCCTTAACTTGTAATAGGTTGGGCTTTGGCTTAGAGATAGTTGTAGGTTGATTCCTATCAGAGAGCATGTTTAAGAATTTGAAGAGAGAGTTGTCTAAGCTTGAAGAGGTATGGAGGATGTGAAAGTATAGATTCAAAGCTTTCTTAGTAGTGGTAATGAGGATGGGTACTTTGATTAGGAGGAAAAATGTTGAAAATATTTTTTACTGTTATGACGATGAAGAATTCATGAAGGCTAGTAGTAGGAATCAACTGCTCGAACTCATCATATGTAGTTGAGCTAAAGGATTAGAAGGACTCACATTAAGGATATTAGCTTAAATCTCTATTCAAGATGTGGATTCCTACTCCGATCTCCATCATTTATACTTCTATTGACCCCTCATTAGTATTAATGCCATTTTTGAGCTGGTAAGTGATCATACTGACCCTTCTTGCATGCATGTCGACCCGCCAAGCTGACCAGCATTCTACTCGCATTCAACCTTAGTCCAAGCAGAGCCACTGAGCTGACCAGCATCTGACTTCTATTTGAGCAAAATTGTGAGATTCTCGACCTGAAAGGGATTTGAACATCCTTAAGAGACTTAGCTCTGACTTGAACCAAATTTAGTCTACTTTGACTGCTGACACTTTTATTCATAACAACTGAATTGTATTATAATCCAAAGTGCCAACCACCATGCGATATATGTTTTTTGGCACAACATTCTAGAATGATTCTTTACTTTTTCAGTATAGAATATTCTTTCTCTTTTACCCTTTTTAGTATGTTTCATATGTTCTATTTATAAATTACCCTTTTTTTTCTTTTCATGTATATATTGTAATCCTACTAGGTTGAGTATATAAACCCTCATTTATTGTACACAAACATCAAAACTTCATTATTTGATGGGTTATTAACTACTGGCCCAATCACTTACACACGCTTTAGAGGCTTCCAGTCCCTCACTTGAAGGATTTCTTTCACGTCAACCTGTCGATGATGAGAAACAGTATGCTGAAGGAGGATGGCTAAATTCCTTGGGAGCTCTAGGTGGTTATACTGTGCTCTGTTTATTATCGTGTGCCAATGTTGACCTTCCTTAGACCGAGAGGTTTGTGTCGAGTGATCGGACTTTCAACTGTTGGGTACTTCTCTTCTGGCCTCCTTCCAACTCTCATGACATCCTTTCACTTCTCGGTTTTCTTATCGTCGTAACACCTCGGTTCCTCTTGCCTGCTATGCTTAGAGAACTCTTGTATAGATCTAATGTCGCACTACCACTTGTCCTCTTCATTTGACATTGTACTATTTTTCCCTTTTTGTCTTTTGTCCTTTTTACTCCTTTTCATATGTACAAAGAATCCCCTTTTTGTATATACTTTCTTGTAATTTCTTTATTTGTAATATTGTCTTAAGGACTTACTATAACTAATCCCTTCCCCTTGTAAGCCAGAATCATCTGACTTTACACATAAGCATTAAATATACTATTCTTGTGAGATAACCCTCTCTAAATCCACTTTCATGCACTCTTATCTAATCTTGTCGAATAGCTTAGGATTAGTAACGGGTGAACCTTGGCATTAACTTGTGCATCGTATCACGTCATGTTGTATTTGTTGGTGTATTATATCTTCCGAGCAGCTCTATGTTAGCTACCCTACCCAGTTTGTAGACCTACTCATTCTGTTTTCTTTTATATCTCAAAAGGCCCACTGGTTTAGATTTATAACATAAGTCTTAGCGATAACTGAGCACTTAGGTGCATCATATAATCTTGGTATCAAAGCTTGAGGTTGAAACCAAGAGCTATGTAGTATTTGTGTGTGTGTAAGGATTTCTTGTGTGGAGAATACTTTAAAAACCTCATTGTGAGAATGTCGAATCCTAGTGTTCAAAGAGAAATTAACGATGCCGAGAGTGATGTTCATGGTTGCTGTCATATGACTCAACAAACATTGTATACTACTGATGAGCAGATACAAGACCTTACTGCTATTGTGGCCAATTTAGCTGCTTCGGTATAGAGAGTTCTAGAGACTAGGCCATATGAGAAAGTTGTTGGATAAAGCTGAGAGAAGAGAGATAGGCCAAGAAGGTAGATGAATGAACAAGTACCAAAAGCCTTTCTTGTGAACCAAGCACTACCCTGTCATGTTGATAGAGCTATTAGAAGAAGATTGGAGTTAGACGAAGTGGAAGAGTATGAAGAAGAAGAGGAGCAGTATATTAGAGTTGACGAGCTTGACCTTAGAGCTCCTAGGGGAGTCGAATACCTTAAGGTACAGGTTCTAAGCTTCAATGGGTCTAGTAGTGCTGATGACTACTTAGACTAGGAGGAGAAGATAAAAAAGATATTTGATTTTTATGATTATGAAGATGTTGTTCGCATTCAAGTGGTTGCATTGAATTTTCTAAACATCCAGTAATGTGGTGGAAGAAGTTGTAAAATGTACGCATGAGAGCTAAACGAGAAGTTTAGACATGGAATGAAATGAAGAGAGTCTTGAGAAGTAGGTTCATTCCTGAATACTACAAGCAAGATACATTCAAATGGCTCTAAGATCTGAGGTAAGGTAACAGATCAGTGGATGACTATGTCCTATAGTTTCAGTTGCTCATAACCCGATGTGATGTCGACGAACTTGAGACATGAACTATAGCACAGTTCATCTCTGGACTAAGTACTAAGATTGGTAAATCGTGGAGCTACAAAACCTTATAACTTTGGATGAAACCATTTAGGTAGCCTAGAGAGTTGAAAGGTAAAGGCAGAACTAGATTAGTCGGGTGCCGAGTAGCCGACTAATGCTGCTAAATAGGGGTGGTGTATCGAGCTAACTAGGGAATGACGGGGTATCAAACAATTATGAGGTGGAACATCGAAGGCATATGCCAAGTCGACCAGAAGAAGGCCGAGGTAAAATCAAGATCAAGGAACCTGAGATCCAAAGGGACTAAGGTTAGAGCTTAGGAAGGAAAACCCAAGAAATCAAATGTTTTAAATGCCTTTGCTATGGACACATGGCTAGTCAATGTTCAAACCGTTGAGTCATGACCATAAAGGGAGACAAGCCTCAGTTTGAAGTAGAGAGTACGAGCGAAGGAGAGGAAGAAGTGGGAGTTGATCAAATGATGGAAGAATTTTAAGAAAACCCCGATGCTGAGACACCTCCTAAGGGCGGTATCGAGTATGGCTTTATTGTTCGTTGATCTCTCAGTGCTTTTATGGCTAACGTGAATGGTAAACTATGTGCCATGTTCATTGACGGAGGGAGCTATGCCAACATCATAGTGTAAGGGGTAATCAAGGACATGAATTTGCCAACCCTTGCACATCTTAAGTTGTATAAGATTTACTAGTTAAACGAGAAAGGTAGGTTATATGTTACTAAGCAAGTTAGGGTACCGATTACCATTGGTGATAGGTGTAAGGACGAAAATAAGTGACCAAGAAGGATGAGAAGTAAATTATATTGACCCCCATAAGTTACATGTTCCAAAAGGATGAGAAGTAAATTATATTAACCCCCATAAGTCCTAGGGAAGTGTAAGAAGCCTAGGAGAAGGTTGTTAGATTACTGTAGTGGAAGTCCTTGGTGATTTCCTAAGCTCAATTTGACCAAGAAGCCTCAACTAAGGACTTCATGCTCCTCTTATCCAGGAGACTCTTGGAGGTTAGAGAAGCCGAGAACTTACTTACCAAAGTACAGCAACTACTTAAGACTTTGCTGACCTATTCCTTGTCGAGATGCCAAAAGGTTTACCTCCCTTGAGAGGCATTGAACATTGCATTGACCTATAACCAGAAGCTGCCTTACCAAACCGACGCACTTTTAGGCTTAATCTCAAGTAGGCAGTTAAACTGAAGAAATAAGTGAATGAGTTAGTGGATTGCAGATATGTTCATGAGAGCATAAGCCTTTGTGTTGTACTAACTGTGCTCATGTCGAAAAAGGATTAAACATAGCAAATGTACATTGACAGCTAAGCCATCAATAAGATCACTATCAAATACCGATACCTGATCCCATAACTTGATGATGTGCTTGACGAATTACATGGCTCTTGCATCTTTTCTAAGATTGACTTGAAGTGTGGCTACCACCAGATATGAATGAGACCTATGGATGAATGGAAGATGGCCTTTAAGACAAGAGATGGTCTATATGAATGGTTTGTGATGTTGTTTGGTCTAACTAACATGCTGAGTACATTTATGCAGCTGATGAATCATATGCTTAGAACATTGATCAACAAATGCATTGTGGTTTATTTTGATGATATTCTTATCTATAGTGTCAACCTCATCACTTATGTTGAGCATTTAAGATTGGTGTTCAACATAATTTGCATTGAGAGATTACTCGGCAACCTGAAGAAATGTGCGTTCTATCAAAGTGAGGTTGTATTCCTTAGATATGTTGTTTCAAGGAAGGGAGTTCGAGTTGATGACAAAAAGGTCAGAGTTATTCTTGAGTGGCCTATACTAACAAGTGCTACTGAAGTTAGGAGCTTCCATGGTATAGCTTCATTCTATCAGAGATTTATTCGGAACTTCAGTTCCATAACTGTACGATTGATTGAATTGACTAGGAAGAACGTTGAGTTTAGGTGGTTAAAGAAAGCTTAGAAGAGTTTTGAAGATATAAAGTCTAAGCTAACGTTTGCTCCAGTACTTACCTTGCTAGATTTTGAGAAAGTTTTTGAGGTTAAATGTGATGCATCTGGTGTCAACATTAGTGCTGTCCTTATGTAGGAGCATTGGCCTATTGCCTACTTTAATGAAAAACTCCAAGGTGTTGCCCTGAATTACTTAGCTTATGGTAAGGAGTTCTATGCCCTTGTTCAAACACTCAAAAACTGGTAACATTATCTGTTGCTAAGGGAATTCATCATCTATTTAGATCATGAATCTTTCAAACATCTTTGTGAGCAATAGAAGCTTTCTTAGTGTCATGCTAAATGGGTCAAGTTCTTGGAGACCTTTTGCTATGTCATCAGATATAAGAAGGGGAGCACCAACATAGTAGCTGGTGCACTTTATCACCGTCATACCCTCATCACAACATTTTAAGCTAAGGTGCTTAGATTTGACACTTTACCTGATTAGTATGAGCATGACCTACATTTTGGACCCTTAGTGGCTAGGTGCAGTATTGGAAGAGCTATAGAAGGGTTCTACTTGAGTTAGGGGTTTTTGATGAAAGGCAAGTAGGTTTACGTAATGAGTGGTTTGGCAAGGGAGCTACTCGTTCAAGAAGCTCATGCCGGGGGTTTGGCTAACCATTTTAGGGAAAAGAAGACAATTGAGATATTAAAGGAGCATTTTTATTGGCTTAGGATAATAAAGGATGTGCCCTAAGTACTTAAGAGGTGTGAAGTGTGTAAATATGTAAAGGGGAAGAGAGTCCTATGGAGAATACATACCCCTACTAATTTTAGAACGACCGTAGACTGACCTAAGTATGGATTTCATGCTCAGCCTTCCCTAAACATTGAGAAGACATGGCTTAATCATGGTGGTAGTCGATTGGTTCAGTAAAATGGGCCACTTCATTCCCTGCCACAAAACTAATGATGCTTCATTCGTCGCTAACCTCTTTTTGCAGGAAATTGTGCGACTACATGGAGTGTCGATGAGTATTGTGTTTGATTGTAACTCAAAGTTCATGAGCTTTTTTTAGAAGACCCTATGGAGGAAGCTTAACACTAAGCTTATGTTCAGTACTTGTCGTCACCCCTACATAGACGGCTAAATTGAAGTTGTGAATAGAATCGTTGGTAACCTCCTACGCACAACTGTTGGGAAGAATTCTCATGACTTGGATTTATGCCTGCTTATCATTAAATTTACCTACAATTGCTTAACTTATAGCTTAAATGGAACATCACCATTTGAGGTTGTTCATGGACTTTACCCGAACCTACCCTTAGATTTAATTAACAGTTCAACTCTATAAGGGGAAAGTCAATCTAACCTACAGCATACCAAGGAATTCTAGAGGTTACATTGGAAGATTACCGAGCAATTAGCCAAAACTGTAGCCCGACAAAAGAAAACGGGAAGCCGTGGAAGGAGACAAGTCGTTTATACCCTTGGAGACCTTGTTTAGATCCATCTTAGCAAGGAATGCTTCCCTAGCAAGAGGATGAACAAACTATCTCTTAGAATGGATGGACCTTACGGGATCCTTAGGTGCATTAATGATAACGCTTATAAGGTTGAACTACCCAAGGGTCTCAATGTGTTTACCACATTCAATGTCGCCAATTTGACTCCACATGTGCTTGATGAGGATGAGGATCATGATTTGAGGGCAAATCTCCAATAACCTTAGGGAGTTAATGGGTTACCAACTACTGGCCCAATCACTCGCGCATGCCTTAAAGAAGGATTATTTCTTGTCAACTCGTCGATGACAAGAAACAGTATGCTGAAGAAGGATGGTTGAATTCCCTAGGACCTTCGAGTGGTTATACTATGCTCTGTTCATTATCATATGCCAATGTTGACCTTCTTCTGGCCGAGCACTCTGTATCAAGTGACCAGACTTTTAATTGCCAAGAGTCTTCTATCAAGTAAATGCAGCTAGCTCTTGGCTTGGTATTTCTCTTTTGGCCTCCTTCTAACTCTCATAGTATCCTTTCACTTCTTGGCTTCCTTATTGCCATAACACCTTAGTTCCTCCTGCTTGCTGTGCTCAGAGAACTCTTGTACGGATCCAATATCGCACCACCATATGTCCTCTTCATCTGACATTATACTATTTGTCCTTTTTTGTCTTTTGTCTTTTTTACCCCTTTTCGTATGTACAAGGAATCCCTTTTTTGTATATACCTTCTTATAATTTCTTTATTTGTAATGTTACCCTAAGGACTTACTATAAATAATCCCCTCCCCTTGTAAGCCGGAATTATCTGACTTTATACATAAGCATTGAATATACTGTTCTTGTAGGACAACCCTCTCCAAGTCCACTTTCATACACTCTTATCTAATCTTGCTGAGTAGCTTAGGATTAGCGATGAGTGAACCTTAGTATTAACTTATATGTTATATTAAGTGAAGTATCAAGTTGTGTTGTATTCATTGTGTGTTATATCCTTTGAGCAGCTGCTACCTTAGTGTTCTACTCTCTCTTAACTCTTATATATTTCCTTTAGCAAGGAGTTGTAGCAAGTGACTCTATAATTTAGACCAATGAGTCATATCTAGCAAATTGTAGGCCGAGTAGAATCAATTGGTGCATCATATTTGATTGGTAGCTGCTCGGATTTACTAATCACCTTTTTTTTTTTCTTTTGTTTCCTTTTCGTTATAGCACTCCTCCGTATGTTCGACCCTAGATATACATCAGATTCGTTGGTGTCAAAGCATGGTTCCAAGATAGAGCGTATGAAGTTGTAGTGAAGTTTTGTTTGTGTTTGTTACTAGTGGCTACTGTGTTCCTTCCGTAGCTGCTATAGTATATTCACATACAGTAAGTTTTGAAGTTATGAGTTGTGTAGTGAAGGTCCACGGGTTGGTAAGTGTAGTTCTTGTTTTTACTTTGTTTTTTTATCGCAAAAACAAAGCAAGTTCATATCCATGGCATTTGTATGTGTGTTGGGTGTTGAAGTTGTTAGTGTCTATGTTAGTGAGGTTTTTAGTAGTAAGAAGAAGTGTAAGTTGTGTATTGTGCTGTTACCCTATTAAAGAAATATCACACGATGTCGGATTTGAGTGTTCAAGGTGTTATTAGTAACCATAGTAGTGGTGCTCATGCTCGTATAGTTTAGAATGGTAGTAACACTCCAGGGTCAATCGATGATAAGCTTAAAAGACTCATCAATTTTGTTGAGAGTCTAGTTACTGCAATGCATGTTAATAAATAGAAACCATAAGGTGTACCCCATCATAACCTACCTAAGAGTGTTCCTAAGAGGCATTATGGCCAAGTTAATTACCCAATTCGACCCCATTAAGTTAGAGGAGTTGTAGATCAAGCTGTTAGAAGAAAGTTGGAGTTGGAAGAGATTGAGGATGTAGATGTTGAAGAGTATGGAGAGGAAGAAGAAGAGGTTGAATATTACCAGGCATAAGAGAGGAGACGATAAGCCCCTCATGGACAAGACAATGTTAAAGCCTAAACCCCACCATTTAATGGAAGTAGAAATGCAGATGAATATTTAGAGTGGGAAGAGAAGATAGAAAAAGTGCTTGACTGTTATGGGTATATTGATGCTATTAAAGTGTAACTTGCTGCACTTGAATTTTTTAGATATATTACCATGTGGTGAAAGAATCTAAATGTGGTTAGAGTAAGAGATGAAAGATGAGGTATAAGAACTTAAGAAGAGATGAAGAGGGTGTTGAGAGGGAGATTTGTCTCGAGACTTACCTGCAGGATACGTTTGCAGAGTTGTAGGAACTTCGCTAAGGAAACCAATATGTTAATGACCATGTGAAAGAATTCCAAATGCTGATGATTTGAGCAAATGTGGATGAACTAGAGGCTTGTACAGTGTTAAGGTTCATTTCCAGACTTAGATATGAGATTCGTAATATTATGGAGGTACAAAGGTTCTATACATTGGAAGAGGCCATTAAAATAACGTAGAGGGTTGAAAAGCAGAGAAGAAATGTCTCAAGTCGACCTGGGCTAACCTTTTCTTGAGCTATTGTTTCGCACCGACCTACTCATGCTGAACTGAGGAGAAATATGACAAACCTAATGGTAACTAAATAGGTTAGTAAAGCTGAGTAAGCCAATAGAACCGAGTAGGCCATCAGAGCGGACCTAAGGAAAGGTTGACCTTGAGGACATATGAGAAAGGATAAGCTTCAGATGAAAGGTAAGCAAGGTGAAGTGCTTTAAATGCTTGGGTTTTGGACATATGGCTGTTGAGTGTCTGAACCGATGTACCATGGTGCTTCAATGAGATGTAGTGGATAGCACTGACTAGAGCGAGCTTGAAGAGGAGAAGAATGTTGGAAGAGTTGAAGTTGAGGAGGAAGATGAGGCTAATGTTTATGCTAACTAGGGAGAAATGATGACTTTACTACTGAGATGAGTAAGGAGCTCCTTATTAAGCTACTAGGAAGACTAAAGAGAGAATTTATTTTATATAAAGTGTATCATCAAAGGATAGTTGTGTACAATCATTGTAGATGGAGGGAGTTATACTAATGTTGTTGCATAGTCCTTTGTATAGGGGTTAGGATTGCCGACCTCATAGCACCCCTGACCTTACAAGCTATACTGGCTTCATGATAAGGGTGCTTTGCATGTTATAGAACAAGTAATTGTATCGTGTAGCATTGGGAATGTGTACTAGTGTCACATTCTCACTTCCACTAATGTCATACATACATAAAAATTTATCCCTTTTTAAAAACAGTGGAATGCTATACTATCAATGAACTCGCTTGTAGATAGAAATGAATAAATTTTAGTGGAAACCACAAATGAATGGTAAGCATCCTAGTCTATCGATAGTATAAAGAGAGTAACTAAGGTTATATTTTGTGGTGAAGGAAAGAATAGAGTTTAGAAAGATAACTAAGTACTAAATTCTATTATTTCTACTCTAATCTAAGCAACCAATCAAGCAATTTTAAGGAAAATAACATGCAAATTTTCTAAATAGAAGTACAAAATACAATGGAATTAAGTGTAGATTTTAGCAATTTCGCGGTATTGGGATGTAGATTTCTTCATAAAAGATGTACAAGTAACGAGTAAACAATCGTCTAAGATCATTATGGCAATGCTATTAGAGTATTTATGATAGTTTAAATATGGATTTTACTCGCAATCAGAGAACTTATCCAACTTTCGTTTCATAAATTCTATCATGTAGCAAGAGTATTATATTATCAAAATCTTATCTATACTATCAGCTAGCTTATTCGAGTCCTATCACTACTTAAATAACTATATTAGAATTGATTTCTCATTCCAACTAATTTTTAGCTCTAGGTGAGTACAAGGATTTAAGTCATAATTCTCAAGAATTATCCATTCAAATTAGGAATCTTAGGTTTTATTTGAGGTTTTCAAAACTTATTACGATATCTAGACCTTATTAAGATAACAAAAGGGGAAGCCAAACGTATAGGAAACACTATCTAGCTCAACATTAACCCAACACTCAAGTTATACCTAATTACACCATAGAACTAAGTGAAATTCTAAATTTACACTATCATAATATAAAAACATCAATAGCCACAAGTACTTCATCATGTTCACACACTACCCTTACGCATAATAAGCTCTATTTATCACATTTTTAGAGAATAAACATTCAACACATAATACACATGAACATGAAAATAAACATTGCATTAAACATAGAAAAAGTGTGAGAAACATTACAAAATCGAGCTCCTCAACCTTAGTAATGGAGTTCCTTAAGATTTTCTCAACAATCTCCATAAAAGAAATAGAAATCCACAAACCCAAACCTTGAAAAGAGCTAAAATCCACTAATAGTTTATGCTACGATCATAAAAATACAAGAAAACTCTATGGAAATCATAAAACTATATTGAAAATAACCTAAGATAATCTAAAGAAGAGAGAAATTGTGCAAACTAGAACCTTAAACCTTAGAAATTACAAAACCAAAATTTGCAGAAAATGAAGAAGAGATTTTATATTAGGCCATTATTGGCATGACAGTAAGCGAGGGTATCGGGATGCTAGTAGACACATGTCATGCACTTCTCTTCTTTTCTTTTAATGAAATGATGCATTTTTGCTTCAAGAGTCAAGTATACCGTCATGTTGGTATTTAGGTACCGTCATGCTGGTATCTAAGTACCATCATGTTAGTATAACTTTCTAGTTTCATAACTTGATTTAATTCTATTCTAGGTACCGTCTTGATGGTAGATAGGATTACCATCATGCCGATAGTTATAAATTTTAGGTTTCCTTAGTTACTTTTTTCTTTGCTTCTAGCTTCATGAATTGGGGCTACCATTACATGGTAATCTCAAAACCTATAAGATCAAACACAAAGAGCTTAAATTCTTTAAATATATGATATTTTTTAGCATCAAAATGCAAAAATATAAATTAGACTTGTATTAAGAAATTATATGTGATTTTAATAAAAATTTATACACTTTTGCTCAAAAATCTATTGAATCGCATATAATTGTTAGAGAAATCCTTTAGATAAGTGTGTGGTTTTGCACACTTATCATGTGTAAGGATGAAGTGGTGTGTAATGTCGTCCCCATAGGAGCTTCATATCTGTTGCTTAGAAGAACTTGGTTATTCAACCGACGTGTTACTCACAATAGATATAAGAACGGCTATGCCTTTGTCAAGGATAGTGAGAAGATTGTGTTGCAACTTATGACACCTGCTCAGGTAAATGAGACCCATAACCATCAAACTTGAGCTAATAAGAAGAAAGCTTTAGTGATGAGCTGATACGAGCTCTAGGCTGTTGAGAAGGCCAATGAGCCTATGTTTTTGTTAATTAAAAGGTTGTTAGAGTTAAGAGATCATGAAGATGTACCGATGAGATCCAAAGATTAATTAATGAGTTTTCTGACTTGTTTCCTGAAGAGTTGCCGAAGAGATTACCCATAGTCTAAGGCATAGAGCATTGTATTAATCTATAACTAAGCACAGCCTTACCAAACCAACCTACTTACGGAGTGAATCTATATCAAGTTGTTGAGCTAAAAGGATAAGTGGATGAAATGGTAGAACGAGGTTTTGTGAAGGAGAGCTTGAGTTCTTATGTTGTACTAACTTTGCTCGTCTCAAAGAAAGGTGGTTCATGGCGCATGTACATCCACTGTCAAGCTATTAATTGTATTAGTGTTAAGTATAAATATCCAATATTGAGGCTGAATAACATGTTAGATGAGTTACATGCTACTAAAATATTTTCAAAGATTAACTTGCAAAGTAGCTACTACTAAATTTGGATGAGACTTAGTGATGAATGGAAGACTGCTTTGAAGACTAGACATGGTCTTTAAAAATGTTTGGTTCTGCCATTCGGACTTACAAATGTGTTGAGCACATTTATGAGGCTTATGAACCATGTGATGTATCTATTGATCGAAAGATGTGTGGTCGTGTATTTTGATGACATACTAGTGTATAGTGTCAACTTGGACAACCAAGGTCAACATCTCTAAGTTGTTTTTAACATTCTACGTATTGAGAAGTTGTATGGGAACCTGAAGAAGTGTATGTTTTGTCAAGGTGAAGTAGTTTTTCTTGGATGTGTTATATCTGGAGAAGGAGTTCGAGCAGATGAAGAAAAATCTGAGCTATCTTGGAGTGGCAAATGCTAAAGAAAGTTACTAAAGTACAAACTTTTTATAGCCTTGCTTTTTTCTATAAGCGATTCATTAACAACTTCGTTACAATTGCAACCCCCTTTATCGACCTGAGGAAAAAGAGTGATGGATTTTGATAGAATGACCAAGTTGAGTAGAACTCCAAGGAGATCGAAGAGAAGCTTACCTTTACCCCTATTTTAGCTCTTCCAAATTTTGATAAGCCATTTGAATTGGAATGCGATGTGTCAGGCATTGGAATTGGTGCCATCTTGATGTAAGAATGACAATTGATTGCTTACCATAGTGAGAAGCTTAAGGTTGTTATGCTAAACTATTCTGTGTATGGAAAAGAGTTATACTCTCTTTTCAAGGCTCACATTGTCTAGGAACACTATTTATTACCATGAGAGTTTGTAATTTACACTAACCATGAATCATCGAAGCATCTTAGTAGTCATAACAAACTTTTGAAGAGGCAAGCAAAGTGGTTTTAATTTATGGAAGGTTTTTCCTATATAATCTAGTGTAAGAAGGGCAGTACCAACGTAGTTGCAGATGCCTTATCATCTCGGCAAACATTGCTGGCCACCTTACAAACAAAGTTGTTGGGTTTTTCACTTATTACTGAGTAGTATGCTTATGACCCCCCATTTTGGTCATATTACTGGCTTGGTTTGGCTACGAATGTCGATAAGGTAGTCAATAGTTGTGAAGTGTGCAAGAGGGCTAAGGGAAATAGAGAACTACATGGAGAGTATATGCCTTTACTTATAGTGACCTTACCTTAGGCTGACCTCAACATGAACTTTGTCTTAAGGTTGCCTCAAATACCCAAAGAAAAGGATTCAATCTTTGTTATAATGGATTGCTTTAATAAAATGGTACTTCATCCCGTGCCATCAAGCTAACAATGCTTTATATATTTTTGATTTGTTTTTGTAGGAAGTTGTCCAACTACATGAAGTGTTGAAGGTTATTATCTTATATCGAGATATAAAATTCTTAAGCTATTTTTGGAAAACTCTTTAGAGAAGACATAGAGCTAAACTTGTGTTCAGCTTTAGTAGATACCTTCAGATTGATGGCCAGATTGAATGGTGAATAGAATGCTGGGAAATTTACTCTAAGCTCCTGTAGGAAAGAATTTTAAAGATTAGGATCTATTATGTCTACCAATTATAGAGTTTGCATATAACCAAACTATCTACAGCATGATTAGGAAGACTCCATTCGAGGTCGTCTAAGGCATCAATGGCACTATTCCCTTAGATCTAATTAGTACCCTTGCAACTGTTGAAGAGAGTCAATCGGGAGTCGATTGAGCTTAAGAATTACAAGAGCTACATCAATCCGTATTAAGGAAGATCACTAAGTTCAATTAGAAATAGTAAGAGATCGATAATTGTCAAAATGTTACTTTCAGACCAAGAGACTTAGCATGGATTCACTTTAACCGAGAAAGATTTTCATACCTTAGAGAACACAAGTTATCTCTACGAGCCGATTGTCCATTCGAAGTCTTGAAGAAGATTAACTACAATGCTTACCAGATTAAATTGCTTGAGAATTATGGTGTTTTCTCTACCTTCAATGTATTCGATATGATTCCCCATCAACTAGAAGAAGGCACAATAGATGTTAGGATAGAATAAGATCCTAAGATTACTTTGAATTTGAAGACAAATCTTTTTAACCCTTAGGCAGATAATAGGAATAAACTCCTTGGACCTAACACACATAGCTGAGCTAGAGGACTAATATGACTCATATGAAGGATACTAACTTGAACCTCCATTCAAGATGAGGACTCCTATTTTGATCTCCATCTTTTACACAACTGCCGACTTAAGTGTTGAGCTGTCATTAGTATTAGTGCCATTTTTAAGCCGATAAGAGATTAAGTTGACCTTTCGAGCATGCATGTTGACCTCCTTGGCCAACCATCATTCGGTCCCAGTTAGAGTTGAGCCATCGAGCTGACCAGCATTTGACCTTTGTTCAAGCTGACTAGAGTCAGACCTCTATTCGAGCTAAGCTGTGAGATACCCAACCTGAAAGGAATCTAAACATCCTTGAGTGACTGAACTCTAACTTGCACTAGATCTGGTCTGCTTTGACTATTGACTCTTTTGCTCACTATGTCCGAATTGTATTATAATCTAGAGTGCCAACTACCATGCAACACATGTCTTCTAGTGCAACATTCTAGAATGATTCTTTACTTTTTTCCATACAGACTATTTTTTATCTCTTTTACCCTTTTTACTATATGTCATGTATTCTATTTGTAAATTGCCCATTTGTCTTTTCATGTATGTATTATAAACCTAGTGGGGTAAGTATATAAACCCTCATTTATCGTACGTAGATATCAATACCTGATTATTGAATATTACCAATTTCCTTATTAAGTTACCTTAGTGGTCTCATACTCTCTTAACTCTTATCTATTCCCTTTAGAAATGAGTAGTAGTAAGTAACCCTATAATTTGAATCGGTGAGTCATATTCGACAAATTGTAGGCAAGTAGGATTAATTGGTGCATCATATTTGATTAATAGTTGCCTAGATTTGCTAATCCTTTTTTTTTTCTTTTGGTTCCTTTTTATTGTGGTGCTCTAAAGATGCATCAACATACCGCTCTTACATTTACTGGCTAAGTGGTAATGTGGTGGAAGAAATTGCAGGCTCTATGATACGAATTGTCAAGAAGGGCAACATATGGCTACTGATATCAAGCGAACCAAGGTGGTAGGTTCAAACCGCAAGATGGTTTGAAAGATAAATGGTAATTGAAGGTTCAAGTAAGGGTTTCTCATGCACCAATGATGGATATGATGCATCAACGCCTCACTCGAGCTTAGGTTGTACTTGATATTACGCATAAGTGTGGCTAGAGGTCACTCACCACTAGTCTATGCTTAATAGGCTAGATAAGAGTAGTTAAGAGTAGGCAAAGGTCATGTAGCTCACACAGGAAGAATATGTCTAAATATCAATATCGTTCAACTGTTGTGGCTAATACAATTTGAAACTATTTGTATGACCTAATTAGTAAAAGTCCTAGGTTAGTATAAATTACAAAAAGAGATTTTTATAAAAGAAAAAGGAATAATTTACAGGGATATAGTTGTAATCAGACAAAAAGGTGATATTCGGGCATAAATATGATAATACAGATGTTAAAAAAGGGGTACGTATCAAATGTGCATTTTCTATTGTCCCAAAGATGTTATTTGCCAAATAGTGTATGTTATGAGCATGTTAGGTTAGGGTCGAGTGCTTAGCAGCTTAGATGTTCTAGATTGAAGTAGGGCTGGCTTAGGATGTAGATCCATGTCAAGTTGGCCTCGACTGTTCAGCTCGAGATCGAGGTTAGCTCGAACTCAGCAATGTATCAACTTAGCAGTATGTAGGTTCAATGCTTAGCCTTAGACTGATGTGTTATGGATAGATCGGCTCAGCCACAGGTTGGTCACCTTAACAGTCTTTTAGATGAGGTAGAGAGCAAAGTAACTTGGTAGGTAGGACTAGAGAATGCATTGCTCTTTAGAGTTTAACTCCCCCTAGATAACTCAGTGAATCATATGAGTGAGTCCTCGAGCTTGGGAGCGTATGATTAGACCGTAATCCCTATCATCCCCTCCGAGCTATTTAAGATTTGGGATCAAATCTAGCTCACTTTATGTTGCTCATGTTCAAGAGTACATGGGTGGAGGTTAACAATGTTAAAGGAGTCTGAGACTCCGTAATCTTTAGGCAGTTCACTCTTGTAGGCATTAGGATTGATTTTTTTAAGCACTTTAAATGGTTTATTGGCCTTGGGAGATAACTTGTTCTTCCTTAAACTTGAGAATTACTCCTTATTGAGATAGATCTAGACCAAATCTCCTAGTTGAAACTCCATGTTCTTCCATCCTCGACTTCGTCTCTTTGAGCTTAGTAGCAACTTGGCTTAGATGTTTTACGTCCTTCTAGTGTATTGCCCTGACTACCTTGAATCTTTCTATAGATGATTGATAATCATCTTGGCTTAGAAGGGGCATTTGCTCCAATGGGAGCTCAAGGTTGAACCCATAAGCGACTTCAAATGGCAACATGTTCGTGATACTATTGGCGGTCCTATTGTAGGTAAACTTAATTATAAGCAAGCAAAGATCCCAATCAGTTATGTTTCGATAAATAGTAACCCGGAGTAAAGTTCCCACTATCCTATTAACAACCTTAATCTATCTATCCTTTTATGGATGATAGGATGTGTTGTACAATAGTTTGGTTCCTATTCATCTCCATAGTGTTCTGTAGAAGTGGCTTATGAAATTTAGGTCTTGATCTAAAACAATGGTTTTAGGCACTCCATGAAGTTTGAAGACCTCTTGTAAGAAAAGAAAAGAAATGGTCGAAATGTCGTTGGCTTTAGAACAAGGCACAAAGTGCACCATCTTGTTGAATTGGTCTACGACCACCATGATGGAGTCGTTCCTTCAAGATGTCCTCAGCAACCCTAATATGAAGTCTATGCTCAGTTCGAACCATAATTTGGTCAGGATTAGCAATAATAAATATTGTTCCTACTTAGCTCGGCTTGACTCAGCTCAGCTCTTTACCTTTCTACAAGTAGTATACCTTTCAACATAACTTTGACATCCCTCATCATCTTTGGCTAAAAGAATCTCAAGGATAATAACTCATGAGTTTGGTGCTCACCAAAATGTCTAATTAACCCTCCACCATGCACATGGAGCACTAACAACTCTCTTATAGAACATGTTAGGATACATAATCTCTTCATCCTAAATAAGTATCCATCTTCCTTATAATAGTTATCAAGTGCTCGACCTTCTTTACACTAGGCGTAGATAGGACCAAAATGTAGATCCTTAACATACAAATCCTTGATCATAGAAAATCCCAACAATCAGGTCTGTAATTTGGTCTAAAGGGAATGTCTTCTCCATAGGTTATTGGCTACTTCATTGATCATTCTATTCTTATACTTCGTGACGTAAGAAAATCCTTTTATAGACACCCCATTTTTACCCCTTGTAGTATTAGAATTTTTTGTTTTTAGAATAAGGAAAAGGGTCTTGATTTAGAAAAAAAAATAAAAAATGGAAAATTCAAATAAATAAGAAATTTATAAATAGTTAAAAAAAATAGAAAATATTGAAAAGTGCAAAAAAAAAAAAAAATGAAAAATGAAATAAAGAAAGAAAGATAGAATTTTTAAATAAAATAGATTTTTAGGAAAATAAAATATTTTTAGGGAAAGAGTTTTTTAGAAAAATGAGAATTTAGGATTGTGTTAAGCCTTTAGATAGATTAATTTATTTAGGTAGTTTTTATTTTATAAGATTTTTAGGTTGCTTTATAGCTTGAATAGAATTTAGTTGCATAAGTTAATAGGGTACGGGCAAATAGGCTATACGATATAGCACTTAAATTGAAAGGAGAGTGACATGAAAAACCTGGGTTAGAAACTCACTACAGGTGCTCAAATGCCTTTTCTTTTTTTTTGGCCATGTAAGATACGTGTTAGCTTTTGATTGGTTGACTGTACCTAATTTCCTTCCCTTTTTTTTTTCCTTTTCCCCTATTTTCTCATGTCTTCACTCTTTGGATAGCCTACTTCTTGGCCAATTTCGATCTATTTAGCTTTGCAATTTCACTAAATTAAAAGTGAAATTACAAAGACCATATGGCCTACTCCATTTGAAACCTAGAAACGAGTCCATATTCCACCATTAAGGTGATTAAAATAGGTCTCGAATTGGAAAAAAAAAAAAAAAAAAAACTAGTTTCTACCTTTATTTTGATTGAGTTCAATCTGTGCTCATGAATGGTAGTCAAAGCTTATAATCACTTCCTTTTGCAAAAATGGAACTTTAAAGGCATGCTTTGACCGTGAATTTAATACAATCTTGATTAATTTCAAAATCAAAGCCAATTGACCTATTTACTATATTTTCGAAATTAATTTATCTTCTAGACTTTCCATGTTAAGTTAAAGCTTGATCAGTATAAATTGACGTCTAAAGAGTGTGTTCGATCATCAATCTTCACCCTAATCTCTCCTTCTCCGATGACGAGTTGTCTCTTTCTCTCTTTACACTTTGAATTGTAGCTATCTTCTCTCTCTCTCTCTCATTCTTGTCTTATAACCACCTTTGAACAAGTCAATGACCTAGTTAACCTACCCAAGAGCCAAGCTTTTGAATCCAACTCACCCCATACTCAGCCGTAGCCTCTAGCTCTTGCAATTGAACCACTACCTTGAAACCTTGACCCAGCCATGACTACCTTTTGAAAACCACTTTCTTCACCACTCCTCAATCTAAAACATCCCTAACACTATACTCACTATTACGCCTTAAAGCGGTAGAGTCGTAATAGTTCTGTCGTGCAAACCATTCTATAATAGAAGTTGACCTTACAAACATTATCCTAGACCTGATCTACATAAGGCGTCCACGACTACCTGTTTTGAAGTAAATAGTAACCTGCTTTGAAGTAAACAGTTTGTAATTTAAATAAGTCATTTACCTAAGAAAGTAAGAAAATATATATATATATATATATATAGTAGAATTCAGTTATTATAATTAACGTTTACAACATTTCATCATAATCTATTTCCTAGTTAATACATTATTCAGAAATAAAAAATTCTAAAATAAAAGCTTAGACCTTAAAAATATATGTCTGTTCTTCAAATATTTTTCCTCACTCCCTAGTATCTAGCAGTTATTAGCTTCAAGGTAGTTGTAAGTTGCTTTTTAGCTAGCACCTGCAACGACGTTTATAGGGATTTGAGTTACCACAGCTCAGTAAGTTAGGATGGAGA
Organism: Lumnitzera littorea; assembly: GCA_024138015.1. Lineage (NCBI taxonomy): Eukaryota > Viridiplantae > Streptophyta > Magnoliopsida > Myrtales > Combretaceae > Lumnitzera > Lumnitzera littorea. The sequence continues at coordinate 17,441,632 of JAMXBB010000007.1, forward strand.
CTTAAAACTATACCACCAAAACAAACACAAATAATGTTATCAACCAAATTTTTAGGTGTAATACATGTTTAAGTAAATGCTATCGTATGATGTTGTCCAGCTTATCATGAGATTAGAGAAATTATGCTTGCTCTAATCCAGGTTGAGGAGTTGCTATTAATGCAACAGCTGAGTGACTACCTTTGAACCATTGACTTTACTCTTGCTGCGACCTCCTCACCTGTTACTTAGTTCGACTAAGGATAAAGAAGGGACTAGTTATGCTATCTAGCGCTATCCCTTTTGAAGGAGTTAGTATTTAGCTAGGGAATCCTAGGTTTCCCCTAATGGGTTAACATGCAGGTCCGATTTATGTTTACAGGTTGTATATTTGATTAGGTTCAGTTTAGGGTGATCAATCATTTTATATAAATCATACAATACAAGCTAAGTAGCAAATCAAAATCATATTATCAGCTCAGAACAAGCACAATCAAGTATAATTTCAAGCCTAAAAAATACAACACTATATTAATCCTAACTTACCTCGACTCTTCGTTTGCTCACTTGACGTGAGACTTGTTCAGTTCATCGCCAATGATCCTTATAATACCAACATTATCATAGTTTTCATATAATTATCATAGGTTTGTTTTATCCTATAACACTTATTGTTATCTTTGGTTTAGGGTTTAATATGTCCAATTATCTAAGTTCTCAAATGTTTTACAATTATTCTTGGTTTGGGGTTAAGTTTTGGTTTAGTTTTCGTATCGATTTCTAAATTAAGTTCTAATTCAGTTTCTAAATACTGTTTTATACACGAATCCTGGAAACTCGTTTCAACCCATAATGTGAAATTAATCACATTATTTTTCAAGTATACTAAATATCATAATTACCCCTAATTAGTATTTTATTTCACTCGACACACTTAAATCCTTATTAGTGTATTGAATTTACTCCTAATGTGAGAAAATTTTTACATTTTTCATATAATTACATAAATTTAAGTTTTCTATTAGATTTATTATATATCCCTATTGTTTATATAATATCAATTTTTATCCTAATATCTTCTATTTATTATATTTCTAATAATTGCATATAATGTATTATCACTTATCATGTACATAATACACATATAATATTTCTATCACTCTAATTACCATCTCTCAACATCAATTATTATTTTAAAATGTCTAAATTCATCCTAAATAAGATTTTACACCTAATTACTCTAATTTACAAAATTGACTTAAAATTTACTATTTTCCCTTATTTCTTATTTACTACATAATTAACCTAATAATTATATCTAACATCTTAAATGCTATAAGTATCATACTTAATCAGATTTTANATATATTCCTATTATTGATATAATATCAATTTTTATTCTAATATATTCTATTTATTATATTTCTAATAATTGCATATTATATACTATCACTTATTATGTACATAATACACATCAAATATTTCTATCACTCTAATTACTATCTCCTAACATCAATTAACATTTCAAAATATCTAAATTCATCCCAAATATGATTTTACACCTAATTACCCTAATTTACAAAATTAACTTAAAATTTACTATTTTTTCCTATTACTTATTTACTATATAATTACCCTAATAATTACATTTAACACCCTAAATGCTACAAGTATCATACTTTATCAGATTTCAATGTCCTAAAACATATAATTATACACTAAATTATTAATTAAACATTTAATTATTTAATTAGCCTTAAATCACTCATTTTAGGCATCATTTTAAGGCCTAAAAATTATCTAAAAATTATCTAAAAATTTTGAAAATTAATTTTTGAAAAAGGGCTTTGTGACACTATTCTATATCACTTAAATAGTCTATAAAAAAATTTTGGGCTCAAAACTATACTCTTAAGATTATTTATTTCTAATTTGAACAAAGCTCGAGTTTGCATGGTTTCTTAAAGACAATATATTTCTAAACACAAAATCATCAAAATAAAAATTTTCCCTAAATCTACATACTTAAAAACGTTAGAATACCAAATTTCATAATTTTCTAAAAATATTTAGTATTTTTACAAAATTAAACAAAATCGGATTAGAAATCGGACTTATCTACATGGGTGGCTCTGGCCACCGCTGGCCACCGTGGCCTTTTCAGTCGATTTGGGCGCTGCCACCACTATATGGTGGTGGTGGCTGTCCACTCTAAGTGCTTGTTGGGTCTAGATTCTCCTTAGAAGCTTTAAGATTCTCTTTAGAAGCTTGAAGCTTCTCTGTACAGTTTTTTGTAAAACCCTAATTTCCTCTCAATTTCGCCTCTCTTTAATTTTCTATAATCCCAGACATTTATGAGCTTCTGAAAAATTTGAGGTATTTATAGAGGTTTTAGGGAATTATTCTGTATTAATTTGATTAGACAATTGCTTTATCTTCTTCTAATTTGCTTTTTTTGTTGTTCTAATTTAATTGGTTGAGTTTTTTCTTCTTTTCCGCAACTACCATGACCCAAATCTGGATCATTCCTTATTGGATCATTCCTTATTTTTTTTTATTTTTTTTTATTTTTCCTTAATTAATTATGAATTTTCTTTAATTATTTAGCATTATTTTAGCACATTTCACGTATTTTAAGTAATTACGTGTATTTTTATCTACATGTAAATTCATATATATTACAAATAAATATTTTTAAATATTATTTAGGTTATTTTATGATTTTTAATGTGCGTATAATTTATCTCTAGTGATTCATTAATTATTGGAATGTATTTTACGTATTTTCGATAAATAATAAGTAATATATATAAATTAAAAAAATTTACATTATTTTATTTTATTACTTATTTTTTGGAATTCAAACTTATGGAATCATTTTTACTAATATTTTTAGCTTTATTTTGTAATTTAGACTCAATTGGATTTTTTAGCCAATCACTTTAAATTCTACGAGTCAAACTCTGAATAACTGATTGTGGGTCTTACACTCACTATATCTAAGAACCTAAGTCCTAATGCTCCATATACACCTAACAACACCTTATGCATAGTGCATGCCACCACCATTGGTCATCACTTCTAACCACCGCTCAAACCACCACCAAATACTACTACACTTCACCTACCTTGACTAATCCCAAATGAAAATATACAAAACACCCCTTCCCTACTCTTTTGGGCTAGTAAAATTGCCCAAATCAAGTTGCGCCATTACTTTGCTTCTTCTTCCTTAGGTGCCCATGTATGACCCTACCCAATCCCTGTCCAACCTACATTTTTAACCTGAATCGCAAGCTCCATCCTTACCTTAGATTGGTCCAACCCTTTTATTATTGTATTGTTGGTTTGTTGTTGTTGTTGTTGTTGTTTATTTCTTTGTTTTATTTTATGTAATTTTTTTTTGTGAATTTATTATAATTGAAAAAAAAATAAAAAAGAAAAAATCTAAAAAAGAAAAAAAGAAGAAGAAGAAAAAACGATAAGGAAGCTTAGTTTATTTTTACTTATTTCTTTGGTTAAAACATAAACAAAAAAAAAATAAAAACAAAATAATTAAATAAAAATAAAATAATTAAAAGATAAAAAAGTGAATATCATTTTACAACATAGAAAATTCATTTTTTAAAATAAAATAAAATCAACCCTTTTTTTAAAACTGAGGCATTTTAGAGTTTTCAAACAATAAATACACCAAACGAGACCCTTTTAGAATTTTTTTTCAAATAAAATTAAATGGCTAAAAATATAAACTCAATGATTTTTCCAAAATTAAAATCAATCTATAAATTAAAGTTTTCATGAATGAATTGCAAAAAATCTAATCCCTATTAGAGCGTACATAGGTACCTACGAGGCGATTTAAAATAGGAAAACTTTTTATTTTTCCCTTTTGTGAATAAATTTCATTTTTCTTGTTTTTTTAGTGTGTAAATAGGATTTTTTTTTATTTATAATTTTAAAGTTATTCTTTTGTCCTAGAATTGGTATTTTAAAAGATGAATTTAAATTTGGAAAGTTGAAAGTGGCACCCATTAAAGGTGTGATGGGATAGCCCTTGAATCCAAAATCTTTAGATTTTAAAAACTGTTTTAAAATTTGGTTTTTCCAATATACCAGTGGCTAGGTTAAAATTGATCTAGTTAATTGATTTAACTTAACCTATTTTTTTTCTCTCGACTTCAGTTGGGTAGTGGCTATAAACTTTTCAAAATAGAAAAACTGAGTTTTTCTTAACTCTTAGATGAGTAATCTGTTTGATCTTCTCATTATCAACTCATATACCACCACTACTCACAACAAATCTTAGAAATATTACTTGAAGTTAATAGAAGTCCCATTTATTCATATTAACATAAAACTTCTTAGCTCGGAGTTTTGAAAGGACTACTAGGAGGTACTCACAATGAGTCTCCAAGTCAAGGCTGTAGGCTGTAATGTCATCAAAATATGCCATCAAAAATTTCCCAATCAATTCTTGGAGCATATGGTTTATCAATCATATGAACGTGTTCGAGGCATTTGACAATCAGAATGACATTACAAGCCATTCATACAATCTATGACAAGTCTTGAATGTGGTCTTCCATTTATCTCCCTCCCGAATTTAGATATGATGGTGCCTCGATTTAATATCAATCTTGGGGAATACCCTTGCTCTATTCAACTCATCAAGCTTGGGTATAAGGTAACAATACTTAATGATAATACAATTGATTACTTAGCTATCTGTACACATTCTCTATGTCTCGTCTTTCTGTGGTACCAACAGAACTAGTACGGCATGTGGGCTTAGGGACTCTTTTATATATCCTCTCTTTAATAGCTCATCTATTATTCTCTATGGCTTAGTATCTTATTCATGGTTCAACTTATAGATAAGCTTATTCAGCAGTACAGCTTTTGGTTGTAAGTTAATTGCATGTTCAATACCTCGAAGGGGAGCTAAACCTTCTAACAGTTTACCTAGGAACAGGTTAGTAAACTTATCCAATAAGGTTTTCAGCTTAGTATGTAGCAATTCCTCATTTGCTTCTCTCATCTCAAGCAACTTTCTAACCAACAGATAGGTCAGCTCCTCATGCTCTAGCTCTTTCTTTAACTTGGCTTGTGTCATCACTAAAGCTTCCTTCTTCAGAACTTGACTCAACTAAGCTTACAGAGTCTTTACGTATTCCGTAGTCATAGGACTTAACTTCACCTTTCCGCCCTCATGCTCTAGAGAACAATTCTTCCTTCCATCTTATACCATATTTCGGTCAAACATCTATGGTCATCTAAGTAGAATATAGGACACCCTCATGGGCAACAAATCATAAAGCACTTCATCTTGATAGTTTCCAATGCCGATCATTATAGCCACTTGTTTATTCACTTGTAGGGCTCCCTTGTCACCAAGCCAATGAAGTTTATAAGGCTTAGGGTAGGGTTTGGTTGGCAATTTCAATTGTTGGACCATGAAAGCAGATGTGGCATTGGTGCAGCTACCACTATGAATAATCAATGCACATAAACGATCCATTTACCTTATAGCCTATATGGAATAAATTCTCCCGTTCTTCTTCCATGGGTACATGACTCACATTCATTGTTCTCCTTAATACCATGTGGTAAGCATAAAGTTACCTTCCTTACTATAGATAGACTTCTTCCTCCTTGGACAACTTAGTTTGTCTGGTCTCTTTTGGCTCTTCCACTTCCTCATCAGTACTATCTGTATCAATGGTTAGTGCTTCACCTCGAATCACCATAGTTCTTCAATTCAAACATTAGGTAGCCATATGTCCAAATCCTTAATACTTAAAACACTTGATCTCATTCATCTTTCTTCCTAAGCTCTAGACTGTCTCAAACTTCCTTAGGATCTCCTTCTCCTTTACTTAGCTAGCTCGAGCAAGTCAGGTCTCAACAACCTTACTTGGTTTCAATCGCATAAGCCTGCTTGAAACGGCTCAGTTAGTGGTAGGTCGACTAATAGAAGCTTGGAATCTTCTTGTTCGACACCTCTCGATTCTTTAGGTAGCTTGGATAGCTTCATCAAGTGAACTAATACCCATTGTCTCCATATTATTTCCAATCTCATAGTTCAATCCATTAATTGAACCGGGACATAGTTTAGTCTTTAAGCTCAACAACCTCGCATTAGATCATTAACATCTAAAACTCCTTGACATATGCATCAACACTTAATTCTCCTTGCCTCAACTCCTACAAGCTCTTGAAGGCATCTTACAAATAATAGCTCGGAACAAACGTCCTCCCTAGGACCCTTTTCATCTCATCTTAACTCTAAACTTCACATTCTGTTTCACATATAAGAAATAGTGGAAAATAGAGCAAGAAACCTCTTTAGCAGTAAGTAATCACAATAACCATAGGCAATTTCTAAAACACTCTTACAATAGTAGTAAGCCACTTAAACTTTGAAATAATAGAAACTTGCTCGAATGTAGTTAAGTTTTGATACCAAGATGATATGGATCGTCAGGAAGGTGACATACGACTGCCGATACCACATGAACTAATGGTATAGGTTTGAATTGTGAGTTGGTTTGAAAGATAAATGGTAGTTGAAGGTTTGAGTAAGGGTTTCTCATGCACTAACGATGGATATGGCGCATTGATGTCTCACATGAGCTCAAGTCACACTTGATATTATGTACAAGTGTGGTTAGAGGTCATTCGCCACTAGTCTATGCTTAATAGGCTCGATAAGAGTAGTCAAGAGTAAGCAAAGGTCATTTAGCTCATGAAGGAAGAATATGTTTGAATATCAATGTCATTCAACCATTGCAACTAATATAATTTACAACTATTTATATGACCCAATTAGGGTAAGTTCTAGGTTGGTATAAATTACAAAAATAGAACCTTGTTAAAAAGGAAAAAAGGAATAATTTACAAGGGTAGAATAGTAATTAGACAAAAAAGTGATATTTGGGCAAAAATAGGATAGTATGGATGTTAGATAAGTGGCACGTGTCAAATGTCCATTTTTTGTGGTCCTAAAATGCTATTTTCTGAGTAGAGCATATTTTGAGCAGGTTAGGTTCTTGATAGCTCGGATGTTTTGGATTGATGTAGGGCTAGTTTAGGATGAGGATCCATGTTAGGTTGGCCTTGGCTGTTTGGTTTGGGATTGGGGTCAGCTTAGCCTCGACCATATATTGAGTCAGCAACATGTAAGTTTAGTGCTTGGCATTAGATTGATATATTGTAGAGGGGTCGATTCGGCCATAAGTTGATTGCCTCGGTAGTCTCTTGGATAAGGTAAAGAGCAAAGTAACTAGGTAGGTTAGACTAGAGAATGCATTACTCTTCAAAGTTTAACTCTCCTTAGACAACTTGGCAAATCATATGAGCGAGTTTTCGAGCTTAGGAGCGCATGATTAGATTATGATCCTCATCATAGAAGGTTTTAACTTAGATGGAAATGAATAAAGTAATGAAGGGAAGATTTGTTTGTTGACCACTATGAGTAAGATACATTTAAGAAGCTCTAAGGGCTGCGATAAGGAGCCTGAAGTGTAAACAATTATGTTCAAGAATTTCAAATCTTAATGATAAGATGCGATATAGAGGAGCTTAAGGATAGTACCATTTCAAGATTTATTTCTAGCTTGAAGTATGAGATAGGAAATATTGTAAAGGTTTAGCGGATGGAATCTTTGGATGAGGCCATTAGGGTAGCTTAGAAGGTTGAATGATAAAGGTCCACACACTTGGGCCAAGCTCTAATGACCTGACATGTCCTTCTAAGTGGACCTAAACTTAACAGGATTAACTACAATAGAGATGTAAACTGATGTACTTTGATCTACGACCAGCCTAATGATGATCGGTGGAAGGCTAAGGTAAATCAGCCCAAGCTAAAGAAGGATTTTGGGTAAAGCTTTGGTCGTAAGGCTAGGGAGATTAAGAGTTTCAAGTATCTTAGCTTTAGATACATGGTAAACTAATGTTCGAACCAACATGTGATGACCATTAAAGGAGAAGAGCCTTAGTTTGAAGTAGAAAATGCCAGTGAAGGGGAGGAGGATGAAGGATTTAAACACTTGTTGGATGATTATTAGGTTGATCCTAAGGCCATTGTTTGACTTAATCATGGTCAATACTTCAACATGGTAGTTTGGCAAGTGTTTAGTACTTTAGCGTCTAATGAGAATGAATAGAGGGGGAGCCTCTTCTACACCAACTATAGGGGTAAAGGTAACTTGTGTCCCATGCTCATTGATGGAGGCAGCTGTAAGACCCACAATCAGTTACTTAGGATTTGGCTTATAGAATTTTGAGTGATCAAATAAATTGTCTGATTCAGCCTACATTTTATGACAAAGCTAAAATTATTAGTAAAAATGATCTTATAAGCTCGAATTTAAGAAAATAAGTAATAAAATAAAAGAATATAAAATTTTCAAATTTTAAATATATTACTCGTTATTTATTAAAAATGCATAAAATGCATTCTGATAATTAACAAATCACTACAAATAAATTATATGCATACTAAAAACCATAAAATAACTTAAATAATATTTAGGAGTATTTATTTATACCATGTATGAATTTACATGTAGGTAGAAATATACGTAATTACTTAAAATACGCTAAATATGTTAAAATAAGGTTAATTAATTAAAGAAAATTCATAAATAATTAAGAAAAAATCAAGAAAATTTCGAAAAAATGTGTAAATATCTAGAAGAGGGGCATGACATGCTAAGGAGGAAGAAAGAAAATCAATCAATTAAATTAAAACAACAAAAAAGATAAATTAGAAGATGATAAGGCCAATGTCACCTCAATTTAATGCATCAAAATTGTTTTATGCCTCTACAAATAATAAAAAAATTTCATAAGCTCATTTTGGATGTTTGAAATGATAGAAAATTAGAGAGAGGCAAAATTGAGAGGAAATTAGGGTTTTTACAAAAAATTACAAAAAACTGTGCAGTTGGGGCTTTTAAGAAAAATCAAAACTCGATAAGTAATTGGGAGTAGACAACCATCACCACCATATAGTGGTAGTAGCACCTAGATGGGTCAACACACCCATGGCCATCAATAGTGGCTAGAGCCATCAGTTTTGATAAGTTCCGATTTTTCTTAAATTGTTAAAAATATCAAAGTTAGTTAGAAAATTATGAAACTTATTATTCTGAAATATTTTTGTATTAATTTTTTATGAAAAATATTATTTTGATGAAAATATGTTCAGTGATATATGGTCCTTAAGAAATCAAGTAAAACTAAGTATGTTTCACATTATAAATAAGTGACCTTAGGAGAGTAGTTTTAAGTCTAAAATTTGTATATAGACTACTTAGGGATTATAGAACAGTGCTATGAATCCCCTTTTCAAAATTAATTTTCAAAATTTTTAGATAATTTTTAGGCCTTAAAATAATGCATAAAATGTGTAATTTGGGTTAATTAAGTAATTAAATGGGTAATCACTGATTTGATGCACAATTATATGTTTTAGGATGCTGAAAATTGATGGATATGCTATTTGTAGCATTTGGAGTGTTAAATGTAATTATTAGGATAATATGTAGTAAATATGTAATAGGTAAAAACGATAAATTTTAATTAATTTAGTGATTTAGGATAATTAGGTTCAAAATCTAATTTAGGATGAATTTAGATATTTGGAATGTTATTTGATGTTGGGAGATGATATTTGAAGTGATGGGAATATTAGATGTATACATTATATACATTATATACACATCAAGTGTTAATATGTAATATATACGTATGAGAAATTAATAATTAGGAAAATATTGGTTAGAATTGATATTATGATAATAATAGGAATATATAATAAATTTGATAGAAAACTTAAATTAGGGTAATTATATGAAAAATATAAGATTTTCTTATAACGGGGGTGAATTTGGTAATTAAATTAGGATTTGAGTGTACTGCATGGACTAGAACACTAGTTAAAGACTAAAAATGATATTTAGGATATCCATATATAATGCGATTAATTTCATATTATGGGTCGGAATGATTTCTTAAGGTGTACATATAAATCTCTAACAAAAAATTGAGTTAAAAAGCTAATTTAGAAATCGATACGAAAACTGAAATATAACTTAATATGATTTAAGAAGAATTGTAAAAGACTTAAAACCTAGATAATTATTTATATTAAACTCTAAACAAAAGTTAATAATAACTATTATAGGATAAAACCAACCTATAATAGTTATATGGAAAACTGAAAACACGTTTGTATTATAGGGATGTTCGGCGATGGCCTAAGCAAGTTGGATCTTGAGTAAGTAAGCGAGGAGTACAGGTAAGTTGAGACTAATATGTTGCCATATTTTGAAGTACTAATTTGTAGTACTTGGAGGCTTAGGTTGCACTTGATTGTACTTGATAGATAGTTGGATATATGCATGTCCTTATTTTGAGCTACTAATTATGATGCTGATTTGTTGTTTGACTTGTATTTATATGATTTGTATGGAATAATTAATTACCTTAAATTGTATCTAATCAAACATATAACTTGTAATCATAAATTGGACATGCATAGCAACCCATTAGGAGATCATTAGGATTTTCCAACCAAATACCGACCCCTTTAAAAGGGATAGCGTTAGATGGTGTAATTGGTCCCTTCTTCATCCTTAGTCAAACTAAGTGATAGAAGAGGAGGTCGTGGCAAGGGTGAAGTCGATGGTTTGAAGGTAATCGCAGGAGGAGCAGTGTCTTCATTGCACAAACCTAGGTTTGGTTGTGAGCTATTGTAATAACGGAAACTCCTCAACTTATATTAGAGTGAGTATAATTTCTCTAATCTTACGACTGGCTGGACAATATTGTACAATGGCATTTGCTCAAGCATGCACTGCACCTAATAATTTGATTGATAACCTTGTTTATGTTTACTGTATAGTTTAAGTCTCCACCCCAACTTGCTGAGCTGTGGTTGCTTACATGCCTATAGATATTTGTTGCAAGTGTTAGTTAGGAAGCATATTACATTTACATTAAAGCTAGCAACTATGGGATCTTGGGGAGTGAGGATATAAACTGAAGATTAAGTACACTATCTAGCTAGACTTATTTTAAAGCTTTTAGCATTAATTTATAAATTACTTGAGTAAATTGTGATAAGGTTACTAAATCTTGTAAAGATGCCCAGGTTATTTCAATATAAGTATGTATCTTTCTTAAGTTCATAAGTAAATAACATACTTAATTTATAAACTGTTTACTTTAAAGTGGGTTCGTCATGGATGCCTTTTGTAAATTAGGTCTACGATTATAGCTGTATGGTCAGCTTTTATCTTAGAATGGTTTGCACAATAGGACTGTTATGACTCTATTGCTTTAGGGCATTACAGTAACCATACTAATGTTGCTATTTAGTGCCTAGTAGATGCCTTAAAGTTACCAACTACTGCATACCCTTGACCATATAAGATCTTATAGTTGCATGAGAAAGGAAGTTTAAACGTGACCAAGTAGGTGCTAATGTTGATCTCAATTGGAGATAGATATAAGGATAAGGTCTTGTGCGACGTCTTGCTAATGTGTGCATCATATATCCTCTTGAGCTAACCTCAGCTCTTTTACTTATGGATGATACAAAAGGATAAGAAGGTTTTGTTATTGATAACACGAATTTAGCATATATATTCTATGATTATTTTATTCTATTTTAATATTGATGTAGTTAATTTTTATTTTGAGGAACTTTGTGAGCATTTTATGAAGATTCAAGGATTTTTTTATCAAAATTTGAAGCATCTTGAAGCAAAAGCATTGACTGAGGATAGAAGCGAAAAACTGTTAAGCGAAAAAAGGATTCTAATCAAGACCATGATCATGGTTCATGATCGTACTCTGCATGTCCTCTAATTCTATTGAATTTTCAAAGATTTCAAACAAAGTGCAAGTACATGCCCCAACTCCCTGGTTGTATATCTTGTCCATGGACATGCAATGATTTTAGAATCTTTTATTTTTGTTAGGTTTTCTTTGTAATTTTGGATCAACTCTTTATAAATAGATGTTTAGACCTAGTGTTGTAGAGGGAGCACCCTTGGGAAAGTTATAGGTTAGAATTATACTAGGGGTCTCTCCAATTTCTCTTCTCATTCAATTTCATTGTATTGTTACTTTAATTTATTCTTAACAAAATGTTATTGAACCCTAGTTCTCATTGCAACAATTTTTCTTATTCAATCTTTGATATTATTTTTTGAATATCTAATTACACTGTTTATATTGTTGTTGATTAGTACTTACCCAAGTTACTAATTTAATGTTTGAGTTTGCTGTAAAGGCCCAAGTCCTATAGTGAATAGACCAGTATAAATAGAGGGAATTAAGGCTAATTAAACCATTTAGTAGTTTGATTCTTTTGGTTTAGGGTAACCTAAGATAGCCAACCTAATAGCAAGATCTAGGTTCTTAATGAGATCTTATGACACTTTATTTAGAAGCAATTCAGGTAGAGAAAATCTCAAGGTTAGTAATTTGCTAAAGATGCGAGTCCAATCAATTTAGATTAGGCATCTCTAAGGTCCAATGAGTAGTTGAGATTAAAAAGTTACATAAAACTAGGAGTAAATAGCAACAATTTGCTAAGGATTATGCATTCTTTATTTTAATTGAATCATGCTTATTTATGTTAATTAGTCTTGTTTATTTAGTTTAGTTATTTTATTTATTCCTATTTATTTTAGTGTTCCTTATTTATCTTTCCTTCTTAATCACAATTATCCTTACATTGTTAAGTTAGATAATTTGTGTATTAGGGCAAATTACTAGTAATCTAGGGTTCTTACATTTAAGGTTCCTCATAAGATCGACACTCAAACTCACATCTGTGATATTTATACTATAACTTGATTAAGTGTACTTACCAAATGCTTGTTCCCTAATCAGCTATCATTAGCGAATCCTAAGGAAGTCTTAGAAGCTCAGTAATAGATCATGTGAGCTGTCTAGAAGAATTCCCTAGTACTTTCCGAAGCTAAGTTTATTGAGGTAACTGGGACAAAAGGTTTTATGTTCCTTCTAATTCGAAGATTACTAAAACTAAGAGATTTTAGGACCCTACCTAAGGAAATCTAGAGATTAATTAAAGAGTTCGAAAATATAATCCCTAAAGATTTGCCTCATGGATTCCCCCTACTTCGATAGATTGAGTATTGTATTGATTTGTAGCTTGGAGTAGCCTTGACTAACAGACGAGCTTATAGTCTTAATCTAAAGCAAGTAGTTGAACTCAAACGTTAAGTATATGCACTTCTTAGGATGGGCTATGTTTGGGAGAGCACAAACCCATATGCCATACTAGCCCTACTTATCCTAATGAAGGATGGATCTTGGAGAATATACATTGACAACCAAGCCATAAGTAAGATCATCATTAAATATCCCCTAATAGATGACATACTTGATGAACTCTAAGGGGCCTAGATATTTTCAATATTGATATGAAAAGTGGATACTGCCTTACTAAAATGAGATTGGGAGACGAATGGAAGACAGCTTTCAAAGTAAGGCATAGACTCTATGAGTAGCTCATTATGCCCTTCGACTTAACTATGCTACCCAGTACCTTTATACGATCAACGAACCATGTCTTGAGGCCTTTGATCAGCAAAAGCATGGTTGCCTACTTTGACATTATTCTAGTCTACAGTGGAGATTTGGATAGTCATAAAGCATGTAAGGATGATATTTGATATCCACTATGCTAAACGACTGTTCGGTAATATGAAGAAATGTGTGTTTTGTTACAAGGAGGAAATATTTCTTAGTTATGTTATATCTAGAGGTGGACTAAGGGTTGATGATGAGAAGGTAGGAGTTATTCTTAAGTGGCCTACACCAACCTGTGCTTTCGATGTGAGAAGCTTCTATTGTTTAGCTTCATCTAATAGAAGATTTATCTGCAATTTCAATACCGTTGTGACCCCAATTAGCCGAGCTGACTAGGAAGAACTCATAATTCAAGTAGATGGAGAGAGTTCAACATGGTTTTGAAGAGATAAAGAACTAGTTGGCCTTAGCCCATCTGCTACCATTGCTTGATTTTGACAAAGTATTTAAGCTTAAGTGTGGTGCATTTGGAGTAAGATTTGGCATGGTAGTTATGCAAGCACAGAAGCTTATCCTCTATTTTAGTGAAAAACTCAATAGAGCCATTCTAAATTATTCAACTCATGATAAGGAGTTTTAGTCTCTTATTCGAGCTCTCTAAGTATGGCAATACTACCTCCTGCCTCGAGAGTTTATTATCTAGATGGATCATAAGTTCCTTAAGTACCTCCAAGGTTAGTAGAAGCTAACCCAATGTCATGACAAGTAGTTCAAATTCCTAAAAGCTTTCTCCCATGTGATTAAGCACTAGAAGCGTAACTTGAATGAATGGTGCAACCAATGCCTTATCTTGTCAACATGTACTTATCATAGCCCAGTAAGTTAGGATACTTGGATTTGGAACACTTTTAGAGCAATATGAATAAGATGTCAACTTTGGGCCTGTTGTAGCCTTGTATAGATTAGAAATTGTCGTAGACTAGTTCTACATGAACAAAGGATACTTGTTCAAGAAGGGCCGGCTATGCATTGCAAATAGCGTGGCCCAAGAGTTATTGGTTCGTGAAGTGATATGTATTTTACATACTTTTTCTAATTTAAAATCTTACAATTTTTGTGTAATTTATGATGGTTTTCATGAAGTGTTAGCATATAAATTATAAATTACACGTGTAATGGGTCAATGCAACAAAATATTTGAAAATGATCAAATAAGGGTTAAAATGACATCAAATTGTGCTCATATAGTTCTATTCTTAGTAAATTTCATTTTTCTTGTGACTAGTTTGTGTATTTATACTAAGAAAAATGCATGGGATTGGAAAATATACACACAATTTGTTACAAGTACAAGAATATATGAGAAGTATAATCGAAGTTGGGACCAATGGCCTAAACTCAACACATAGCACGTGAGAGACCAATTGAAGACGGCATATTTTCTCGGTTCTAAATTGCAAAGAAGCAAATTCCAAATGCATTATTTTTATGGACAAATCACGTAGAGCCATTTACCTTGTGCCCGTTACATTTCCCATGAAAATGAAAGCTAAAAACCTGGACCTTTTTCCCTCACCGATCATCACTGCTTCAACATCATATTTTATATTTCATTTCACTTAGAGGGGCCCACAACAATTTTCTTTCGTTCATTTTCAATTGGGTAGCTCACCATGACCCTACAACACCTAATCCTTTTATCCAGTTGTGTTTGCTTTTTATGTTTGTGAAGTAAATTACATTAGCATGAGATTCAAGAATCAATTTGCATTCATAATGGGCAAGTGGGTTGATGTGGCCTAAATCCATAGTCGAAACGAAGACAACACTTGGACTCTTTTCCGTTCTACGCAGGGGACATACCCTAATTTTTTTTTTCCACAGTTGCAACTCCAGACAGTAGTTTTACCAGTAGATTTAGGGTTTTTATTTTCCAACACAGTAGTTCTCATTTCTTAGTTTTTTTTTTTTTTTTTTCCTGAGGATTCCACCATGGGGAGTAAGTAGACAACTTCATTTGTACATGGAGTTGGATACGGGATCTTCAAGATAAGGTTTTTCTGTTTCTTTTCTTTATTCCATGTTATGGATGTTGTTGGAACTTATCCTTATTAAACTTCACTAATATCATTAATTGATTTGTGTTGGAGTATTTAGTTAGCATTTTATGCTTTTAATCTATATGTTTGTAGTTGAGTTATTGATTCCGATTTAACCGAACATGTATTTTCAAATATTTTGGATTACATTGTAGGCAAGGATTGTGATTGGAAAGATCATTTCTAGTCTTTTATGTGAATGATTAATTCAGAATAGGGGTAAAGTTTCAATTCGATTAGGGGTAGGAAAAAATTGCTTAGCATATGCAAACATGATATATATTAATAGTGTACTTTGCACCAATTAATTTTCCAATCAATTGGTTCTTGATGAAATTAAATTTAGGTGTTGGAATTCCCATTTAATTAAAATAGGTTATCTTGGTTGCTAAGAAATAAAAATTGAATCTTTTTATTGAGTCGCTTCGTTTTAGATAGTTCTATCATGGTTGGGAGCTAGCATTCCATTTCTTGAGGAATACGACCTTAACTCACTAACTATACTACTTGCACGACTCAGTACACTTGCTAATTTTTATTCGCTTTAAATTGATTTTATAAAATCATGTAGGTGTTGCTAATTTTCAAGTGTAAGTAAAAGTGAGTCATGAAGGCCATGTTGGGGCTTTGCATAATACTTTGGAGAAAAGAGGACATACGGAATGTAGGACCACTTTTATTGGTCTGGAATGATGAACCATATTTTCAAGGTGTTGGAGACGTGGAAAGTATGTAAGTAAGCTAAGGGAAGGAAAATTCCCCATGGAAAGTACACGTCCCTACCCATACCTGAACAACCCTAAATTGACCTAAACATGGACTTCATGCCTAGACTACTGCAAGCAACTCGGAAGCATGATTCAATCAAGATGATGATCGATTGATTTAGTAAGATGGGCCATTTCATCTCTTGCCATAAGTCTGATGATGGTTTATCTATTGCTAACTTTTCTTTTCTTTTCTTTTTTTCTGCAAGAAATTGTGCACCTACATGGAGTTCCCAAAAGTATAGTATTAGATTAAGGTTTAAAGTTTATGAGCTTCTTTTAGGAGACACTATGGAGGAAGCTAGGCACCAAGTTGATGTTTAACACTTCTTGCCATCCATAAACTAATAGCTAGATAGAAGTGGTTAACAGAACATTAGGAGCCTTACTCTAAGCTATTGTAGGAAAAATTTGAGTCATTGGAACTTATACCTACTAGTTGGTGAATTTGCTTATGATCGCTTTACCCACAATTTGATAAGTAAGTCTCCTTTTTTTGTCATCTACGAAATCAACCCAAGCTTATCGTTAGACATGATGACGAGATTAACCTCCTAGGAGGACAATTTGCAAGGAGTAAAGCTAGTCGAAGACTTCTAAAGGCTCTATAATAAGGTTGTTAAGCAACTGGCTAAGATTGTAGCAAGGCAGAAGTAGCTTAGAGATAAAGGTTGGGGGATTGTTGTCTATAACCTAGGGGACTTAATTTGGGTCCATTTAAGCAAAGAAATATTTTCAAGTAGAAGGATCAATAAGCTCTCACCTCAAGTTGATGAACCCTTTAAATTTCTCCAAAGGATCTGTAGACATTCCCTTTTTGTCTTCTTGTAGTATTTGTATTTTTTAAGAATAAAGGAGAAGAGTCATATTTCAAAAATAAAAAAAATTAAAAATAATACAAAATATTAAGAAAAATAGAGTTTTTAGGAAAATGGAAGTCTTAAGTCTTAAAGTACACACATGAGATTTATTAGTTCTAATCTTTTTAAAAATTCAATATTGGGACCTCCTTTAGACTCAAATTAATTTTTGAACTAAGGCTCATAAGCCATAAAATTAGGTTCAATTTGAAAATTAATTTCAATACATATGTATGAGACTTAATGTTAGAGGGCATTTTATTTTCAATTTTTAAGAATCGGTCAAATAGGATTGAATTGTGGTTTAAATGAGTGGTAGTTGGAATCTAACAAAAAAAAAAAAAAGCTCCAAAATAATTTTTTCCAAAAATATGATAAAACAAAAAAAAAAAAAGAAAGGGGTTTTTGCTTTTGGACTAGGCATAAGGCTTAGTCCTTGTTTTGAATATTAAAGGGCTAAAGCCTTACACATGGACTAGGTGAAGGCCCAGCCTAGGCTTAGGCACTCAGTCCTATTTTATTTTTCACACGTACGTATGTAATACAAGTATGGCTAAGCACATTAGTCACGTGCTTAGTAATGATAGGGTTGATTTTCTCAGCATTTCTTTCTTTTTCCCTAGGTTTCCCATAATGAAACCGAGATGGTTTAGGGTCCTATGACATGAGCTCGAGCATGAGGATTATAGAATTTATTAAATCAGATAATTCATAGCATGTCGGGTGAAGAAGAAAAACATATGAATGATGACTTTGAAGTACATTTAGGACCTTCACTGATAGAGTTTGCATACGTACTATAAGATAGTGGGAGTTTTGAATCATGTGCTTGAGGAAAGCCATGCAAATTGAAGTACATTATATGCATTGCCATGTTGGGGGGATTACATTACATGTATGGCCATATTCTAAGGAATACATGGCATGCGTTTGTGTACAATCATGCATGGATGTGTGTTTTTGGAAAGCTTACACGGCCTATAGGTAGCTTATTAGGACTTATATGATGTGTGTTGTTCTTTAGACTCCTATGGCTTGTGTTGGATTAATCTACCTAAGTATCTCTATTATTTTGATACTTAATTATTTATTTATTTTAGTTGTTTCCTATTTTATCTATGTTTAGCCAAGAGCTATAAGTACTAATATAAGCTTGTTATTATCTCTTTCATCATTAAATGAATTTTCCCTTTGCTTGAGTTCACTCATCAACCATAGTTCTTATCAAATCCTTATGATTTTTTGTAAACAAACCATCTAACTAATTTGTATGTATTATCAAATTAGTTAGGTATAGTTCGGATTCTAACAATGCATCATATCCGTTACAGTGTCATCCATATCGAATTTCCTTAAACACTCTATAAAACCTTTAAAATATTATTTTTCCATTTCTTTTATTGGAAGCTTAATTTTAGTGAACCAGTAGTTATCTTCGTAGCTCTCATCATCTTATAGTATTAGAGTGTAGGTTGCAACAAAGGGAAGGCGTTTGTGTATTGTGTAGATAGATCTATTCAACATGTTTAGAAGCCAAAGCTAGTCTAGTAGTGTAGTTAATAATGAAGGCCCTCAAGGTATTGAAGCTTCTCTCCATGCACTAACTAGTCAAATTGTTAGAATGAATACACGAATTATGTGTTGGAGGGGTGATGGGATGAAGTAAAGCATAATATGAACCTAGAGCAAGTAGATGATAATATTGGGTTGGATGGTAATATTTAAGGTGCTCACAATAATGTTTTGAAGATTGAGATGATTAAATTAAGAATTCCATCGTTTGAAGGAGTTGGATCAGCAAATAATTATCTTTACTGGGTATAGAAGGTGTTTAAATATTGTGAGTATGATAAGCACACAAAAGTGCGATTAGCAGCCTTGAAATTTAATGGCTATTGTGTTATGGTGGTGTAATCTGTTGGTGAGTAAAGGGTGATAAGGGGAAGGCAAAATTGGTACATGAGTTGAGATGAAGTGAGTGAAGTCCCAACACTTGGTACTAGGATACTACAATGGGATGCTTATGATCCACTGTGATGTGGTGGAACCTCGAGATCGCTCAATCTCTAGATTTATTAAGGAATTGAAGTTTGAGATCGATAGTGTTGTTGAGTTGCAGAGGGTGGAATCTTTGAATGATTTGATACAGCTAGCCTAGAAGTTTGAGTGACAATGATGAAGAGGAATGAATCATGGGACAAATTCAAATCTCAAGCCAATTGAAGCTAATAGAGGTGTAAGTACTAAGGAGAAAAGGCTGGTGTGTGGTGTAACTATTGGAGAAGGAGAGAGGAGAGAAGAGCATTGTCAAGAAGAAAGAAATAGAACTCCAGTAGTCTTGCTAGTCCTGATGCATAGGGTATAGATCAGTAGTTGATTGGGCATAAGAGTAGCCATAATAAATTTATAAATGTTTAGGTTATGGGCTCATGGCAGCACCATGCCTTAACTGAAATGGTCATGATGATGGTGGATGGATAACTTAAATTTATAAATCTTTAATTTGTTCGATTAAACCTTTTTTCATATAAGTTAGGTAATTGGATGATCCTAGGAAAAACTACCAAAAATAATTAGATACATTTTCATGTATGACTCCTCATACATTCGACACTCAAACTCATAATTCATTTTATCTATACTATAATCAGTAGTTGATTGGGCATAAGAGTAGCCATAATAAATTTATAAATGTTTAGGTTATGGGCTCATGGCAGCACCATGCCTTAACTGAAATGGTCATGATGATGGTGGATGGATAACTTAAATTTATAAATATTTAATTTGTTCGATTAAACCTTTTTTCATATAAGTTAGGAAATTGGATGATCCTAGGAAAAACTACCAAAAATAATTAGATACATTTTCATGTATGACTCCTCATACATTCGACACTCAAACTCATAATTCATTTTATCTATACTATAACTTGACTAAATATACTTGCTTATTAGCATGATGCATGTCCTCATCAAGTTTTTGGCACCATTATCAAGGAGCCAATATAGTGGTTTAATTAGGAAATTAGCAAAGACCTTAAAGTCTTCAATTATTTTAACATATTTGTAATATTTCTTTCCTTGGTTATTTTGATAGTATTCTCCTTCTATTATTACTTATTTCTTAATCTCTCTAGTTTATGACTAGGAGTAGTAGAAGCAATCTAGTGGAGTTTAATCTATAGATTGAAAAAATAGTATGATATCTTTGTAAAAGAAATCGTGACACTATGGATCAAGTCTTGCCACTCGGATTAAAAGAAGAATCAAAAGATTAAAATAGTGAGCAAGAAGTTAAAATAGGAAGCATGGCTTTGAATAATGGGAACAACAACAATGATAGCTGCAACAAGACATTCATGGAGTTTACCAAACTAATGGTGACTAGAGTTGAGTCCAATATCATAAAGCCTGCAATTTAAACAAATTTTTAGATTCATCCCAATGTCATATAGATGGTCTAATAATTTATCCAATTTAATTGATTAGCTGACGGGGACCCTAACAATCATCTCATATTCCCTAGAGATTTGCAAAATGTTTAAGATCAATGATACCTTAGATAATGTGGTAAGATTGAGGTTATTTCCATTCTCCCTTTAAGGTAAGACCAAATAGTAGCTTAATTCTTTACCTAGAGGCTCAATGACAACTTGAGCATCTTTAGTAAAAATTTTTCATGGAAAATATTTTTTGCCTACTAGAATAGTGAAAATTAGGAATAATATTTCTGCTTTTGTCCGGTTCATTGATGAGACTCTTTATGACACTTAGGAGAGGTTTAAAGAATTGTTGGAGAGACATTTGCACTACGAATTACCTCAATGGATGCAAATATAGACATTCTATAAAGGACTTAATTATTCTGCGCATAAAAGGATCGATGCCACAACTAATGACAATGAATAATTTGCTATGGGATAATATAAGAGCCAAGGTGAAAACGTTTGGAAAATATGAAGTTGATTCCATAATTGCATTAATTACTCACATTGAAAATTTAAGTAAATAAATTGATGGACTAATGAAACCTATTAATTTAGTGTAGGATAAAATTGTAAAAATTGAAGATATGAATTTTGTTACTAACTGTTTCATGAACGATCCTTTCAACAACATTTATAACTCAAGTTGGAGAAATCATTTTAATTTTTCTTAGGGAGGGTAACAGCAACAATAAGATCAATCCCTAATGTCGAAGAATTGCTAAACCAATATATCTAATGTTTAGACGTAAGATTCCAAGCCAATGAAGCTACATTAAATAACATAGAAGCTTCATTAAGAAATTTAGAGAACCAATTGGGATAGTTGGCTTGGAAACACCGATCTGAATCCCAAACCAACAGGTTTGGAACCCAACTAAAGAAAGAAATGTCAACCATCGAGCTAATAACATAAGACAAAAGCGCTTTTTGGAGATAGCCCAAGCGTGATCAATTCAATTTTCAATTATTTTATTTTGTGCCATTTATTTTGTTATGCAATAAGTTAGTTTGAGAATCACAATTCTTTATTAGTTTTTATCCTACTTTAAATAAATTTCATTAAAATTAGTCTTTGAATTGAGTTTAGGCAATATTAGTTATTGAAGTCATCGTCTAATTTAGTTGTTATTTGCCTTTTATTTTTTGTTCTTATTTATACTAATTTTTAGTTCTTTTTTTTTTTTTTTTACTAATTTCAAGAATCAAGTTAAAGGAATTAAACTGACGTTGAATTTCCAATTTTACAAGGAGAGTATAGTCATGGTCCATGCCCAAGGACTTGGGCTTTAATCCTCTAGCAATTAATTTTGAGAGGAATTTGAAAAAATTATGGACAAGAGCTCTACAACCATGATCACACCTGTAGTCCTTGCTTGTAGACATGCCTAGGTATATATTATATACAAAGGGAAGAAACATGGCTATACTTTATAGTTGTGCTCGTTACCTATGGTCGTTCTCAAATTTAAATATTACAGGTATTCCTCTTCCTTTTTCATTCTATACTTATTCCCTCTCTCTTTAAAACACATATTCCTCTCTACTCTCTCTCTATACACGCCTTAAAAACTCGCAAAACTTCATGATCCAAGCATGCATACAACAAATCTAAGTTACATACATTAACTTTACTTCATTATTTTCTTAGATTTATTGTTAGATTATGTAAAAATTTGATTTTTACTTAGGTTTTTATGAGAAAACTTTGTCATGCATGTATAAAAATTTGAGTTTTTAGAAGTAATATAGCATAGATAATGTAATGGAATATGTTATCTATTCATTATCTATTAGAAATCACATAAAAAAATCATGCTTGTTGAGAATTATATGTGAGGATGATTTTCCATGATAAAGGAAAGTGAAGGAAAGAATGAGAGAGTGAGATACAATGAATTAAAGGGGGGAAGAGTGATGGAAAGTATGAAATTGATGTTGTTCTTGCATTGTGATAAACACGATTCATATTAAATCAAGAAACTTGTTGTGAATGTCATTTTTGTATAATTAGACAAATCGCACATATTCTTTCATATTTATTAGAACTGCTAATATGGAATTAAATAGTATAAATAGCACATGAATCGAATTGTGTGGAAAACAAGTTTTCAATTAAGTGTATATTGAATGTTGATGCTTATGCTAATTGAGATTATGAAATTATAGGTTCAATTGAAGATTGAGAATTAGTATCTCATTAGCCTATAATTTTAGTAATCCATGCCTTAAGAAACTAATATTCCAATACATGAAATTGTTAGTTCAAGAATTTTTCATATTGAACAAAGTTTTTAAGATTTGTATATTCAATGTTAATACTCATAGAGATTATGCATTAACTGGGAATCAATTTTAAAAAACAATCCTCTAAATGCAACTTTAGCATTATACTATACAGTCTTTTTATTAATTCAATTATTACCTCAATTGCCTAGTATAATAAGTTAGCAATGAATTGGGAATGATCTTTGAGTTTAATTCTTAAATTAACCATTATTTATGTAACATGGAGTGTTTCTTTTATCAAATTTGTACTTTTCTTTTCTGTTTTGATTTTAGATCATGTCGAGGGTTTAATACGTTATGTGTAAAAATTTTGGCACCATCCCCCAAAACCTATGGCAATGAAAGAAATACACTCACTTGTCTAAAAAAGAATTCAGCTAGATCACATACTTGAATTGAAATGCACTTGCCTAGGTTGGCTATGATGTTAGGGTCAAGCAGTTGGTTAAGTTTAGAGGATGGGATTGATTGTTAACCATCAATGAGCCAAAATAAAAGGACCTAACTTTGGAGTTACTTAGTACATTTAGGTTAAGCATTGATAATATGGCATTGGGTAGGCAAAATACTATCCATTTTAAGTGAAATGGCATGTTGCAATGGCAATGAAGAAACCATGGATGTAGCTATACATATGGGTCTATACTTAGTTGAGTATGTAATGACCTAAGAATATATGGATTTACTATATAAACTACCATAAGGTACATATAAGTCATTTTTTGGAGAGATCTGACTAGAGGTGAAGGAGTAGCTTATGACCTAGGGAGGTTAAAAACTTCTAACTTACTTGATCCGAGAGAAGGCAAATTGTATGGAAGAATCAAGGTTCTAGCCGAGCAAGTCCATGGGGTCTCGTGTGAGAGTAGGTTAGTAATTAGCATGGTTGAAGTCTAAGTAAGTCAAAGGTCATGCCACTCAATCGATCCGAGTTGTTAGAGTTTTTGAAGTAGGTCATTATGCAGACTAGACCATTTAATGGTTCAATTGCTTAGATGTCAAAGAAGAGGTTGGAGCATAATGTAGTTAGAAGCTCTAGATAAAGCGTACCTTGTCCTCAACTGGTTGATTGCTTAAAGTTCTCTGTATTAGATTTCACACTCCTTTTAGCCATGTACATATGAGGGGTCTAGAGCTTAGATTCCCGTAAAAAATCATTATGTTAAAATGCGACAACAACTATAGAGTCAACACTAGTTGTGCCACATTTCTAAAAAACCATACATTTTCTTATTAAGATTGACTCAACCCCAATTTTTACCCCATAATTGCGTTTAAGCCCTAAAAATTATTACTTGTAAAAGAAATCATATAGAAAGTGATTGAAAAGAACCTTATGTACACGTGATACAACAAAATTCAGTATGCCCCTTGAGGTATAAAAGTCCACACTATGATTGAAATTCTCCTTCAACAACTAGCACCACCTAATTAGGATAAATTGCAAAAATCTCAAATTGAAACAACACCTACCAAAATGTATTTAAGTTTTCCTCAATCCACAATTTTATAATATAAAAACACACGCAAAAGCTTTAGGGAGAGACATCAGCCTTGAAAGGAAAAGTCAAGAAGGGTTTGATAGTTTTGGAAAAAGTAGGAAGAGATGAGAACTGTTGGTTTGTGGATCTATAAAGAAATGAATTTCTTGCATTGGCAATCTTCACTTTTCAATTCCAATTTTTACGTTCATCTTCTGATTGTTTTACGGTATTAGTTATTATATTTTTAGAACATCTTATTTTATTTTTACTCTTGGCTATCTACTTTATTCTATTCTCAGTTTTGTGTACATATAGTGTCTTATTATTTATGTTTATTACTTACAGTTTGTGAATCTTATAATTACTAACATTATAAATATTAAAATTGGTAGATTGAATATTTTTATTATCTTAAATTTTTTAACTCTTCATGAGTGAGTTTTGTCAAATTTTTTATTCTCTTTTTGCTTTTTTTTTTTTAAAAAAATTCATAAAAATATCCACAAATATGTAAAATTGAAATACATGTATACCTCCACTGCAAAACTACAAAATGAAATACTTTTTGCAAGTTTGTCTAAAATAATCAAATATACTCTTTTAGAATACAACGGCACTTCTTGGAATTCATAAATAAATTACATCCACCATCTACTTTTTTAATGCGATCTGTGCACCTTCTTATTAATTTTTGCTGATAGAATGAATTATCCGTTTCCTGTGTCCGCCAAATCCCCGTTTAAATAGGGAAAAATATATGGTGGCATCCATGAAAAGCAGTAAACTAGAACAGCCTTAATATTTTTTTTTATTTATTTAGTGAGCACTTGCATTTATTGAAAAACGTAAACTTTGTAAATGTTACATATAATAGAGTTCAGTGCTAGTGCCTTGATTTTATCATTAATCTATTATTATTAAAATCTTCTTCGAACTTATCACATAATTTTATTTTCTTTTGACTTATTATATTTCTTAACTAACACAGATAAATGCATAAAGAATTGGCAATATGATATAATTTAATTGATAAAATATAAAAGCTCAAATTGGTACTGTAGCATAATGTATATTTTATACTGCCAATATATTTTAAGGAACGTAGATAATCTTTTTTTTTTTTTGAGATATAGAGAAAATATATTTTAAGGAATGTAGATAATCTTTATTTATTTATTTATTTTGAGATACAGAGAATTGATGTAATTTTTATTTTTCACAGAGCTTTCTAGTTGCACGATTTTGAATCGAAAAAGGAAGGAGGGGGCTTGTGGGTGGCGGGGAGATGGATGGGCGAGAAGAGAGAGAGAGAGAGAACAAAACAAGTGAAGAACTATGGAGTGACAGGGCAAAGTTTTCTATTAACAAATGTTGTCTTGATAGAAAGTAGGACATGCATTAAATTTGTGCTTGTTTACCAGAAAATGTTTTCTAACTTGTATTTAAAATCAAAAGTTTTAAGCTTGTAAAATATTATCATTTTCAAGAGATTATAGATACTTGTTATCCTTTTCATGGGATTGGACAGGTTTTCCAATTGAATTGGTTTTGGTTTTTTAAGAGAAAATTTAGTATTCCCTATATAAAATATTATTATGCTTGAAGAGATATGTTCATTTATTTGGTTGGGTTTTTATACCTTAATTGTTCATATAATAATTTTTTTGTATTAATCTGTAGGATTAATATAATTTTTTTTTTATTGAATGAAATTTATCTTCTGGAAAAAAAAAAAGAAAAGATTGTAGATAGTTTTTACCCATAAATGATAATGGAACGTAAAGAAAGTAGTTGACTAGTACTAACATGGGTAGCAATAACAAAAAATGTTATAACTTGTCTTCTTTGACATTTTTCCCGCAATGGTTAATATAACCACTATTATACACAGTGGATGAACTTCGCTAGTGTGGTTATCTTAAATTACTCATCAATTTTTGTTCTTTTACAGAGATTTTCTAAAAGCTATGAACTTTATCATATCTATTTTGTGCATTGCGCTGAAAACCGATTTTGTTATGGTTATTTTGGTTTTGGAAGAAAAAGCTGCCTTAGGAATTATTTATTTGGAAATTAAAGATTCAAATGATGGATGGGAAGTTGATAACTTCTTGTTGCCTATACCGATATTAGCTTGTTGTATCTAGTTAAGTTGGTTTTATGATCATTGTATCTCTTTATCAAAGATTCTTTTATATGATATAAAGCTTGTCACGATGAAATAGCTGAAGTAAAGGGCATTAGTTTTCATTATTATGCAAAATATAGGAGCCTTAAGTGTAAAAAATAAAAGCTTGGATACCCAAAATAAAAAAATAAAAAAAAAATGAAAACATAGGTTTCTGAAGTGTAAAAAATAAAAATACGGATACTCAAAATGAAAAAGGATAAAAATACAGGTCCCTAAATGAAATATAAAAAGAGGATTAAATTGCGTTTTCCGCAAATTAGAGAAACTTTGAGTATTTATTAATAAATGAAAAACATGCAATTTAAGGAAACACGGATCGAGGTCAGGAAAAACATTATCGTACTTTCCAATTGCTCTTGATTTGTACTTTTCATATGTTTTGAGTCTTTAATGTACTTTACTTTTACAATAGGGTCTTAATGATAGGGGAGAATTGCGCTCGTACGCATTAAACTATTCAATAAATGCAATTTTAGCATTGGATTTCAACTTTCAGACACTAGAAACCACTCAACTATTTGAGTTCACCACCATCCATGTTGTCCATTAAAGTGTAATAGTGGGAAAACGACACATGATGATATTAACGCTGTTTTTAAAACATGGTAAATGGGTTAAATTAAAAAAAAAAAAAATTCCTTCAACAAAAACAAGATAACTTTGCTTATTCAACGTGGAATAAGTTTAAAAACTCCATAGAAAAATTCACTCTACATATTATATACATGTAATGTATAAATTTCAATAAATATACATAATATGTGCAGAACATGAATAAGAGTTATTTTGTAAACTACTTTATCCCACTATCACATGCGCATAAAAATTTGATTGGTGCTTCCATGACATGTGTATGCTCACTTAGCATGTAATATCAAATAAAACCTTTTCTACCATAGAATCGTCTCTTGGTAAAGTTAGGGGAGAAATTTCTTTTTCATTAGAGGACGTTAAATGCAATTGTTCTAATCTAAGGTTTAATTCAATGTCGAAGTATTTTTCATCATTACTTTTATAATAAAATGAAAAACTGTTGATCATCGTAAGGTTTTGGTCTATATAACTATGTTCTCGAGAAATTCCTATGTTAATATTTGCGCTTTCAGTGACCATTAAAATGCGTGCTTTCAGAAAATAAAATTTATATCATCACAACATAGGACAGCGTTGTTTTTCGAGTTGGCCATATTTATGTGCATTTAAAGCCACTTGTGTGATGAAAAATAGAGAGAAATTTTCAATAAAAAATATGTGAGTTGCAGTATTGGTTTACAGTTATAGTTTCGAGTATCCGTGTAGTTAATCCATTTATTTATGTCTGAACGAATAAATGGCACAAGATAGTGCGTGTAATGTAATTGCAGATTTTTGTTTTCGGTTTCGGAGAATGTAAAACTCATATCAAAACTTTGCAGTGCTTTAATTTCAAATTTACATATTAAAAGTGTAATTTCTAATCAAGCTTTTGTATTTCAAATTTAATATTTTACTTTTTATCATTTATATACTTTGACCAAAATTGTTTGCAGTGTCATATATCAAAATGCGAAGTATGTGAAAATCTGCCATTTCATCTAAAAATGGGAAATTGATACGTGAAATTCCATGGGAAATGACATTTTACATTTTCAAGATTTTGGTATATAATTTAACGAGTAAAAATTTCTTTATAGAAATTGTAAACAAGTAGGGTGGTCAGAACAGCATATACTTAATCCAAACTCAACTTAGATTGAATTCCATAGGTTTTCCTACATGTTCCATATGCTTTATAGAATACAAGTTTTAGGTGTTTTTAGAGTACTACAGGGTTAGCTCCGGTTCCAAAATGTAGGAATTTGTATTTCATAAGGTAAGATATTGGTGTAGCTCATAATCTACTCACTCTATATCCATTCACTTTTGAATATTATTTGTTCTAATTAGAATAATATTATTGTCCAAACTTATCTTGCACTTTCCTAACATTTGAGCTTGATTAGAGCTCAATTAGACTTATAAATTATTCAAGCAAAATGTAATGAAAGTCTAGTTTGACTTAATAAATTGCTCAAGTAAGTTAAATTTGAGCTTGATAAACTAAATAGCTTATTAGAATTTGAGCTTAAACTTTGAATGTAAACATTAGAGAGAGAGAGAGAGAATCTACATTGGGGTTCTGTATTAGATTCACTCCTATTACCTATCCAATCCTTAAGCATACCTTATTAAAACGTTTGTTTCTCTATTTTCAAGAGATGAATCTACCAATGGAATTGCAATCACCAGTCAAACATATAGCCTAGGATATAAACAAATCCATGGTATCTATATTTATTAATTACACTTGGTATGAATGGCACATAAAGAACCAAACCCTTAGGCTGGAAATTTTTTATGTGTTTGTTGTGAGGTTCAACTACCAATTGTTAAATGATACCTATTGTATTTGCATCGTAGTAGTTACTCAATATAATCAATTATCTTTCTGCCCTCAATCTATCCAGTTACTTTTTGGCAAAAATAAATTAATTAATAAATATATATATATAATCAATTATCTATCAAACCCAAGATAACATACTCAACAATGCCTTCAATCTATCTTTCTACTTCTACGGCTCTTTAATCAAAGTTCTAATACATCACCAAACACCAGAATATATGTTTGCTCTCCTTCGACCAATAGTGTTCTCATAAATTGCAACTAAGCATCTAAGTAAACAAAAAATATATATATATATATATATATATATTTTAACAGTTTATTTAAGGGAAAGGGAAAAAATAGTTAAAAAATTCTTAAAAATATTGTTTCTAAGAAAATATTATTAAAAATATAGCAACCAAAATGGCCTATTGATTTTAGGTGAAACAAAATCCCACCGATTCTTTTTCTTCCTCCATTTCCATTTTAGAAAGTTACTCTCTCTCGCCAAAAGTTTTTCCATATGCATATTCTCTCCACACAAACTCATTTTCTACTTATTTTTCTTCAAAAAAAATTATAGATTTTCCATAAAAACGTGGCAAACAACAATTTTCAGGGAAATTTTTTAGAAACCAACATTAAAATCTCATGATCTCCTTAGTTTCTCTCTCTAGAAGTTGACAAACAAAAAGGTAACATTTTTGCCTCTTTCTATCAGTTATACAAACATATAAATGTGTGCAATAGGATTGTTGTTGAGAATATGATGGTACATTGTTGTATACATTAAATTTTTTTATGTTCTAAATTGTTCGTGTTAGTTTATTATACATGTGATGTGAGTAGACTTAAATAGTATCAATGCAACTAGTTGAGTCACTTAGTTTTTGTATGAATAAAATAGTTAGGAAATAACTAATTGTCATGAGGAGCATACTTCTTATATTAAATTTGTTTGTCGTGTCAATGGGTATCATCAATGTGTAGCTATACATATGAGATATAGGTTGTTTTAGTGTAATGAATTTTATTGGGTTGATGTGACAAACAGGTAAGAATGGATAACATGAGGGTAGTTTGTTACACTAGAGGAAATATTGTCAAAGGGGAAGATGAGGTACACTACAGTAGATGCTCAACAATAGTAGTTGGGGTATCGACTGAAGTAACCTATGATTAGTTGGTTGGCTTGATATGTAATCAATTTTGGATTGACACGATGACTCGTCGGATGGATTTGATTCACATATGTCCCCTTGTAGGAGGGAGTAAGGACATATTCTATGCTTACTTATAAACAATGATTATGACATTCAACAATTAATAGCATTCTCACTAGGATGTGGTAGAGTAAGCCATTCAATAGAAATATATGTTAAAGTTCATGAAATCAACATTCCCTTGACTATTGAGTATGATTTTAGAAGGTATGATAGGAATGTAAGGTTTCAAGTAGAAAATCAAGTGTTTCGATCTTAGCTAGTTCCACATAATAATATAACCACTAGTAGTAATATGCCTCACCAGGGTAACATAATGATGACAATTGAATCTAATAGGGACACAAATGTAGAGAATGAACTAGCTTATGTAGACACTAATGAAGACTTAGATGATGCTGAGTCTAATCATGATATCAGTCAAATTGAAGAGTAACTCTACGAAGTTGAAGAAGCTAAAGGGTCAAGCAAGAGAAACGATTGGAGGTAAGGGTTAACCATAGATGTGGATACAATTGGGATGTTAGAACCCTGTACCATTCTACATGGCACCAGTAGGTGGTGGTCTTGTATCATCCAAGGAGAGTATAGATGATGATGAGTAGAGCTTTAGCGATGAATTTAAGGTAGGATTGCGATTCTCGAAAAGGGCACACTTAAAGATAGTAGTGAAAATGCATTATGTTATGAACCATCATGATTTCATGGTAAAGGCATTAAAGCCTACTCTTTGGTCAATTAGATGTGCTGATTAGGAAAAGGGTTGCAAATAGAGACTACCGGTATATAAGAAGAAGTATGCTAGATGCTTTATAATAACCAAGTTCGTAGACCCACACACATGCTTGAATCTTACTCTTAGTTAGGAACATCCTTAGTTAGATTTAACAACTCTGTCTAAATTTATCATTAAGTATAGGAATCACTGAGTATTAAGGTAAAACATATTCAAGCCACCTTTTGTAAGCAATATGGTTATATTGTACACATAAAGAGAGTTTAGGAGGCAAAGCACGAAGTGATAGAGCAGGTTTATAGAAGGTGGGAGGATTCATATGCAGTGCTGTCATATCTTTTAAATGTTCTTCAAAAGGCTAATCCAAGTATCATGGTAGATTAGAGGTGGCGAGATAGTGTTATTGGAAGTGATGTATTTTTTGATGTAGAATTCTAGGTATTTGGATCATGTATCAAGGCCTTCATACATTGCAACTACGTTTAGACTATTTAATAGCTATTTCATTATCACTTACTTAGATATTCAAAATTAACTGACGTGCTATTTTTCAAGCATGTGATTACCATTGACAGTACATTTTTATATGGAAGTACAAGCATAAGCTTCCTATTATGACTGGAGTTAATGGTGCAAACCATATCGTTCCCCTTATATTTTCTTTGGTTGATGAGGAGTATGATGATAATTAAGTATGGTTCTTGAAATGTCTGCTCATGTACATGATAAAGGACTAGATAGACATTTGTTTGATATCCAACCGTCACTTTAGAATATGGTTTGCAGTTAAAGGATATAATGCAGTGTGGCTAATGGGTGGCTATAATGATGGTGCATTCGACATGTTGCTAATAATTTCAATTCTTAGGCCAAGAATAAGGAGTGTAAAGAACAAATAAAACAGGTACCGTATCAGTTTCAACTTTGAAAACTCTTAACGCACTATGATGAGGCCAAGACGATGAGTCCTTATACTAGGACATACTTCGGGGAGTTGCATCTAAGGATGTAAACCCTATCATATGATGAATGAGCTTACTTTGATATTGGGACTACAAATATTGTTGAATATAATGATGCACTAAAGAGCATTAAGGACCTACCCATTGTGACTTTGCTGAAGAAAACCTTTTACAACTACCATGAATACTTTAATTAGCATTACATTAAGATAGCTAATCAGATGAGTATGGGTAAGGTGTTGACTAAATTTGTTGATAAAAAGTTTGATAGATAGCGTAAAGTAGCAAGTGACCACTTGATGGGAACCAACTCTTTAGACCAATCACACGTAGTCAAGCTAGAGGACTGTAAGGACTTATACAACGGATATTAGCTTAAAACCCCATTCAAGGAAAAGCATCTATTTTGATCTCTATCTTTTGCACTATTGCCAACCCGAGTGCTGAGCTATCATTAGTACCAACATTTGACCCCTATCGGAGCCGAGCTTCTTAACCAACCGATGTCTAGCCTCTATTTAAGCTGATCTGTATAGTCGATCAACATCTAACCTCTGTTCGAGCTAAGCTATTAAGTTGACCAACATCCAGCTTTTGTTTGAGCCAAACTAGCAAGACAACCAACCTCAAGAAGACAAGAGTATCCTTCAAAGTCCAAGATCTGGCCCAAACTCCCCCAAGTTAGCTTTGGTTACTAACTACTTCTTGACATTCCTTAAATTGAATTTTATTTGTACTAAGCCACATCAAGATGAACAATAGCAAGACTAATTACTTTCTAAATCACCTTCCATTACTTGACATGTGTCATCTAGCACAATATTCTAAAATGATTCCTTACTTTTTCGTACAATGTATTATTTACCATTTTTACCCTCTTAATAACGTTTTAGAAATCCTTTGGTAAATTATCCATTTTGTCTTTTCTATATTTAGTATAATCCTAGTGAGGCCATATAAATACATCACTACCTTTATACGTAAACAACAACTCATTACATCAAATTATTTACAAATTTCCTTTGTAAGCAACCTTAGTAATCTCATTTTTCTTTTAACTCTTATCTATTTTCTTTAGTAAGGAGTAGTAGCAAGTAACCCTATAGTTCAAATTAGTAAGTCATATCCGACAAATTATAGGTTGAGTAGGATTAGTCAATGCATCATGTCTAATTGGTAGCTATATAGGTTTGCTAATCCTCTTTTATGTTCTTTTAGTTTCGTCCGTTGTGGTGTTTCTCTATATATATGACCTTAGAGACATATCAACACTAAGTTATCATCTTCAATTATGATAAGCAAATCTTCAAGGTTATAATTGCATCCTACCTTATAGTTTGTGGTCAAAAGGGGGAAAACAATCATACTATTGCACTTAGAAATCGCCGATGCACTTGCAATAAGCAACAAAGTTACATGATTTCATGCTTTCACGTAATAGTAGTTATGGGAAAAATGAGCATGGATTGTGCTGCATATATTGGACATTGGTACATGTGACAGCATCAATTACGAGTGTACACATGTTCTTTCATGCCTTGTGCAAACAAGGTTAACTGGCCTTCACTTGATATTCCTGTATGGCACCTAGTGTAAACTGGGGATGAGGTCTAGAATCTTGGAAGGCCCTGAAAGAAATAGTTTTAGATTGAGATAGACATTTGTGAAGGGCCATTGCTATACACAATTGGATTATGTAGTATTAAAGGGCGTAATAGGAGAGGATGCCCTCAATGAGGCCACCAATTTACTTATAGTGGATCCACTAGTAACGTTGCTATAGCATATATGAATGATCTACTGATACTTACATTCAATTATATATTGTTGTTGTTGGTTTTTGTAATTTAATACATGCCTTTGGTACTTTTAATAGGTTTTCTAGTAGAATTGCCTCTCATTGTTTCATTCTGTTATGTAAGTGCAAACAAATCCAAGACCCACTAATAGGTCGTTCCTTTGATTATAGGCGTCCCATAGGTTTAAGCATGTATGGGGTAGTCAGGTGAGGACATTTAACATTAGAATTCAAATGCAATTAAATTCCTATGATTCGATCTAACACTTATTTATCTTTAATGTAACTTGTAGGTGAATCATTGACTCAGATGTCATAGACTAATTAACGTGTGAAACCATACACTTATTTAAAGGATTTCTCTAACAATTATTTGTGATTTAATAGATTTTTGAGCAAAAGTATATGAATTTCCGTGATTCGTATTTTTTTTGTATTTTAATGCTAAAAAATAACATATATTTAAAGAGCTTAAGTCCTTCCTGTTTGATCTTGCACATGGTAGCTGTAATTTAAGAAGCTAGAAATGAAGGAAAAAGAAAAAGAAGGAAACTTAGAGTTAGAACTATCGGCATAACAGTAAGCCCATTTACTTTTAAGAAGGTACCTTAAATAAAATTGAATCAAGTTGCAAAACTAAAAGGGTATATTAGCATGATAGTACCCAACTAACGTCTTGACAGTATACTTGATTCCTGAAGCAAAAACTAGTCGTTTCATTAAAAGGAAAGAGGAGAAGTACGTAGCATGTGTCCATCATCATGATGGAACACTTGCTTACCATCATGCCAGTAATGAATTAATATAAAAAACTCTACTTCTTCATTTTCTACAGATTTGGCTTTGCATTTTCTAGAGTTTAGGATTCTAGTTTCTGCCATTTCTCTCTTCTTTTGGCTATTTTAGGTTACTTTTATTATAGTTTTATGATTTTCATATAGTTTTCTTGTATTTTCATGATCATACTATAAACTTTTAGTAGATTTTAGCACTTTCAAAGTTTGAGTTTGTAGATTTTCATTGCATTTATGGAGATTGTTGGGAAATCTTAAGGAACTTTATTATTGAGGTCATGGTGTTCGAATTTGTAATGTTTCTCATACCTTTTTTCATGTTTAATGCAATATTTATTTTCATGTTCATATGTATTATGTGTTGAACATTTATTCTTTATGATTGTAATAAATAGAGCTTATTATGCTTATGGGTAATGTATGAACATTATGAAGTAGTCGTGGTTATTAATGTTTTTGTATCATGATAGTGTAAATTTGGAAATTTACTTAGTTGTATGGTGTAATTAGGTATAACTTAAGTGTTGGGTGAATGTTGAGTTAGATAACATTTCTTAGATATTAGGCCTCCCCTCTTGTTATCCTAATAGGGTCTAGATACCGTAATAGGATTTAAAAACTCTGAATAGAACCTAAGACTCCTAATTTGAATGGATAATTCTTGAGTAGTAGGACTTAAATCTTTATACTTACTTAGAGCTAAAAATTGGTTAAAATGAGAAATCAATTCTAATATAGTTATTTAAGAAGTGACAAGACTTGAATAATTAGCTAATCGTATAGATGAGATATTGATAATACAATACTCCTATTATAGGATAGAATTTACGAAATGAGAGTTGGATAAATTTTGTGAATTTAAGTAAAATCCTTATTTAAACTATCATAAATACTCTAATAGCATGGTTGCAACGATCTTATACGATTGTTTACTTGTTACTCATATATCTTTTCTAAAGAAATTTACATCCTAATACCAAGAAATTATATATTTCTACGCTCAATTCTATTGTAGTTTTTACTTCTGTTTAGATAATTTACATGTCCTTTCTTTTAAAATGGCTCAATCGGTTGCCTAGATTAGAGTAGAAAGAGTAAAATCTAGTACTTAGTTATCTTTCTAAACTTTATTCTTTCCTTCACTGCAAAATCTAACCTTAGTACTCATTATATACTATAAATTGACTAGGAGTTCAATTTATTATATAGTGTTTCCACTATTTTTAAAAGGGGCAAATTTTATATTTGTATGTGTCATATTAGAAGG
Source organism: Lumnitzera littorea (assembly GCA_024138015.1). Classification (NCBI taxonomy): domain Eukaryota; kingdom Viridiplantae; phylum Streptophyta; class Magnoliopsida; order Myrtales; family Combretaceae; genus Lumnitzera; species Lumnitzera littorea. Next base: position 17,477,550 of record JAMXBB010000007.1, read on the forward strand.
TGATCATGACACCATAGACAAGAGGCCATATTCAAACATAGAGATGGACATGAGATCCCGATAGATCTAAGGATGTCTCTATACTTTGACTAGGCCGGCTTTCTTGATGCTAGATAGGTACTATTCTTATAACTTGATTGGCATTTGATTACAACCTTAGTAGAGCGTTGGAGAGAGAAGACACATATATTCCATTTCTACATAGGGGTGTTGACAATTATACTCTTAGATGTCTCCATGCTGATTGATCTATCGGTTAATGGTTAGGCTATGATGAGCAGCTTACAGTTAGGTTAGGCTGACATATGCTTACAGTTACTTGGACTATACCCACCCTTCAAATTTTATTAATGGGGTTCGAGTGAAGTTGTCTTGATTAAAAGACAACTGGTGACCTTCCTAAGGATGCAGACAATATTACCATATAGTGATACACTAAAGCACATATTATGTAGCTAATTGGGGGGATGCTATTCTTGGATAAGTCTAAGAACATGGTGCATTTGATGTTCTCCCCCTTCCTCTCCGACCTTAGTACAGCTGGCTAATACACTTAGGGTGCCATATGCTTAGTGTAGCTTTATCGTCAATTGTGCTTTGCATTATGGATAGATGTAGTTGAGATTAGTGAGCTGCTTATCTTACTCCAAGTGTGGGCATGGGAGCGTTTCCCATACATTGCTCCACTACGTAGTAGGATCCTAGTAGTAGTCGATGATCGCTTATTGATGAGCTAATGGGGTGCTAAGTTCGAAGTTACAGTGCTTCCTACACATATCGTCGACCAGTATAGGGATGTGTTTGATCTCCAGCATTTAGAGTAGGTACACAAGTTACTAACTATAATTATATTTTCTTCTATAACATTACGTAGCTAAATGTCTTAATTAGCCAATTTTGCAAGTCGTATGAATGCCTTACTTCCATGATGACATTGGTAGGCTCCTTACTTTTTGCTCCATTGGTAGTAAAATATGGACTGCACTGGTACCCCTAATCTACTTCTACATAGTCAAGTTCTATTTCTCGGATCAAGTCATACAACAGTTTAGTAGGATGCAAGGGATTCCCATCCCTACTAATACATCTTAAGAGCTGTACGATATAGACCTACAGAGTCAATTAAAGACAAATTAGGTTACCACTTATGCTAGCTAGTTAGAACAATAGGCATATTAGCGTAACATGATTGTTCTTGTAATACTACCACTCGGTGTAGCTCCAGACTACAATGATTGGTACTAACAAGTCAGTTGTTAATTTATTGGCCAATTAGGGGCCTCTTAGGTATAAATGGTATGCATTCAACTTCATTCTCCTTGACCAAAACTATACCTCCACCTTTATATGCTAATAAATTTGTTTTTTGTAATAGATAAGAGGATTTCATCCATAAGATACCTCAAATGTCATATGAGGATATCATAGTAGAGTAACTAGGAGTGGATGCCCTGATTAGCAACTCAGCAATATTTACCTGAATGATGCATTAGGGTTGGTACCAGATATCAAGTAGGGTAGCTCTCTACCTTACAATCCTTGGCAAAGAGGGCATTGTGGACTGTTAAGGCAGAAGCGGGATAGGAGTCAAAGGCAACGATAGGTTAAGTTTAGCGTTAGAGACAATTTATCTCCAAAGCAACTATCCCTAATAACATCTCCTAGATTACTTAGATTTGAGTTTCGAACACCTTTTGCCAATGAGAGCTCTAATGGTTAAATCTTCCACACCTCATCATTGGAGAGACCTTTAGTAATCTGGTCAGTACTCCCTCTACACCATTAAGAAGGTCGATTAGAGATCAAAACATCGACATGGGCAAGGGACTCACATAGTTACACGTTACTTTGGTCCTTATGCATGCATCATACTTAGGTACTTACAGTCATGATGGGGCATAGATCACTTAGTTAGATACGAACCAAATGATGCAACCAAACCTGATCCAGATGCTCAAGATGTTTAACCATATACGCATCAACGACATTAGCTATGTATTATATTTAGATATTTCATATTTGAGATTATATTTGATCTTTACTTTTTAAACGCTATGAAGATATTCTTTCATATTCTTATTCCTATTCATAATTACCAAACCTAAAAGTTACTATGACATTTCGTATTATAGGTATAGATAAATTTGAATGATTTGTTTGGTATGCTTGTACCATTTTGTAATGTGTCAACTGTAGGTGTGAAGTTTAGGATGCTTAAGCTTTATTAAAGGTAAGAATTTGGATATTTTGTTGTAGTCAGTATAAGTGAATTTGTATTTCCATGTTTAAAATTGCATCTAAAAGAGATGAATTTGGGTTGGAAGAGGTGATTTTGAATTGAGTCAAAATTAGAGGAACCAAACCAAAGTCATGATATCATTTTATATAAACATAGAAGAAAAGGTTCTTTATTAATTCAAAGGTCATACCTATGGGATAGAAAAAGAGGAAAAAACTGAAGATTTCACTTATACAGTACTAAATAGAATTCAATTTGAAGTGTACTATTTCATTAAAATATGATGTTAGGTTGATAGGCGATTTTAACTGGTGTATTCTTACGAATATTTTCCAAAGAACAACATTTTTTGGATTTTTTTCCCTTTTCCCATTTGTTTAATATGTTTAGGTGTTAAATTATTATGGATAAGTGTAATGCCCTATAACCTAGGATATTACAACTTGTCACTTGTCCCTATAATTTATTGACACGTCAGGTATATAGAATCTACTTATACATATCTCTACATAGTTTAATTATCACCTATCACTTGTATTGACTTCCATGTAATAATTTAGGGATGTCTTAAATACATTCACTATTCACCAATATATATAAAGAATCAAATCACTAATATATTTTATTTAAACAAAAATAAATTAACATAATACTTTAACATCTATCCCATACACCAAAAAAAAAAAAAAAATCTCAAATCTTCAACACTTGACAACTAAAAAGCACTAACTAACAAGGACTTAAGAACTCTCAGTTGACTTCTCTAGACCCAAATAACAGTAAATAAAAGAAAATAACACATGTCTAATAAACTATAACAACTAGTTTCATTACCCAAATTATCTATGCTAAATCGTCACAAAAATTTTAATAGTAATCATAATAATCGACTTTATCTCTACAACACCCATAATCACCATAATACTCCTCGTAATCACCTATACCTATGCCTACATCTAAAAACATGAAAATCTAAGGGGTAAGCAAAGCTTAGTACAGGTGTTAAGCATAGGTGCATAATCATATAGTAATACATAATCACGCATACATTAACTAAACATTAAAACTAAATGCAACCATTAGTTATTATCTTCTTTAAGTCCAATAAGTATCACGGATTTGCCATCTTGGAACTTAAAGTAGCTCATGACTTTGGTACACAATAAATAATATACATTTAAGCATTAGTATTAAGTCTTCCCTAATACCTTAGTAACCACATAACATCTTATATCTGTTCGGATCATTTTCAAGCGAAAGTCTAATCATGACACTGCAGCGCAAGGATCATTAGGGTATTACCCTAAGCTTTGGTCCTCCTAATTCCTTGGGCCTAACTAAGCACAAGCAACATACCTATTTAAGCTAAGTTATTATTAAGTTCATTTAGCTATACTAGTCCTACATACACAAACAACATACAACCCCATACTTGATTATAACATCTGCTTAGAAATTGAATCATAAGTCTTATAACCTGTTCAAATGAGAAACACCAGACTTACTCAGATTGAGAACCAAACCAACAACATTCTCTAACACAATAACTCAACGGACTTAAGTCCATTTAGGAAATACATAAATAATCTAGGATCACTAGGTAATTAGATTGTTTTGTAAACTGTTTGGATGATAATTCTTAATTGGAAAAGGTTTAGGAAAGGTTTAGAATTGATAAATACCCATGAAAAACTCCGAAAGGCTCAAAGGAAAACTTGCCTCATGATGGGGATTGGGCGTCTGGATGCTAACTTATTTAGCATTCAGACGTCATGTTCAAAAGAGCATTGTTGCGACCCTAACATCCAGATGCCTACTGCAATCTACAAAATTTTACAGATTGTCGCAATGCGTTTCATCCCCTAAAAAAAAACTAATTGTTGTTCTTGCAAACCACCAATTCTAAAACAACAATTCGACCATCAAATAACTCTAACCCGCCCAAAAACATAGATCAAATCATCCTTACAATTACAAACTCATCCTTACACTAACATCATTTAAACACAAAATAATGAAATAATAAGAACAAGATGTATAATTGTAATCATACTTGTTTAGATTCAATACTAGCTTGTCTACCACCGCAACCACATCATAGGATACGGGTTAGCTAACCTTAGGCTTGCTTTCGCCAATGCCTTATGAAGCATAAAGAATTTTTTATAAGCTTTGACAAAAATCCTATCGAAAATTGTTCAAAACCATCTTACCTCAATGCCTTTCTCCTTAGAATTGATCATACCATCAAAAACTAATATAAGACTCACCAAGGATGTCTTCAAATTCTTTTTCCTTGTTGACCTTAGGAGAAAAATGAATTTTCAATATTCTTAACTCAATATACAACAAGAAAGGGAGGGCTCAATGGCTTACCAAATTCTTGATGTAAATAACTTTGTCTAAAGTATTAAAATCTCCTCTTAGTTAGTGTTGTGCATGTAAGAACCCTAAGACACATCCACACAAGTGAGTGGTTTTATAGAAAAGATTTCCCAAACCTTAAGTGTAGCTTTTATAATTAGGGTTCGTAAACTTTTCTTATTTCTCAAATTGCCCTCACTTAACTTTACAATTTCGTTTAGGTCCTTTGTAATAACACTTTATTTTATTACTTTTCCCTATTTTATACTTTTATTTTATTTTTTCTTGTGTTGAGTTTTACAATAAGATTAACATTAGGATTGCCATTTAAAGATAATACGTATTTCTTGTAAAGGAAAATTTAAATAAAAAAGTTCCTTCTACTATTATGGAGTTTCAAAAAGTTACCCTTGAAACATTTAAGAAATTTGGAAATCTAAAAGATATTAACGTTTATGGATAAGTCTAAATAGAGGATCAACGTTTTTAAAAATTTAAATAAAGTATCAACATTTGAATAAATAATTAAAATAAGGATCGTCATTATAATACTGTTAATTATAGTTGATGTGACTGTTATTTATCACATGGTGCTAACATAGTGCTCACATGGTAGACATGTGACTCTAATGGCCATAAATAAATAATAAATAAAAATAAAAATGAAAAAAACACATATAAAATTCATAAAAATGATGAAATTTTTTGAAATAATTAGAAAAAGGAAAAACAGCCAAAAATAAAACTAAAAGAATAAATAATAGTAATAACAAGTATTTATAAACTCATAATATGATAATGATAATTATATAACTTCAAAAATTATTTATATAATTAATTAAAAACAAAAAAATTACAATAAAATTGAAGAAAAAATAAAAAAGGAAAATCATCTACCCATTACCTTGAATAACCGAATTGGCCACCATATTGTTTGGATGGTTGCAACTCACTTAGAAAAATAGGTCATTCAACTTATTAAGCTATTGTAGTTTGTTACACGAGCCCCCCTCAGCCATTGGCAGCCACTCATGGTCAATCTTACAAAAAAAAAAAAAAATGAGGGAAATCCAACTAGGTCATTGGTGACCACTTGGCCTTAGGGTAGCTAATTCCCTTTTTTTTGTTTTTCTCTTTTTTTTTATTCTTTTCTTAATTTTTTATTAAATTTTTAATTATATATTTATATACACAATTTTTAATACATTACATAAAGCATTTTTCATTTCCTATTTTTTATCTTTTAAATGTTTTTTTTTGTAATTTTACATGTTTTTTTAATTTTTTATATATTTGGATATATATATATATATATGCAAACACCATGTGAGCACCACATCACCTCCTTTTGCCCACTACATCATATTTAACTACCACATCACTTATAGTTAACACTTTTATAATGGTAATCATTTATTTAAACTATCTATTTGAATATTAATCTCCTATTTGAATTGATCCACAAATGTTAATACTTTTTGGTATAATTTTTCTTACGAAATTACTAAATCTATAGCTAAAAAGTTAGGTTAGATTCAAATAAAAGAAAGCTCATACTATTACAAAATATGGTTATTGTAGTGAATTTAATGTGATGAAATTCATGCATGTAGCCAATATATATATTTTTTGTTTTATTTAATAAGTCATTGGCAAGCTTTATTCACCACTTAGTTCATCGCTTGTGACATTGCAATCTAATTGGCTTCATGCTGAAAATGTTTGTAACAAGTCTACAAATAAAAATGAAATTACATATTAACCAGGATAATAATTATAATAATAGGAGTGCATGTATAGGTAACAATTACAAAAAAGATATATGTGTATGTGCACGTGATTTTGGGTTTTGAGGGTGGGGTGGGGGGTGGGGGAGGGTTGGGGTTGCGGGGATCATAATTAATATAAGCTTTTCAATAAATTATTAAGCTTATGGCTCTCACACTACATAAAGTTGACACGTCCTAAACTGAAAACACTGTTACCTTATGCATAATCTTACCATAGCATGAGTATGTAAAACTCAATAATCAACTATAATTTATAAAACTTATCTAGAACTATCGGAGTCTTGATTCATAAATGCCCATATGGAAAATTTTAGTTTAACAAAAAAAAGAAAAAGAAAAAAAAAACCTAAACCAAAATCTTTCAATTAAAAATTAATCAATGGCCATCAACTATAAGCTTTAAATAAGAAAATAAATGACAAACCACTCGCAAATTAATAATTCGTATTCAACAACCGATCACCGTGCATATAGTAAATTTAATTGATCATATTTTAATTTAATCTCAAAAATGCACACACTCGGAGATAGAACCATGAAGTCTCTTTCAATGGTATGGACCCCTTTATGCACCTAGTGTCCTAGAGTCATTTGAAAATGTTCATTCTTAATGCTCTAGACTCTAGAGTATTATAATCATTTTGAAAGTGTGAACCCATTATGCTTTCCTTAGAGTTGATTTAGAACTGTGGAGTGTATTTCAAGTGTTAGTTTTCAAAGCATATGGGAGATCCTTGGCGTCCATAAGTCATTTTAAAAGTATTACACAAGTCTCTAGAGTTACTTTTTGAAAGTGTGAGTTTGTCATGGTTTCAAGCTTCAGAAAAAAGGGTTCTTTTTCAATTTTTTTTTTAATGCCCACACAACAATCAATAAAATTAATAGCCAACCATCAAATTATTTGCTAAAGCTATATGCAGAACCAACAAACAATAGCCTATATCTGGATTTCACTTAAAATCTTGATAGTAATCTAGATAAATTCCTAATATAATTTATCATAAATCAATATCAAATGTTTCATAGATCACAAATCCCATTCTTATTACTACAATGCCTGCCTTCGCCATTAAAGACTATAGTTACAAAAGAAAAAAAAAAAAAAAAAAAGAAAGGAACGAAGAAAAAGTATTATGGAACTCATTTTCAACTTGGTTCGCTAAGTTTGAAAATAATATATACCATAGCCAATTAAATTTCCATTGTGATTAGGATTTCATTTAGCTAAGGCTTTATAGTTCACTTGCATAAATATTCTTCTCCTATTAGAATTAAACAGATGTGGTTCCCCATCTTAACCCCTCCTCCCCTATAAAATACATAGTTGGAAAAAAAAAAAGAAAAGAAGAAGAAGATAGGGAATCGTTTTAGGACATTGACATGAATGTTTGAACCTCGTAGTCACTTAATTAGATGGTCACATGATTTGGCTGTTTCCATAATATTCCTTTACTTTTACCTTGTATACTTCAAGTTGAAGACCTAGTTATAGGAAATTGTTAGTCAAATTTAGCCTATCGTATTTATCACTGCTTAAAAATTATAAGAAACAGGGCATGGATTCACGGACACGCAGTAGAAACAAAAAACTAAAAAACTTTTGAGGAATTTAAGAGTGTAAGAACGCTAACACTTGCCTAGCTACTGCTCTTAGTTTCACGTCATCTTCACGTGCACATAAACGACTTTTGTCTTATTTAAATCACTAGTCGCATGTTGTCTTGTCTCCTTACTCCTTGTTAGGAACAAAGTTTTGTACATATAAACACTAAGGCTCTTTCCAACAATAAGAAGGCATGCACTCTATTTCACTCAACTTTCTTTTTTAAGAGAGGTAAGAAAGAGAGAGAGGGGGAGGATATGGGAAGGAGGCCATGTTGTGCCAAAGTAGGACTTAACAAAGGAGCATGGTCTGCCAGAGAGGACAGAATCCTAACGAATTACATTGAAGTTCATGGAGAAGGGAAATGGAGAGACCTTCCAGAAAGAGCTGGTGACTATTCCCGTTACACCATTTACACGTTCAAGTTTCATATTACATTTCAATATTTCATTGTGAAAAATGTTAATGGATAAAAGGAAAAACTTTTACACGTAATTAGTATTAGAATGACGAGAAGCTTATTTTTTAGGTTTCTTAACTGGTGCTTTACGAGCATTTATAAATGAAACCTATGAGGGAACTTGGCATGAAGTAGAAATACTTATTTGATATTTTTTAAGCTAGTAAGGTGATAACAATGAGGAACTATTAAGAATGGTGTTGTTAATTAAAGTTCAATTTTTGTGTAGGACTCAAACGTTGTGGGAAGAGTTGTAGGCTGCGATGGATGAATTACCTTAGGCCAGGGATTAAGAGGGGGAACATTTCCAAGGAGGAAGAAGAACTCATTGTCAAATTGCACAAGTTACTCGGCAATAGGTGATGACTCAGCTTTTTATTAAATAGGGTTGCATCCTGACTTCATAAATGTTTGCTTTAATTTTAATTTGATGAACGGGTAATCATGCTAGAACCTAGAACCTACTTTACCCTACATGATTGGGGTTGCATTGTATGAGTATTGAAGGTCATGGGATATGTTGTAATTTCAATTTCCTAAACTTACTTCTATAAGGTAAAGTACAAGATATAATATCTCACTCTATAACCATCCTAAATCCTATATTATAAAATATACAAAGAGCATGTTACTTGACATGCCTCTAATGCCTAGCTCATTTGTCCACCAAAGAAATGTGATTCTATTCAAGTTGAAATTATTTGAAGTTTGATTTATTTTATTGTATTATATTTTTCATTGCATGTTCTTGTATTATTTAAAATACTTTAATGGATTTAGTGTTGTTATTTATTTCAAAAAGATGAACCTAAACTTTATGATAAATTGCAACTTTGTGATAATATTTTGTGATAGATTATTGAGAGTTATCGAGTTCATAATGTATGCCTAAATGATAAATATTTGATTGAAAAAAGTGTGATTACATCCTTAGATATAACCAAATTAATAAATATACTAGTTATGAATACATAGAAGAATTGATAGATCCCTGAACAACACTTTTCCTTAAGAATTTTACATTATAGCATGTAATAAAAAATTTTACAAGTTTTACAACATATCATATATCTTATGTAACCTATAGGATACTACTTTTTGGATGGTTCTTGTATGTAAGAGGAATTGAAATCCAAAATATAAGAGCCTATTCGGTATAACTATACAATAGGATATAAATAAACTTTATACGTTGTATACTTTATATCCACTCAAAAAAAAAAAAAAAAAAACCACCATCTCATTACCGTTTTTTATTCCTTTTAGGAGAGATAATTCAAATTGTTGATGCCAAACTCGGGTTAGACGAATATCATATCGTCTGTTTCAAGATTTCTCGACTTTTTGTACAAGGCATATGTTCGGGTATTACACAAGATGCCATCCGATCTCTATTGTGTCCACAAAATTTAGAAAATAAAATCGAATAGTTTCATTGTTTCCAGAGATAAACTTCATTTCATTTCCTACAAGAAAAGGGTCTTGTTTGCTAGTGTTTCTCATATTTATAAAAGATTAAATATTATATCTTTTAATATAATTCAATATTTAAACGGAAATAAAAATATACATAAAAATTTTAATTTTTTAGTTGCAAATCAAGTGTGGAACCCATTTTCACTTTTGGCAGCAACAAGACATGTCTAATTAGGATAAATTACGAAAAAGTGACATATGTTTTCCATTTTTTACAAAGAGGTGACCTAAGTTTCATTTTGTAACAAATACATCACCTATGTTTTTTAAAATTGGTCGATTTTGACCTATCTAGTTTTAGAGATTTTTTCTTTCACTTTTTTTTTTTTTTAATTTTTATCACCATGGACAACTACCCACCACATGACCCAAGGGTGGCTGGCAAATGGTTTTCCAATGAGTTTCATTTTTTTTTTCTTTGTAATTTCATTTTTGCTTCTCATATTATTTTAATAAATTTTTATTTATATTGTTTTTCTTTTTTATGTCAAGAAGCAAAAATATTTATCAAATAAAAAGAGAGTCCACCTTGAAACTATAACTCATCCTAAGTTTTCCTTGGCTGGTTAATTAACCAACACATTTATTTGCTTCTCTAATAACTAAGAAAAAATCACAACTCATAAACAAAGTTATTGATGTGATATCATTTAATATTGATGCAAACTAGTAAGAATTTGACATGTATCTGTATTTACGATATCACAATATTAAATAAGATAAGTAACCTTTTTAACAAAACAAAAAAAAAAAAAAATCGAAGAAAAAGCTCAAATTATCTCTTTCCAAAGAAATGGAAACATATGTCACTCTTTTTTTTTCTTTTTAATTACCCTACTAATAAGTATTATTCAATTGTATGGGTAGATATTAACTGGGCGCTCATGACCGTACCTTTTGCAGCCTGCAGGAAACATAGCTTGAGATTCCAAGACCTGTCTTATTTGGAACTAGGAAAGTGGAAGTAAAAAACTCACATAAGCACAAGTGACCACTTTTCTTATCCTCACGACGTGTTGAGACAAGATCTTTATATTTGTTACTAAAATGAGAAACAAACATTGTTCCAAAAAAAAAAACAAGAAAAAAGAGAGAACGACAAATTAGGGGCGAGAACTTTTAGAAGATATGCTAGGATGCCGTAATCATTAAGGACTTTACCACCTAGCCGCAGAAGATGGAGGAAGATAACAAAGCCGTTCGAATAATAGTGTTAAACCGTTAGATTAGGGATTGGGAATACGTGTCAGCAGATCCGGTCTACTTATGGTCCTTTGTCAATTCATGTTAGTGATAAAAGAAAATAAAATTGTATAAAATTATAAATAAATAGTTTCTATCATAATAATATTTATTATAATCGTATTTTTTATATTATATCACACATTTTCATATTTATCTCATAATATAATAATGTTCTTAATCATATTATCATGTTCTATGAAAAATTGGATGTATAGGTCTTTATTCCACATTTGTTCAATTTGCATATGATTTGATAAAGCTATTCATTAATTTCTCTTTGAAGTCTAATAAAACCCTTCATTTCAATTTTTTATCCTTTTCTTTAATATGCAGGTGGTCTCTTATTGCTGGAAGATTACCAGGACGAACAGACAATGAAATAAAAAATTACTGGAACACCTATGTATGCAAGAAAGTTCAAAATAACGACAGCTATAAAGTCGGAGATCACACTAAGATCAAAAAACCAGAAGGGAAGAGATTAAATAAAAATCAACCACAAGGGCCACTAAAACCAGTTGTATCACACCAAGTGATTAAAACGAAAGCCGTGAAATGCACTAAGATTATCATTCCACAATGGGAAAATATTCCAATAACGGGCCACATCAATTCACTCCCGAACTGGCCGGACACGGATAGCCTGGCTTCTTCAGCGTATTTTCGTGTCGATTTCGATATTGAAGGGCTGCTTTCAATGTCGGATAATATGCTGAGTTTAGGTTCACAAGTGAAAGACACGATAGAACACCGTGATCGACTTCTTAACGATGAGGCACATGAGATCAATTATCACGGAGTCAATGGTGTGTCTTCTTGTATTGATGATTGTATTTTATCGAACCAGCAAGAAGTCGAGTTAAATGAACCCAGAGGATCGTGGAGGACAACCGACCTTTTCCAATCAAATGGTACTGTTGATTTTAATGCATTGGAATCATTCCTAAATAACGTAGATGATGAAGATGAGTTGAGTAATATTGAATTGAAAATTTAGATCCAAATTGGAAGTCTCATGCACCCAGAGTGTGAATTTGAATGCATAAGAGAGTACCAGTTTTCTAATTTGTGTTCTTGTATGTTTGATTTTCGAGATATTTCTATGTTTGTTGACTCGGATGAAGTAAGCCATTTCATGCATGGAAAATCCTGTACCAAACATTCTGTCAATCTTTTAATGTTTATGATTTTGCTTTAGTGCTGTTATTATTATTATTCCTTTTTTTTTTCATATTAAAGTCACAAATATGACATCTTAGTATCTTCTACATTCAATGATTAGGAGGACTATGATTTTTGGGATTAACTGAATTTTAAGTTCTTCTTAATGCAAATTTAGCATGTAAAAATGACACAACATTAGTCTTCCTCAATCAAAACGGTGTCATGTTATACGAAATGGATTTATAAACGGGATGGTTTCAGGTGGTTTGCGGCAAATCGGACGCTTACTATCATTAGCTCATAGTGAAAGATCCTTATATTACTATGATCCCACAAAATTTCCAAGATAAATTCTACTACCATAACTGCGCAATGATGCATTATGATATTGCCTCACTAATAAAAAAATGCATTCTCATAAAACTTTGTATGTGAAAAGAAGAATCAATTTACAATAGAACTTGTTAGTTGCCAGAGATTAGAGTTCAGACAATGGGCATTAATCTTGGGCAATGTGGGCTTGGAAGCTTGATTCTTGAACAACCTAATTTGCAAGGGTATTGCAATGCTCAAGTTAAATTCTTTTGAAAATTTGGTAAAATAACAATTATAAGTTTGGAAAGATATGCATTACAAAATCTGGAGTTGAATCTATTTCAAATAAGCGTATCTAATTAAGTAGAACACATTTGCTAGAAGTTGGAGTGTATCTTTATTAAAGATTTACCCAAGATGCAAGTGTTTTCATATTTGCTCAAACCTAGGGTAATGGAGCTAGGTCTATTGAGCTTAGAAAAGCTCTCATAAATACAATTATAAGTTTTGACTTCAAGCATTTGCATAGAGTATGAGGCCTATTGGTCCTATTTAACAATTAACAGGGGGTGAATTAATTATTATAAATTTTTGAAAATGAAAATTTTAAGACTTTAATATTTATAAGTCCCCTCAAGATTTGTTGTTAGTAGAATAGTTTGACAAATAAACTAAACAATAATAAAATAGTAATTATAAGAGAGAAAAGATAAGATGATTGGGCACAAGATTTTATAGAGATTCTATCTCTTGCATCAGTCTTGTCTTTCAGCTCCATCACTAGTGATTTGATCGTCTTTACTAGTCATTTTGCTATATTGATTTAATCAAACTTTAAAAGAGAGTATAATATTAGGTCTTTTTGACCTTAACAATCAACTGCTCTATCTCATTAGTCTTTACATAGACTAAACACAGGCTATAGTACCAAACAATCTCTTTTAAAGTTAAAGACATGATACAAACTCAAGAAATTATACAAATTGAAGAGAAAAATACAATTCTTTGAAATTTAGCTCAAGGAATCAGATCATGTAATCAGTTGTGAAGTATGATGTTTCCTTTTTCTCTTACTCGCTGCTTTTTTAGTTTAAATGCCTCAAGTATTTATATCTTTATCTTCAATGTTCATAAAATGACATTTAGCTCATAACTTGCTAAACTTTGTGATCTATAGATATGTAACAAATCCTTCCATCCTTATTGTAAATCTGATATGGATCTTGTAAATGTCTATTTTGAATCTATCTTTATCTACAAATGCAAGCTAATCTTTATCCATGTTGCTACGGTTGTGATTTTGTGTAAATACCCAAAGATATCTTTCCTACTTAAATGGAATAGGTTAATTATATTTCCTAAATATAATTAGCCAATAGAGCTAGGCCTTTAGATTTCTCTTATCCTTTTTGAAGCTTTTACTTAAATTTTTACATCTTTAGTAGTCTATCTGAATTACTCTTTCTAAACCTTCTATATGTGCTTTTATAAGCACCTTAGTGTTTTTAGTCAAGAGCTTCTACTCAAGTTTCTACCATGCTTTTAGGTTCAATATCATCTCTAACCTTCTAATGAAGTTTCTATAAGTGATTTCGACATATTTCAATCGAAAGCTTCTACCCAAGCTTCTACTGAATTTTCCAGTTATTAGTCATTTTAGATTTTCTACTTAAAACTTCTATTGGTCTTTCATCATATCTCCTTGAAACTTCTACACCAGCTTGTACAACACTCTTGTTCTCATTTTATAATGCAGCTAACCTTTGACTTGAGCTTCTACCAGTATTTTATACATGATATGTATGTTTTATTTATCACTCGAAATTTCTACTATCACTTCTATATTCATGTAACTTCTAACTTTTTTTCTTTTTGTTTTTTTTTTTTTTGGATAACCTTCTACCAAAGGTTCTATAGAATTTCTCTTACAAAACGGATCTTACAAAACTATGATCAAACAATCCTTTTATTATCATCAAAACTAAGTTAAAAATAACCCAACATTCTCCCCCTTTTTTATGACAACAAAACACTTTTGCACAAAAATATTCTCTAAAAAACACATAAAAACATATACTCATATCACATTAAAGCACAAATCAAATAATCAAACAAAATACAAAAATTTTTTCCTTGTCTCCTTTTTTTTGTTATCATCCATAATTTCTCATGATAGATAAAATGAATAAGGATAGGAGATGTGATAGATTAAACACAATTCATAGTTTCAATACAAAGAGAACAACCAAAATTAAACATAATCCCAAAAACAAACAAAGTTCTAGAAACAGAAACTATTAACATAACATAAGGTCATCTAACATAATTGAACTTGAAACATCTATTTCTTCAACTTCTTTTTAGTAGAGGTAGATGGTAACTGCTTTGAAATGAAAGGTGGGTTGAAAAAGGGATTGTAAAAGGTCTTTTGAGGTGGATTAGAGGGTTCTTGATCTAGCACAACCACCTTTCTTGATGGCTGGATAAGTCTTGAATAGTTAGGGAACTGAACAAAGATGAAATCCTGAAGTTCTTTGCAAAAGTCCTTTAATGCTTTGGCAATAGACTTTTTATCTAAATAAAGCTCTACTACATAAACTTCAAGTTGTTTCAAGAATTGCTAAGGCCTTAAGGACATGAGCTGTAGAGACGACTTAACATGATTCATCTACTTATCAATGTTAGAGACCTCCTTGTTAAACTATGGCATGTTTGTCTTATTGAGCTATAACCTGATGTGATCAAAACCTTCATTCATCTTGATAATTGCACCTTCCAACTTTAATTCTATTGTTGCTTCTAAAGTGGCACTAGTATTAGAAAATTTTTCTACTAACAATAATTGATTTTCCTTCTTGAAGGCTTTCAGCTTTCCTTCTAATAGAGAGTCAATGTGCTCCTTCACAGATTGTGACAACTGTTGAGATATTTCTTCTACAGAAATTTGACTTGGTTATTATAATTTCCATTCTTTGGCCTTTTGTTGTTGTTGTTGATTAGATGATCCTATTAGCTAAGCAACTAGTTCATCCTACTTGTTGTTTCCTTGAAAACCTTTTACAGAAAGTTCTACTACCGTAGATGCTCCCCCTTAGCCATTGCATTCCTTTCCTACTCATTAAGAGTTTTTTCTTATGCCTTTAGTGCACATGGTGTACACCATCACTTGAATGTTGGATGAAATCCTTTACATTTATTCCCATATGGTGAAATACCTTTTCATCAATCTTTTTCAAAGATTTTAGATAAGTCTCCCCCTATGGTATTCTCACACCCTTATACCTTAGTAACTTCATAATATCGTTCTCATAGGACATGCTTTTATTTACTCTTACCTATATGCCTTAGAATCTTGGTAGGCATATCCAAATTCTTTCCCTTTAAAATTGTCAAAATTATGATTACATCTTCCACAATTACCCCAATAAATGTTCCCTTTTGGGTTAAAATATAGCTTACTATAGCCTTATGAATAATTCTCTCAACAAGTTGAAAATCAAAGATCAAGCTATCCTACCATAATCCTCATAAGCCTAATTAACTCCTCATCATCAACAAAGTTTTTCAACCTAAAAAATTTTGTTAAATCTCTCCTAGTGATTTCTACTTCAATAGCAAGAATCGAAGTATTTAGAACTTCTGGTTCTACATTGGTCACTTGATTTTCATAAAATCTCCTTAAGACATCTACATTCACTATTTCTTGAATATTCAACAACCCTAAACAGCCCAAGTTGTCCAAGAACTCACTCCAGTAAAATCCATTCCTCTTAGAGAAACTGTGATTAATGAATATAGACTCACAAACCTTTTCTTTGTTTTTCTTTGAAGTTACACCACATTCAACTCGTTGTCATGGCTTTTTGCTAGGTGTTTCACTTGTTTTAGCTTTGACCTGTACCTTTTCTTTCTTTTTCTTAGAACTTGAACTTTGATCCTTTAAGAGTTTCATGGTTTTTTTCCTTTTAGGAGAGATTTCTTGAGGTTTGTTTGAGATTTTTTATTTTCCTTTAGCATCAGTGTTTTTGTTAAGAGCCATTGTAGGGTTTCTTACATAGAGAGTAGGAGAAGGTAGTGGTTTAAGGAAAGTAGAGAGAAGATCCAAAGTTTTTGGAGTAGAGACGAAAGGACGTACTTTTTATAAAACGTAGGAAAGATATAGGAGTGTTGGTTATTTTACTAAAATCGAGACATGAGATAGTGGGAAAAGTGAAAATATCATGCCTCATTGAAGGATACGTGTAGACAGTTTAGGATAGTGTATTACAAATCCCAAGTTTATTTCTAATATATTTAAACCTTATTTTCTCTAAAAGCTTTAGTAAAAATATCAGCATATTGCAAATTTGATGGAATAAACTTAACACAAATGTCTCCATTTGATACGTGATCTCGAATGAAATGATGTTATATTTCTATATGTTTGGATCTTGAATGATGTACCAAGTTTTTGGTTAGATTAATAGCATTTGTATCATCACATTTAATTGGTATATTTTATAACTTATACCATAGTCCAACATTTGTCATTTTATCCATAAGATTTAAGTACAACAATTTCCAATTAAAACGTATTCTACTTTAGCTATTAATAAGGTAACAAAATTTTGTTTTTTAGAAGAATAAGAAACCAATTAGTCATCTAAAAATTGACATGTATCAGAGGTACTTTTCCTATCAACTTTGCATTTAGCATAATTTGCATTTGAATATCCAACTAAATCAATATTTTGGATACTAGATACCTAGCTCAAATGTACTTAATAGGTACTTGAAAATTCTTTTAACAGTTATGAGATGCATTTCACATTAATATCCTAAGAAAATAGCTTCATCTACTTTTTTATCAAATTTTCCTAGGTTAGTATTATTCCTTTTTACATAACACTTGCATCTAAAGACATGAAAGTATGAGACCATAGGTATTCTTCCTTTATAAAGTTCATATGCAGTTTGTGAAGGGTCTTATATAAACTCTATTGATAATGTATTATGCTATAAAAACAACCTCAGCTTAAAAGAACTTAGCTACACTACTGTCATTTAACAAGGTATGTGCCATTTCTTGGATGGTGCAATTTTTATGCTCAACAACTTAATTTTGCTATGGACTATAGAGTATAGAAAAATTGTAAGTGATGCCATGATTTTCAAAAAATATCATAAAATCATAGTTTTCAAATTCACCACTATAGTCAGTTCTCAAACTAACTATGGAAGCATCTTTTTCGTTTTGAACATATTTTGTAAAAACTTTAAAATTTTTAAATGCATCACTCTTGTTTTGTAAAAACAACACCTAAGTGTACTTTGATAAATCATCTACTATAATAAGCCAATATTTTCTTCCACCAAGACTTGTTATTCGAGTTAGACTAAATAGATCTAGGTTTAGAAGTTCTAAAGGTCTACTTATAGAGATTACTTTCTTCTTTTTATGAGGTACAAACATAATCTTGTTCTTTAAACAAGGATCACAATGAATATCTTCCTTTATATTAATCCTAGGTAAACCGTATATTAGGTTATTTTTAGGAAGGTTTTCAAGCTGATGAAAATTAACATGTCCTAGTTTCCTATGCTAAGTATAAACATTATCACCGATTATTAAGAAACATTTTTTAGATAAAACTTCAGATGGATTTACTTTATATACATTACCTTTCCTAAAGCCTTCAAATAGCAAGGATTCACCATTTTTATCATAAGCATAACACTTGTCTTTTTCAAATATTACTTTATATCCCTTATTACAAAGTTGATTGATACTCAGCAAATTGTGCCTTAGGCCTTTCATAAGATAAATATTTTCAATAGAGATGGGGGAAATACCAATAGTACCATATCTAATGTTGTACCCTTTCCATTGTCTCCAAATGTGACATATCTTTTCTCCTTCCATATCAAGTTGGTGAACAACGAAGCATTTCAATCATGTGATTTGACCAACTACTATCATGATACTAGGTTCTATAATAGTTTGCTTCGTGTTTTTGCATTTATCAAAATAGATTAAACTTGTTCATAAACCTAGCAAAGCTTGGGTCCTTTGTAAATCAAGCTTATGCTTTGATTACTACTTGAGATTTCGATAAAAACAAAGTTTTTTTTATATGACCTACTTTATTACAAAAAAAAAACATGCATAGGATGAAGAGTAATTATACTTGCCTCCTTTTAACTAACTTTTATTGTACAAAGGGACCTTCTATTGTACATTCTACTTCCATTTTGGTTAGTTTTAAGTTCTTCATGGTACTTTCTACCGTACCTTCTACCAACTACACTTTTCCCTTTATCTGCAGTCTGAGCCATTAGCTCCTTTTGTTTTTTGTCCATAGTTTTCACAAACATAGTTTTAGATGAGGTTTTTGAGCATTGACCAATCTCATATCCCAATCCTATTTTGGACTAATCTATTCTTTGATTAGATAATAACATTTGGAGTTTTTTTTTTATCACTTTCATCAAATTTGATAAAGGTTGATTTTATCAAATGAGATAGTTCTTCAACTTTGGTTTTCAAATTGCTAATTTCATCCTTCAAAATCAGTTTCTCTTTAGAAAAGTCCTCTTTTGCTTTCCTTAAAACTTCATTTTCAAATTTATGTGAATCTATCATATTTGCTAAAATCTCATATGTTTAGGTTAAGGCTTCTTTTTCATTTTTTAATGCTCAAATCTCATTATCCAGCTTAGAAATCTTAGCAATGGATTTAGATAAGGCATTTAGCTCTCTTTTAGTTTCTATATAAACATCATTAGGTAGAGATTCAATCTCAAATTCTGAGTTTACCTTAGAGAAAGCCATTAAACACAAGTTTTCTTCCTCTCCTTCTTCATCTTCACAAGATTCCTCATTCTCAGTTTCTAATTTATCTAAATCACTCTAAGTGGCCATCAAGGCCTTTAATGCACCTAGGAGCATAGTAATCACTAGGGTTACTGTCGAAAATAGTAACCAAATGGGTCTTTCGAGATATCAAAGAAAAAGAGATGGATGAACTATCAAACATAGGAGCTTTTGTGAGTTGCTCGGACGATATGACGTACTAATGAACACAACACGACTTAGTGCTTTACTTGATATGATGAATAAGCAAATACTAAATTTCACTCATTATTAATCTTGAGCTACTCAGCAAGATTAGATAAGAGTATAGGAAAAATGTACTTGAAGAGGGATGTCTTACAAAAATAAGAATATTCATTCAGTATAAGATATATCATTCCAGTTACAAGGAAAAGAAACTATTTATAGTATGTTCCTAAGGTAACAAAGAAACCTAAGTAATTACAATATAAGGTAATACAAAAATATTATCATAGTACATTACTAAAAGAGTAGAAGGAATATAGTACAATGTTAGAAAAAAGGAATGATAGGTGGCATGTTGCAATTGGGTTCATGTTTTAGAGTCTTAGGATGCTGTAGTTAAGTTGTACTAATGCTGAAGATGTTGTTGACAAAGGGTACTCAAAGTTGCTAAAACGGATAAAAGATACTATTGCTTGGTAGGCTGAGTAAGTAGTTTATAGGAGACTTAGCCTTGATACATGTCAAGTAAGCCTTAGCACATAACTGGTTGTCCTTAGTAGTCGAAAGTTCAATATGTTGGAAGAGAAGAGTTTAGCGCGTAGTTGCCTTGGCTTTGACATTTGGCAAATCTTTGATTGGGTAAGGGTCATGGTAGAGGAGGGTGTGTTCAAGTTGGGACTTTAGAGAGTTTGCCTACTATTTTTCTACATACTAATGCTCGTCCTCGATAAGTTGATAAGAGATAATCTTTCTAGTGAAAAATTGTAGGCCTCATAAATGGGCACAAGTGAGGGTTTCGGAGGTCGGTAGTCTATCAATTCCCTAAGGTTGTTGAAGATTTACCTTCAAATCTTAGTCTTCTTCTTCTTCTTCATCTAGCACATAAAGCGTCAAGTCGGGGATGTTGAATGTAAGAGATACCCCATATCCTTTGAGTAGCTTTAGCTCATAGACATTGTCATTGATATACTGAAGGATCTTAAAAGGTCCATTCGACTTGGGGGATAACTTATTTGTCTTCGTCCTTAGAAAGCACTCCTTGTTGAGGTAGATCCAAATAGGGTCTCTTGAGTTATAAATGACTTGCCTCTTACCTTGGCTTCCTATTCCTCCTGTCAAGCTATAGTCTCGACTAGTTGCTTGGCAATCTTTTTATGTAACTTATGGAACTCCTTAAGAGGTTAGGTGAATAACCATGTCTAATGGTAAGTTTGGATTAAATCTATAGATAACCTCAAAAGCAGACCTTCTTGTTGAGCTATGAGTAGAGCGATTACAAGCAAACTTAATGATGGGCAAGCACAGATCCCAATCATGGAGATTCTTAACAATAGTAGCTCAAAATGGGTTGCCTACGGTTCAATTTACCACTTTTATTTAGTCATCTGCTTGGGAGTAGCAAGAAATACTAAACATGAGCTTAGTGCCAAGCTTCTTCTATAGTGTTCTTTAAAAGAAGCTTGTGAACTTTGAATTACGATTAGGCATAAGATTACTTGGTACTTCATGCAACTACACGATCTTTTGTAAAAAGAGGTTAGCAACAAATAGAGTAACATTGGTTTTGAGGCAGGGGATGAAGTGGCTCATTTTGCTAAACTGATCAATCACCACTGTGATAGAATCATGTCTCCTTAATGTTATGGGTAAGCAAAGCATGAATTCCATGCTCAGATTGGTCCATGGCCATTTAAGTATAAGCAGAGGTGTATACTCTCCATATGACTCCTTCCTTCCCTTAGCTAGTTTACATACTTTGGAATGTTCAAGTATTTTGTATACATCCTTCATCATCCTTGGCCAATAGAAATGTTCTTTTAGTAACTTGGCTGTTCTTTTCTCACCAAAGTAGTCAACTAAGCCCTCACTATGGGCTTCTTAGATAAGTAATTCCCTAATAGAACCACTCAACACACAAGCTTGCTTACTCTTCATTAGAAACCCTTGATTCAAATAGAACTCATCCATTACCCCTCCTATATTGCATTTGGCCACTGAGGGCCGAAAATACAGATTATATTCATACTGATCAGGTAGGGTGTTAAATCTTGGTATTTTAGCTTGTAATGTTGTAATAAGAGCATGCCGACAAGAAAGGGCATTGACTACAGTATTGGTACTCCCGTACTTGTATTTGATGACAAAGTAGAAAGTTTCTAGATATTCGACCCACTTAGCATAGCATTGGGAAATTTTTTGTTTTCCTCTAAGGTGTTTAAGAGATTCATGGTTTGTGTAAATTGGGAACTCTCTCAATAGTAAGTAGTGTTGCTAGTTTTGTAGTGTTGCTAGTTTTGTAGTGCTTGGATTAGGGCATAGAACTCTTTGTCATATGCCGAGTAATTCAGTATAGCACCTCTAAGTTTTTCGCTAAAGTATGTAATCGATTAGCAGTCTTACATAGGAATAGCTCCAATGTTAACTCTGCATGCATTGCATTCCAATTCAAAAACTTTCTCGAAGTTAAGTAAGACGAGTCCTAGGGCAGAAGTCAACTTAGACTTAATCTCATCAAAGCTTTTTTAAGCTTTCTTGGACCATTTGAATTTAGAGTTTTTCGTGGTTTGCTTGGTCAATAGGGTAGCTATGGAACTAAAGTTCTAAATGAATCTTTGATAAAACGAAGCTAAACCATAAAAACTCCTTACTTTGGTAACATTACTTGGCACCGATGTCACATCCTCACTTAACATAGAATGTATTATTATATAAGAATACCTATTAAAAACCAACTCAACTTATTCATTCATTAAAAAAGAAAACTTTATTTATATCATAATGGAGTTGCTATATCATACTGGTGTTCCTACATCAAAGTTCAATTGGACATATGGTTATGACTTATATATACAACCTAATATTTACATTAAAACATGAACCATCCTTTCTATTTTTTTACTTTTCTTTTCATCATCTTCAAAATAGTATGACTCCTAACTTAGTACAGGTTCCATCTCCAACTAATGCGATCGGTATACATCTCCCCTAATATTGGGCCCTTCATGATATTACTAACCTAAGGATAAAACATTTTATCCCCTCAACTACTGAAGCTGAGTGAGAGAGGATAAGAAACAATACAATATAGACAATATCACTACTGAAACATTTCCATCATAACAAACAGGTTCAGCTTCACATATACATTAGCCCAACCAGGCATTTATTGCTAGCAATGCAGCACAGTAAGCTTATGTACGTAGCATGCATCAGTACTAATATCCTCTTCCTTTCCAATATACTCATCCAGTTAGTTAACATACCCCAGCATCTAGATACAACATCCCAGAACCTAAGGCAATAAGGAGATGCTTGAGAGTAGGACCTTTAACTTTGGTTTACCAAATTAGACTATATAATGTAGTCTACCCAATTAGAGACTTAACCAATCTTTCAGTTTTATTCAACCTAGTTATCTTCGTTTAGTTTTCAATCACTCCTTAATGGATATCTAATATCTTACTTAGGGTTCACTTAAGTGAACACCTAGAAGATTGGGTTAATAATCACTCAATTTTCTAAGTTAGTACAATCATTCTTAAACACCACATCAACACCCAACATAGCAGCATAACAGTTTAACCAAGATATAGTAATCATCATTCAAAATCACCACATCTGCATCCATTATAGTAATGTATCGATTCACCCAAAATATAGCCATATTCAATCAATATAGCTTTAAACAGTATGTAGTGTTATGAATGACAATATATCTACTCTAAGCATGGGTTAGATCCACTTACTTGGCCTTAATAGTAGTGCAAAATCCTAAACTTCATGATATGGTCCTTTCTTACTTATCATACCTAGGAAAATATAAACATAATCTCCAAGTCAACTGCAAGTCGAACCCAACCTCTTATAAGCGTTCATTATCTCATTTTTAAACTTCATTTGATCACTTCTTACTCATTTCTTATCTGATTTCAGTAAACTTTAGATCACAACAATCGTTATTTCGAGTGCTATTAATAGATCACAAGAAACAAGATTGGTAAACATGATTACAAGCTCAAAAATACCCTTTCTCATTATTGACTCGATCGTACGTTATCATAGCTTCGAAATTAACCTGAATAAGCTTTAGTTCTAAATTAAAAACTCTAAAAATTATACTTTCCAAACTTGACCAGCAACCCTTAATATAATCAAAAGTGTTCATTTTACATGAATTTGACAAATATTTTACTAGTGCTAAATATTATATTACATATTAAGCTAATATATAGGTTTTTATTAGGATAACACATAATCAATAGTAAACAAGCCTGATTAAGTTCAAGAAAAATCATATAGACTCAAAAAAATATGTTATTTAATTATTGATTATGAATTACACTAAATTAGCTATTATCTAATTTTACTAAAATAGTGATTTAGCTAGAAATTATCAAAATTTCAAGAAAATAAATAAATTTATATGTGAGATAAAAATTAAGTAATCCAAATATCTTTATAAATTTTCAAAAGTTAAAACATGTGGGGCTCATTCGTTAATTTCACCAAAAATTAATTATTTCAACAATTTGGTAAAACTAACAGTTTTATGTAAAATAATTATAAAAATTACAAAACATGCTTAATTTTAAAAATTCTTGTTACCAAAATTAAACATATATATTAAGTGTATGATATACAAAAATTGAGCTTGAAACAACCTCATTTAACATTTCTAAAAATTAAATAAAAATTTGTCCAAACAAGGAATTTTCTTAAGAATCCTATATTTCTACTAATTATTTAGTTGAAATAAAACTATTATATTAATCTACACATAAAATAAACCAAGAAAACATTTTTTCTAGATTTTTCTAAGCTCAATTAATACTTTTAGAAAAATAAGAATCTTACCAACAAAAAATAGAGCAAGCCGAACCACTACCCTTTAGCCATCGCACCTTGTTGGAACACGTCCTTAGGTAGTGTTTTCTTTGACCTTAAATATTGACCACGACAAAACTCCCATAACCCTTTAGACCAACTAAAATAGATTCCACCCTTAATTTTTCCCCTTTTTTCTTTTTTTTTTATAACTTTTCTTGTATAATTTTTCTAGTGTTTTTAAAATTTTAAAATAGTGAAATTAAGTGTAGAAGATGTATTTATAGAGCTAGGGGAGGTTGCATGTCAAGAAATGATTTCCATGAGTGAATTTCCTACTTTTCCACATTGTAACTAGGTGTTAGGTGTCAATTCCATGTAATCTAGCTTTTGATTCACCATTACAAGTTGAACCCAAGCTGCCACATCATATTTGGATAAATTGATGAGTCACCGATTCATTTTCTAGAAGATTTCCAAATATTTTATATTTATTTATACATATTTTATAATTTATTAATAATATATATACATATTTAATACATATAGTGTATATTCTATGTAAATACATGTGTATAGAATTTTACATTTTTTATAATTATTATCTTTATCGATAACTTGACATTTTTCTTAAATTAATCATTTTTTTTTATAACTTATTTTGAGAAATTAACTTTACTAGGATATTTCTTCTAACTTTTCTAGCTTTATTATGAAGTTTGGACTAAAACAAATAACGTTGCCCGATGCCCTAAATTTAAGGGCTTAAAACCTAAAGTTATCGTATTTGCTTGATGTCATGCCTTGAAGCAGCAGTCGTAACAGCCCCCACCATGTAAACCATCGTACGATAGAAGTTGGCTTTACAACCGCTATTTTAGACCTGATCTATACAAGGCGTCCACGACTAACTCACTTTGAAGGAAACAGTTTGTAATTTAAATGAATCATTTATCTAAGAAAGTGAGGAAATATATATATATATATATATATATTATAATACAGTTATTGCAATTAAGGTTTACAATATTTCTCCGTCATATATTTCCTAGTTATTACATTATTCAAAAATGAAAAGTTCTAAAGTAAAAGCTTAAACCTTAAAAATATAAAATATATGTTTATTCTTCACATGTTTTTCCTCACTCCCTAGGATCCAGCAGTTGCTAGCTTTAGAGTAGTTGTTGCCGCTTCTTAGCCAGCACCTGCACGACGTCTACAGGGATGTGAGCAACCACAGCTCAGTAAGTAGAGACGGAGGACTTAAAACTATACCAAAAACACAATAAGGTTTTCAATCACTTATTAGATGCAATGCATGTGCAAGCAAATGCCATCACATGACGTTGTCCGGCCCGTCGTGAGATTAGAGAAATTGCGCCCGCTCTAATCCGGGTTGAGGAGTTACCATTAATGCAACAGCTCACGACCAAACCCAGGCTTGTGTAATGGAGACCTTGCTTCTCCCGCGACTACCTTCGAACCACTGCCTTCACCCTCGCCGCGACCTCCTCTCTTGTTACTTAGTTCGACTGAGGATGAAGAAGGGACCATTTTACAATTCTACGCTATCCCTTCCGAAGGGGTCGGTATTTGGCCGGAGAGTCCTAAGTTCCCTTAATGGGTTGCCATGCATGTTCAATTATGATTACTGGTCGTATATTTGATTAAGTCCAATTTAGGGTGATTAATCATTACATACAATTCATACAATATGTGCCAAAGCAACAAACAGAATCATAGCATCACCCATAATCAAGCACATGCACACATTCAACTATCTAACAAGCACAACTAAGCATAATCTTAAGCCTCCAAAATACAGTATCGTATTAATCCCAACTTACCTCGACTCCTCGCTCACTCACTCGAGGTCCGATTTGCTCAGGCCATCGCCGATTATCCCTATAACACAAACGTGGTTTCAGCTTTTCATATAATTATTATAAGTTTGTTTTATCCTATAACGCTTATTGTTATGTGTTGTTTAGGGTTTAATATACCTAATTATCTAGGTCTTAAGTCTTTTATAATTATTCTAGGTTTGGGTTTAGGTTTGGGTTCGGTTTCGATTTCCGCATCAATTTCTAAATTAGGTTTTAGTTCGATTTCTAAATCCTAAACATGCTCGAATCCTAATGTGAAATTAGTCACATTAAGCTCGAGTATCCAAATATCCTATTGGGTTTTAATTTAGTATTCCAAGCTAATCGGTACACGCTAGTCCTAATTGAGGTATCGGATTTATTCCCGATGTGTAAAAATCTTACATTTTGAGATATTTACTTAAAATTAAATATTATTTCAGATTTATTATTTTTCTGATTTCTATTATAATATTATCTAAATAACCTTATCTTTTTAGATTTATTAATTTACACTTTCACATATTACTAATTCCTTATATTACTTGCCTAATTTCCCTAATTAACCATACTTAGTACCCAAAGGCTAGGATTAGGGTTCCACTTCAGAGATTAACATTCCTAAACATATAATTAATATCCTAATCAGTAATTAACATCCTAATCACCTAATTAACCCTAAATCACCCAATTTTTCTATCATTTTAGGGCTAAAAATTAACTTAAAAATTTCGAAAATTAATTTAAAAAAAAATGGCTTCATAGCACTGTTCTATATCATATGAGCATCCTACAGAAAAAATTTGAGCTCCAAACTACACTCCTAAGCCTATTTATTTTTTAGTTTAATCATGCTCGGTTTTGAACAATTTGTTAAGGAACCTATATTTCCAGACATAATTAAACTAAATCAATATTTTTCCCTAAATCTACATACAATAAAACCTCAAAATAACAGGTTTCATAATTTTTTAGGCAAAATAACTAATTTTACAAAATTATACAAAAATCGGGTGAATAAATGATTAACCGGTTCGAAGCTTTCTAGCCGTCCAAACCCGATCCAATGTTGTCAGCTGGTCTAGGCGGTGGTTCTAGTGTAGGGTGGTGGTGGTGGTTCGATCCCAGGTGGTGGTGAGTGGTGGGTTTAGTTCATTTGCCTAATCTGCACAGTTTTCTTTTTCTAGATTTTCTCTCGATTTTTTCAGTGTCTCGATTTTTTCAGTGTTTCAATTTTTCTCAGATCCTAAACTGACCAAATGACTTCTAAAAAGTTTTTCCTTATTTATAGACAATTGTAGTAATTAATATGCATTAATTTGATAAGACTTTGCCCCAATTCTTTGATTTTTGGCTTTTTGTTTGTCTAATTCTCATTGGCTAATTTTTCTTTTTCTGATTTGAACCTGCCACGACCTGATCTTGGTTTAGCTTATCATCTTCTGATTTTTTTTTTATTTTTCCATAATTATTTTATATTTTTCTTTAATTATTTGCTTAGTTTTCGGCCAATTTAGGTAATTACGTGTATTTTTATCTACACGTAAATACATGTGGGGTACACGTGAACATTCCTAAATATTATTTTGGTCATTCTAAAATTTTTAGTATACATATAATCTATCTCTAGTAATTTATTAATTATTATATTACACTTTTCGCCTTTTCGGTAATTAGCAATTATTATACTTAAAATTTAAAAATTTTATAGTCTCCTATTTTATTACTTATTTTCTTAAATTTAAGTTAACGGGGTTATTTTTACTAATATTTCTCTCAATAGTTTATAATTTGGGGTTTAATCAAATTCCTTAACCGATCATCCAAAACCTTATATTCTATGTTCAATTCTACGGTCAATTGACTTAGCTTTGGGGCTTATACTTGAACCTTAAGGTATTACATCCTACCCTCTTACAAAAATTTCTGTTCTTAAAACTTCCGCAATCTTGGACTTTTAAATTCAACCCTAACACTATGCTTTTGTTACACAACTTTAATTCCTACATTATAACACAATCATCTGCTATTAGTAAAGGGTAAAATCTTTTGATACCAACTCTTGTATCTTGACCCTAAATTTATTAATCCTAAAAACTTTCTACTTTAGTTTACATGCCCTACTACTTTCTTCATCTTATGTTTCTAACTTGTATAATATAAGCTTAATATAACTAGTTTGAAACTTTCCTTACCATGTCCATTCCACATTTTTGTTCAAGTCATCTCTCCTTAACACTAGTCCTTTACTTTAACTTTGTTAGGTTCTTATCCAAGTACTATTGTCATCTTATAATTGTTCATGATTTTACCCTTATCATTGCTCATATTGAACTAGCATATTCCTATACCACTCCTTTATCACTATCCAACTAGTCCTTTCACTTAATCCTCACTTCATTCCTTTAGTCGGTTCAGACTCTTACATTAGTTAGTTTTATAAAACTCATAGTTATCCTTTCTCTTAATTCATTGTCTATCCCATAGCTTGTCAACATGTCTTTTCACCTCATCCCTATTACCTATGCATTTTCTAAGTCTTAATTTCCACTTAAGGTAAATATAACAAATTCAATTTCTTCACATCTACAGTTCTTATATCACAATCAGCACTTAATGATCACAATTAAGATCTTAGGCACTTCCTAGAGTTAACACATATATCAGTAAGAATGAATTTGGAAAATTTGAACTCTTCACCAACTTATACATCAAGGAGATAAAGAATGACTCAAACCAAGTAGACTCGACTAGATTCAACATAAATTGATAGAACTCTTGATGAAGAAGACTCACAAAGGCACTCGACACTTTTCTAGCTAACAATTGACATGACAGAACTCATAAGGATAGGAAATTTATCATGAAAGACATAAGCGTTGTAACAAACATGAGTCTTATCAAAGGAGTTATGAAAGTCATAGATTTATTATACTGTGCTTGCTTATCACATGTGCTAACGGTACATGAAAGGTATATTCTTGTATTGTTGTAGTCATATTTCTTATTAACTTCACATACTTTATCATATTTTGACTCCTCAATCTTATAATTAACTATACCTTATAATCACAATCTCATTCTATATAAGATCAATCTCTAAATTAGTCTCTTATGATGCTTCTAATAAAAATTCTAATTAATTCTCAGAACTCGCTCCTAATTATCCATCTTCATCATTTCTTGGCATTCTATTCATTCTAATAACAACTTTAGTCTATCTCACTATAACATGGATATGCCCTTCAAGATCTCCTCTTAACTGCCTACTTTCAACTCCTCCCCTACAAGTTCTTTTTCTTTTGACAATTTCTCTCAATACTTAAGTTTTCCATAAATCTTCTATGATTCCCTTCTTATTAGTTTGCTTAAATGCTACTATCCTTTCCATACATTCAACATTTGCTCTATCTTTACCTTTATTATCACATCTAAATCTTTTATATCTAAGACAAACAACTCTATAATCATCTCATGAGTATTTAGATTCACATTCTCCATCCTGTAATTTATGTTGCACTGCTTGTTCTTCTTTAGTAGGGGTTGTAACTATAAATTCTAAAGTTTCTATAGAAAGTTTATTTCTATCAAAATATTCTTTTGAAATATACAAGTGAATTGCCCTTGTATCAAAAAGAGTATATGTATAGGCATAACTATATCCTACATATACCAGTCATAAAACAATTTATAATAATTATATTATTACTTTTAAGTATTCCTTATCTATCAACTATTAGCTATTAGGTACTCGAATACTCTAAGTTATCAAGTTCAAATGTCATACTTACCATACTATGGTCATTTTTAACTTCGTCTTGTTAAACAGGGTAAGCATACACCTTACCTTGCTCCCTAAGCTTGGGTTCTTTCCCTCTAAGTCGTTTTTTTCCCATCACCCGATCTTAATCTATTAGCTTAGTTTTACTATTGAACTAGTCTATCTTGTTACTGTCCTACATAACGTTGAGCAATATGCCCTTGTTGATGGTATCAGTAACAGTATATACCTCTCAAGTTAGGATTTTTACACCGCTTAGCTAGATGCCTAGTTTTACCGCACTTATAACACTTCCCTCTCAACTTCGGGCATTCCTAAGCTCAATGTTCACCAGTACACTTCCAACAAGATTGTATTGTTGATAGGGACCTTTTACTTCCTTTTTGCGGATTGATTGAAGGGTAGATTGCTTTTACTACTAGAACCAACATCCAACTTTCTTTTCTTATTATCAATCTCATCCATGGCCCATCAAAGATTACGAGCTTGCTTAATCAAAAGAGTGTCATTAACAACATTAGTATATCTTTTCATCCTAATCCTCTTCAACTCTATTTAGTAATAAAGATCAAACTTAACCTTGAACTGCTTAACTTTAGAAACCTCATTGTTTCACACAACTTTAGGAGTGAAGTTTAATAACCTATTGAATTCCCTCTCATACTCTTCAATTGTCTTACCTCACTAGCTTTGCTTATAATATTCTCCACACATTTATTCTCTTACATACTTAAGAAAATAATGTTCTAGAAAAGCATTTCTAAATGTAACCTAACTAGCAAGTGCTAGTGAATTCCATCTCCTTGCCTCCTACCAATTATTTGCGTCTTCATCTAACAAAATAGCAGCTATCCTAACTTTCTTATTTTCCTCAACGTCACAAAGTTCAAAACCATTCTTCAGTGAATAAATCTATTATTTTGCCACCAAAGGATCGGTGTTATTTCCATAAAATGGTTTCACTATTTGCTACGCTTAAGCTAACTTATTTCCATCTCCACCAACTCCTGCCAATGTAGTCATAATCTACTATACTAATTCCTCTATATGTCATGGTAGCATAAGCTTAGATTGTAGCTATTGTGATAGTTCATCCCTTTATTCCTTAGATACTCGATTTATTGGTAATCTTCCATGTCCCTTCGGAATCACCTTTCTAAATAAACATTACATAAAAGTCTATTAGTAACTACTATAGTTGTTTTACTAAGCTATGACTCTTTATTACCTAACTACCTCACACATCTCACATTGCCTAAAAGTTATGGTCCCTAATTAATGCTTTAATACCACATAAAGGATGTCACATCCTGACTTAGCACAAAATACACCATCACACAAGAATACGTGTTTAAAACTAACTCATCTTGCTCATTTAACAAAAGAAAACTTTATTCATGTGATAATGGGGTTGCTATATTAGAATTCAATTAGATATATGGTTACAACTTATATATATAACCTAATATTTACATAAAAACATAAACCATCCTTTTTATTTTTATTTTTTTGTTATCTTCAAAATAGTAAGACTCCTGACTTAGTACGGGTTCTATCTAAAAGTCATTGACTCTAACTAATGCTTTTGGTATACGTCCCCCCTTGGTGTTAGGCCCTTTACGATACTAATAATTTAAGGATAAAATATTTTATTCCCTCAATTGCTAAAACTGAGTGAGTGTGGATGTGGATAAGAAATAATACAATATAGATAATATCACAATTGAAACATTTCAATCTTAACTAGCGGGTTCAATTTCACATATACATTAACCCGACCAAGCATTTATTGCTAGCAATGCAACATGCTATGCTTATGCACATGGTATGTATTGGTACCAATATCCTATGTCATTCCCATATACACATCTATTTAGTCAACATACCCAAACATCAAGATACAATATCTAGGAACCTAGGACAATAAGAAACTGCTTGAGAATAGGACCCCCGTCTTTATTTCACCAAATTAGACTACATAATGTAGTCTACCAAATAGGAGAGACAACAAGGAGCTACTTAGGAATAAGACCCCCATCTTTGTTTAACTAAATTAGACTACACAATGTAGTTTACCAAATCAGAGAGACAACAAGGAGCTTCTTAAGAGTAGGATCCTCAACTTTGTTTTACTAAATTAGACTACATATTATAGTCAACCAAATCAAACGATCAAACAGTCAAGTTGCTTGGGTAAGGAGAATCTATATGCTTCCAAAAACTGCGTTCATAAAGCCATGATTTTTCTTAATCAATTGGAAGCCTTATTTTGAAAATTCTAGCTCATAGGTCCCTTTTATGCGATGCCATGCTATGTAATAACTACTCAAGTATATCATTCAGCACAACCAATCTTTAAGTTTTATTCCACCTAGTTATTTGAGTCTAGCTTTTGATCTCTCTCTAATGGAAATCTAATATCTTACTTAGGGTTCACATAGGTGAACACCTAAAAAATTTGGTTAGTAATCACTTAACTTTCTAAGTTAGTGCAATCATTTATAAACACTACATCATCAACAAACATAACAACATAACAATTTAACCAAGATATAGTTATCATTATTTAAAATCACCACATCAGCATTTATTATAGTAACATATCAATTTACCTAAGATATAACCATATTCAATTAACACAACATCAAATAGCATACAGTAATATGAGTAGCATTATATCTACTTTAAGCATAGGTTAGATCCACTTACTTGATCTTAATAGTAGTGCAAAATGCTAAGCTTCACAATGTGATCTTTCCTTACTTATCATACCTAGGAAAATATAAACACAATTTCCAAGTCAACTATAAGTTAAAGCCAAACTCTTATAAGCTTTTACTATCGTGTTTTTAAACTTCATTTGATCGTATTGTACTCATTCTTTATCTGATTTTAGTAAACTTTATATCATCATAATCATTATTTCAAATGCTATTGATATATCTTGAGAAATAAGATTGGTAAATATGGTTAAAAGCTTGAAAATACCCTTTCTCGTTACTAACTTGGTTGTCCATTATCATAGTTTCGTAATTAGCCCTAATTTCGTAATTAGTCCGAATAAGCTTTAGTTCTAAACTAAAAACCCTAAAAATCATACCTTCTAAACTTGACCAACAACCCTTAATATACCTAAAAATGTTCATTTTACATAAATTTGACAAATATTTTACTAGTATTGATTACTATATTACATATTAAGCTAATATATAGGTTTTTATTAGGAAAATACCCAATAAATAGTATACAGGCCAAATTAAGTCCATTAAAAATCCCATAGTCTCACAAAAATACGTCACTTAATTATTGACAATGAATTACATTAAACTAACTGTTATCTAATTTTACTAAAATAGCGGTTTTAGCTAGAAATTGCAAAAATTTCGAGAACATAAAGAAAAAAATATAGATGAGATAAAAATTAAGTGTTCCAAATATCTTTATAAATCTCCAAAAGTCAAAACATGTAGGGCTCATTCATTAATTTCATCAAAAACTAATTATTTCAACAATTTGGTAAAACTAATAATTTTTATCCAAAATAATTATAAAAATTGCAAACATGCTTAATTTCAAAAATTCTTATAACCACAATTAAATATATATATTAAGTGTATTATATACAAAAATTGAGCTAGAAACAATATCATTTAATATTTTTAAAAATTAAATAAAAATTCTTCCAAATAGGGTGTTTTCTTACGAATCCTATATTTCTACTAATTATTTAGTTAAAATAAAATTATTATATTAATCTACACATAAAATAAACCTAGAAAACATTTTTTTCTAGATTTTTCCAAGCTCATTTTCTATTTTTAGAAAAATTAGAATCTTATGGGTAGAAAATAGAGTAAGCCAAACCACCGCCTTCCGACCACTTTTTGGTCGCCGTACCTTGTCGGAACACCTCCTTAAGTAGTCTTTTCTTTAACCTCATATGGTGACCACTTAAAAACTCCCACAACCCTTTGAACTAGCCAAAATAGATTCTACCCCTGATTTTCCTTTGTTTTTCTTATTTTTTTCCATTTTTCCCTAATTTTTCTTATGCAAATTTTCAAGTTCTAGGATTTGTTGAATAGGCTAGCCCCTTCATTTCTATTGGAAGTACCTTCTTTGGTAGGCTTTGAGTTTTGGGCTTCGGCCCTGATGAAAGTTTCTAACAATGGAGGGAAGGCCATTGGAGCATAATACAACCTATCACCTTTTCTGCCCTTAGCTTACATTCTTTGCAATTCTTCCATTGGGGTTGGAATATACCTTAACCCATAGGTTCCAAATTGGCCTTCTTTGAATTTTGGCCTCTCTTCCTTTTGTTGATTAGTGATCATGCACACCTCGTTAAACATTTAGAGTCCAAAGTCCTCTTGTTCTTTTGTATCAATATAGGGTATGGCTGTCTCTTTATAGATTTCATAATTTTCGTCACCCAGAATTGTGATGACCCGGCCATTAGAGATAAACTTAACTTTCTGGTGAAAAGTTGATGGTATAGCCCCTACTAAATGTATCCAAGGCCTTCCCAATAACAAATTGAAAGTCCTTAGAATGTCCAAAACCTAGAATGGCATGTTGAACGTCTATAGGCCGATATCAACTGGTAAGTCGATCTCCCCTATTATCTCTCTCCTAAATCTATCAAAAGCTCTTACCGTTGTTAAACTTAGTTTAATAGCAGTTATATCGGCACCCAATAG
Source organism: Lumnitzera littorea (assembly GCA_024138015.1). Classification (NCBI taxonomy): domain Eukaryota; kingdom Viridiplantae; phylum Streptophyta; class Magnoliopsida; order Myrtales; family Combretaceae; genus Lumnitzera; species Lumnitzera littorea. The sequence goes on from JAMXBB010000007.1 coordinate 17,512,415, forward strand.
ATCTAGGGTAGCCAAAGGATGGACATTTAGAGATGACCCATTGTCGATGAGGACTCTTGTTGTGATGATGTTATTTATCCTTACTATTATGAATAGAGGCTTTACGTGCTAAGTACTGTCTTCGCCCAGTTCCTTGGTGGAGAAGAAAATTTGGTCCATAGTGAGGATGGAATTGGTAATAGAGCCAATCCTTTCAACCGGGATTTTATGAGGGACCTTAACACCCCTTAGTGTTTTGAATAAGGCTTCTTGGTATAGGTTTGATGCCATTAACAGACTCATGAGGGATATCTATGTTGGAGTCTTAGTGAGCTAGTCCATTATTTTATGCTCACTAGACTTTATCATCTTGGTGAAGGCAGTTAATCCTTCTTCATGTTCAACTTATTCAGTGCTTGGCATTTCCAGCATAACCTTCTTTTTCAGGTCTTCCCTCGGATTATAGATTCCACCAGAGCAAATGATCCCCCCTACAAGCGAGCTTGATTGCCCCTGGTTTATTTCTTAGTAGTTGAGGAGGCTAGCCTTATAATTTTCAAGGGCTACAAGCACGTAAAAGGTATACCTTTTAACTTGTGGGACCTCTTTTTTGTAAAATATATAAACCTTCGGTTCTTAGTTTAAACCGATCATGTTGATGGTAGATTTTGAGTGGTTAGATATCATATTGATGATGGGTCTATGGTTTAGTAGCAAGTTGTTGACATTTGGGGTAGGAGCCTCCACAAAATCTAGTTGTATTGTACCTTCATCAATCAAGTCTTGGATTTTGTTTTTCAACCTCCAGTATGAATTAGTTAAATGGCCTACTTGCCCCAGATGATACTGACATCTTGCATTGGGATTAAAGAACCTCGGCCTGTACCTTTCACTAGGAGCCTCAGAATGGAGCAGATTATCTCTCCTTAACTTCTCGAGCACCTGATTGAGTGGAATAGGTATTCTAGTGAACTGTCTCGAGGCTCTGCTAGCCTGTGGTTGGCTTTTGTACTATGGTTGAGTTGGCGGGGGATTCGTTTTAAAAGAAACTTGGGAGTTAAGTCTTGTATTCGAGTTAACTATGCTGACAGTAGCTTCTCTAAGCTTGTTGGTTGTGGGTTTAGTAAAGGGTGATCTTCTATCTGCTGTCTCTTGTAGCTTGCCAGAGGAAATGGCACTCTCAATTCGATATCCCACTACCACTACTTCCACAAAGCAGCTCTTTTTCAATCACAAGAGTAGATACCCTTGCAGTTAGGGACCTCTACTTTTGAGCATATTCTTTAAAGGATTCATTGTGCCTCTTCCTTAGGGCAACCAAATCCATCATTGTTGGTGCCACTTCGATGTTAAATCTATATTGATCATAGAATGCTTTGGCCAGCTTCTCCCATGTATTCACCTGATTTAGGTCTAATTGAGCGTATTAGGTTAAGGCAAGGCCAGTCAAGCTGTCCTGAAAGGTCTGTACCATGAGTTGATCATACTGTGCATACTTACCCATCTTGCGTATGTACAGTCGGGTATGTAGCTTGGGGCATCTAGTCCTGTTGTATTTTTCAAAGTTAAGTGTTTTGAACTTTTCCGTAAAGCTTCCATAATCATAGGTAGAGAAGTCTGTTATGTTAATACGCTCGAATCCATCATACCCCTCGAGCATTTTCATTTTTTCTATAATTTATTGAGTTAGCCGCTTCTCATGCTCTTTCAATTTATCCTAGTCAGCTTCAAGCTTTGGGTTGATTGGGAGTGAGTAAGTATTCGGCTCAAAAAATAGATTGGCCTTTAGAAATACCCCTTCTATTTCAAAGGATTCGAAGCCTTGATTGACTTTAGGGTAGGCTTCTTCTGTTTCGAGGGGTGAGGCTTTAGTGTTCTTTCCATATCGGGTTTTGGAACATTCTTCATTTGATGGAGCCATAAACCTAAGCAAAGAGATACTGTTAGCAAGAAAGCTCAGTTGATCTGCAATCTTTCCTACTGTTCATTCCAAAGATTGGAACCTCAACTCTGTGGTGTTAATAACCTTGGGGTTGTCATTGTTGTTGTGGTTGTTGTTTCCTTCCTTGGCTATTTTGGTTTAAGAACAAGTTTTAATGGGGCTTCTTTGGAAAGTTCGACATTTGGGAGCTATCTTAGCAACTTAGGTTAAAACCACTTCTCAACAAGTTAGCACATGGATATTTTAATTTTTGAAAAAAAATACAAATGAATGAAATGTAAGTGAATCACGTGAATGAAAAGGAGAGGATCGGTGAATGATTAATAGAACGACAAGTTATTTATTATCTTTAGATTCCTAGAGTCTTATTACATAAAAGAAAGGAAAAGGTACAAATTCATTTATTCTAATTTTCTTTTTTTTTTTTCTATAGGTAGATGACATTTTTTTCTTCTTTTGGCCACGCTTAATCGCTTCTTCAAACTCTTGAATTTTCTTCTGCGCCATCTTCAGTTGGTGTTCCAGGGCATGCGACCTTTGTCTAGATTCTTGGCATAGGTTTTCCCATTTGTCTTTCTCATCATAGAAGATCTCCATACAAGCTTTCATTTGGTCCATATAGGTTACCATTTTAGAGTTAGGGTACACGGGGGAGGTTTGAAGGACTTTTGGTGCCCAATATCACATTGCGTCTACCTTGTGAAGTTGATTGTATAAATACTCTTTGGTAACCTGGTGTTTGTCCAAGTCTCCTATGAACTCACTTAAATCGACGTTTGGGCTTATAGTCTGGGTGTCCCACCAAGCTTTGATCTTGTGCAGTTTAGATGTCTTTTATGTTGAGTAAGGCCCTTCAAGATTAAGAGTGAGTGGCTCTAATGAAAGTTTGTGAACTATGTCCTAGATTCCTCCAAATTGTCTTACCATGTTGTTGGGTAATAGCTTGTACACCAACTCATTCCGATAAGTGGCACAGCATGGTAATTCTTGCAAATCAGTATGACCCTAGTGTAATTGCTCAACCTGGTAGTCCACAGTATGTCTTATACTTAGAAATCTCGTAAAACCTCTATCTAGAGAAGGGTAAGGATATCTTCTGGTAATTTGATCAATAAGATCAATCTTATTTACAAATGCTCCCCTTATTAAGTCTAATAGAAAGCATTTGATGTGACTAACGAACTATACCACTAATAGTGCCATGCTTGACTTGAGATCTCCGCAGCCCCTTTTCTTAAGGAAATTAAGGTTCTTTATCTACTTAACAAATAAGGTAGGAATATAAGACTTATCTTCCCAGAATTGAGCTACTAACTTTGTCACTCTAAAGTGTATAAGAAAAGACCCACTTAGAAACAAGATAGTGGCAAATACTGCTAGTACAAATGCTTTGATTTGGTTTTCTTTCCAATTTCCAAGAAACAGAGCTTGTTTGTTGGAGCTAGGCTCATTTTGGAACCAATGGACTAGATCCCATATCTTGATGGCATTTTTGTTGCAATCATCTAAGGCCCCATTTATCTTAGTCTTACAGATCCCTAAGAATTTTGAAAAAATGTAGGTTGAGTCGAAGCTGAGCTTCGAGATGTATATTTCATCTAAAGAAGGAGCTTAGAGCAGTTGCGTGTACTCTTCTAGAGTTGGGTTGATCAAATGTAGTCCAAATTAAAAAGTCACTTCTTTAGGCTCCTAGAAATAGACTAAGGCCTTTACTAGTATGATGTTAACCTCAACTTTGGCTAATGAGAGTATGGGTCTAATTTTATTGGTAATGAACTATTGCTCGCTTAGGTTGAAGGTCTAAAACCACTGGCTGAGTATGGGCTTTGGGTTTATAAGTTTGTGGATATGAATTTCCTTGGCAAAAACCCTAGCATTGGATGAGCTAGCTATTTCTGAAACATTATAAAAAAGCATAAATTACAAGGAAAAGACTAATTACAAGAAAAGAAAATATACAAGACCTCCTATGTACATCAATTCTAGGAAGAATATAGGAAACGAAACTCTAGATCTTTTCATTTTTTTTTTCCTTTTTTATATAACATTGCTGCTTTGTTAGTTAATCATTGACCCCATGAAATGTAATACATGAAAGGTGAGTTCTCACGGTCCTTAAACTTTGTGACCTCACACATTTACAAAAAAAAAAAAACGGTTCCTTAATCACATTGAAGTTTAAGTGAGGTAAACTAATTAACCCCAAACGATGGTTGTCCCACTATGCCTCGAACTTTATACAATGGATCCCCGTCCTAAGGTCATAGGATGGCCTAAGTTTGACTGTATCTATCATGCATTCATGATGCAGTAAAATAAATCCCTCCCCTCAAAATACATAAAACCAATACCTAAAAAAAGAAAAAATGTTAGTACGAAATAAAAAAAGTAAATAAATTGCATTTAAGGTCATTTTAGAGATTAATCTTAATTTTGGAAAATCGAATGGCTAACCCTCTTGATGTCCCTAGTGGAGTTGCTAAGTTATCGAGCCTAGTTTTTCACCCTCCAAGTTTTTTTATAAAATTAGGTCTTCTCTAAACTGATTACTACTAAACCCTATCCGTTTAATACTGATCCTCGATTAAGGTTTAAAGAAAACCATTTTTTTTTCAACTTGAAAAGATTTGGAGTCGCCACCTAATCGAAGTCGAGAAAATGGGTTAAGTTATAGCTAATTGGGTAGATTAGTTATAATTTAGCCACCGGTCTATTGATTAAAAAACCAAGTTATAAAATGGCTACCCTTATGGGTACTATTGATTTTTCAAAATTAACTTTAATCTTTAAAAATTACCTTTTTTATTTTATAAGATAAAACTCAATTTAATTATTCTAATTGAACAAATGAAATAATCTAAACTAAAGAAAAAGGAAAATTAGGTTTTTTCATTTTTATTGTCGTCTTGTAGGTGCCTATATACCCGCTATTCAGGATTAGACACTCGTAATTCTTTTAATGAAAACTTTAGTGGGTTACATTGATTTTAATTTTTGAAAAAAAGTTAAATTTACATTTTTAGTTCAATTCGGTTTATTTGAGGAAATTTCAAAAAAATGAAAGTCCTAAATTGAAATTTTCATTTTTTGAAAAATCTAAAAAATGCCTTAATTTTGAAAAATGGTTGATTTATTTTATTTTCTTTATTTTTATAGAAAATCAACTTTTCTAAGTGATAAACAAACAATTATTTATTCTTATTTTATTTATTTTTCCTTATTTATTTGTTTTTTCTTTATCCTCTTTTATCACTTAATCTATTTATTACTTATTATATCTTATTTATTTATTAAACTAGTAAAAAATAAAATAAAATTACTTTTTTTTTCTTTTTCTTCTTTTCTTTTCTTCACTTTTTTCTTCTTTTTCTTTTCTCTCTTTTTTTTTATGGTGTTATTACATTTATACAAAAAAAAAGCAACTAAAAAAAAGAAATGAATAAAATAAAATAAAAAAATAAAACAGAGAGAGGATCGGAGCTAATTCAGACCAGGAGAGACGTGAGTCAGATCTCAAATCTCAGGTCGGGTTAGACACATGGATTAGGTAGGGTCAAACGCATGGGTCGGATTCCACTATCTTCAATATAACGGCAACTTGGGGTCGATTCCAACTGTTCTAGTAGCCAAATGGAGGGGGTGAGTAGTTTTTTGTGAGTTTTAGATTGGGAATAGGGGGGAAGGTTCAACGCCAAGGCTTAAGGTAGTCATTTAGCGATTGTGAGAAGTGGTGGTCGATTGTAGTGTTAGGTAGCACGTGGTGTAGCTATTAGAGGCTAGTGGTTAGTTAGGTTGGGGGTTTTAGAGGTCGAGGAGAGTTATGGTGAGTTAGTTTTACTTCATTATGGTGGTTAAGATAGTGTTTAAAGCTAAGGGTTACGGTGGTTAGGGTTAAGTGGCGGCGAACTTGGTAACATTGTTAGGGTGCACGGCAGAGGTTGAGAGGAGTTGGGTTAGGGAGCCGATGGTGTGGGGAAGCTAATGTAAGTGGTAGCTCTGCTCGAAGTTGAGTAGAAAGAGAGAGAGAATCGTGGTTAGAGAGAGAAAATGGGAGAGAGAGAGTTTATCGAGTGATTCTGCTGGTTGTGTGTGATTGTGTATGTCTGTATGAGCTCCCTTAACACCATTTTATACTTGAATTGATCTTAGAAATAAAGGAAAGTTAGAATCAGATTTAATGAAAAATGCTTGAAAACTTAGTTTTTTCTGATTTTTTGAGCTCGAATTAATTTTTTTTTTTACCTAACTTGAATGCATTAAAGGGCTCGATTCATAGTAGGCTATGTCTAGCTTGCAATTTCGCCATTGATTTGGTGAAATTGCAACAAGAAAGGGTCCAAAAATTGTGTTGAAGTAGGCGGTCTGAAGAGGAAAGTGCTAGAAATCTAAGGAAAATGAAAGAAGGAGGGGGAAAGAGAAGGGAAAGATGGGAAAACGAAGGAAAAAGGAAAGAAGGGGAGGGGAAAAATGGGTTGACGTGGCACCACGTCAACCGTGTTAGCCAAACCCGATGTGCCATGTGTCATTTGTAATATGTGGCAGATAATGTGGTACACTACGTAGATGTCACGTAGCGCTATGTCAATAAAGCCGTCTAATCCAATGATATCACGTGTCAGAACGCATGCCTCAATAAGATCCTGTTACGTGGCAGTATGTTAGTCAATAGAAAATAACTAATTCATATGCTTAATCATTAGGCTGTTAGCTTGTGCTTTGTCTATATATGTAATCAAATTGTATATATAGACTTCAACTCAAGCTAGATTTAAATCTAAACTCAAGTTCAATAACCTAACTTTTAAACTAAAATTAAAATTAAAAATATGTCCTAATAATATGTTATTTTCTAAAATCTTTTACTTGATTTTAATTTTTCTATTTTTTTTGTAATTTTTCAAATTTTTAATTTTTTAAACTTCATTTTCTAACTTTTTATCTTTTTAGGGTTTCTTTTTGAAATTTTCTTATTTTTGAAAATTTTTGTTTTTTTCTATGATCCTTATTTTTTTCTAAATTTCTTAGTTTTTTTAGGTTTTCTTTAATTCCCTATTTTTTGAATTTTTTCTAATTTAGGGCCTATTGAGAAAAAAAAAGAAAAAAAAAAAGAAAGGGGGCAAAAATTTGGTGTTTACACTAATCTTATTAAATTAGACACTTATCTTGCTTCAATTGATTGATCTCACACAATAATTCAACTTTTACTACCATGACTATTATAATCTAATAGTATAAATATTAGTTTATAAGAAAAAACTATTATAATCTAATAGTATAACTATTAGTCTCTAAAGAAATAAATTAGGCTTGATTTTTCACTCCTCTAAAATTGTAATATGGCAATTGGGGAGGAAAAAAAATTAATTAGTGCTTGGATTTTTGTACCTCATACACTATCTTTATTCCTACTAGTATTGAGCTTGTTTTACACCATATATGATTAGATTGACTCACTCATGCTACTTCAATCAAGCATTTTGTTACAATAAGCACGATAATGTTTAAATGAATATATCTTGAGCTTTCAAAAGCTTAGCTCCAATTAGCTTAGCTTGGCTCTAGAATTATTTATAGCTTTTTCATTTATACTAAATAATCTTATAACAATAAAATAATGGCCAAGACTCTTATAATTAACCTAATGATATAAACATTAGTCTCACAACAAGATAAAATAGGTTTAATTACTCTCTCTCCACATTCTGTAAATAATAATTTATTTGGAAAAAATAGTTGAATTAAGTTTATTACCCCTATAAACTTTTTAAATTATATCACCCCTCAACTTTTTAAAAATACAACAATTATAGCCTTACTCTTGCTTATTTGGACACTAACATAACAAATATTCTAATGTGTTATCACTATATCATCACCTCGTTAAAATTATTAATAATTATATGTAAATATTATAAATATATATTAATTAACTTAAAAAATGAAAAATAAAATAAATTTTGAAAAAAAATAAAAGTTTAGAATTTTTCTAAAAAATAGGACCTTGTTAATATATATTGATTAATTAAATTGATAAAAATTAGAAAAACTTAAAATAAAATGAAAAGAAGAAAAGAAAAATTGCAAATTGATCCAGTCAAATGAAGCTAGAAAACAACTAAGAAAATGAACCTAAAACTGAGAGGGTGGACTAAAAATTAATGAAACATGAGGGCATATATCCATTAAAGATATGATATAACAATAAGATGCCTTCAGCCTCTCTTCTTATCCTCTAAGGTCGCTTCTTGTTGAGTAGCCCAACAATAGCATCTGCTTGTTGATGTACACTTTTTTCATTTTCTTGAGATTCGGGTAGAGTTTTGTTACAACATAGCCAAGGTTGTTAAAGTAGCGATTCTACTTAAAATCGTTAGAGGGTTTGCAAAATCAGAACGTAGAAATATAAGTTTATATAATTTATATAAAATAGCTTTAAAAAAACTATATATATACTTGTTTTAGTTATAAAAAAAACTTGAAAATGCATTATGCAAATAAAGAAATGAAGAAATTAAGTTACTTTTTCATAAAAAATTTCTCAATCTATAAACTAACATTCACGAAATAGAGATAAGTAGGGCCAAAACTATTTTTTTTTTCCATTATTTTATTTGAAAAAAGTAAGGAATTGAAAGAAAAACTAATGTTTCAACTTATTTTAAGTTATTAATTTTATAAACTTATATATATGGTTTTTTTTTTATAAACTTTTCTATTGAAGCTAGAATTTGAATAAAAGTTATGAATATCAAAAAAGGGAATAGAAGAGAGAGAGAGAGAGAGAGAGAGAGAGAAGGTAGAGGGGCAACGCAATAGGAAAGATGATATAATACTTTAATAATCATTATAATAGTAAAAACGTGGTTATATTCTTCTTTATTGTTGGCCTATTTAACTCACATTTAGAGAATTGATAAACTTGGTCAAAGACGTAAATTTCTATCAAGTTTGGCTTGTAAAACTGATTAAAACGTAAGTTTCTATAAAAAAATGATTTTATATACTAGTTAATTCGAAAGAACTTTCTAAAATCGTAAACTCATATAATTATATGAGTATAATCACGATTTTGACAACTATAAATAATGACTACTTCTCCTTTTTAGTTTCACCCTAATGAGCCATTTAGTCAATAAGAACTACCATTTTCATTAAGCATATAGGATAGTATCTAATTGGCTCGTTTGGGTTGGAACCTTTATGCTTTAATATTACTTGTCAATGTATAGGAAGTTCACCTCCTTCTTAGGTGCCCATGTGGTGTCCAACCCTCTTTTGTCTCATCATATTTTCTCGAATTGCGAAAGGTGAAATAGTTTTTTTCTCTCCTATTTATCTAAGATTGTCCCCTCTAACTTTAAGAATACTAATCAGCATTATCATTGTCCTTAACTTCTCTATTGATTTTAGCATGTCATAGAAATCATCAGGAGAGTGGCATCAACTCTTGTTTAGTTTGCTCATAAGGGCCAATTTCACTTTAAGAGACTACCTCACCTCACGAGTAAACCACTTGTTAACACCACTTATGTTACGTTAATCCTTAAGTTAAATACCTTTACTTTCATCTAAAACAAGGATATTCTTGTGGATCTTGCCTGCCTGATTTACAATATGCCTGCTATTATGCATGCCTTGTGTTTCATTATCGAAGCAATTTGGTGCTAATCATAAACAAATCAAAATGATCACTGTATTTAGAACTTTGACGCCGCTCGAGGTTGAAAACTCCAAGGAAGCTTTTGACTTGAGCACATCGTTGTACGATGCTCATAGAAACTTACTAGATGCCCATTTCCCGGAACACTTGGTTCACATGTCAATTACAATAAACCTTAACAATACCACGGAAAATCTTCACATGTTTTCCATTGATGAGCAATGTTATCGAGCCTAGATCGAAAGGTGGATTCGAAAGTAAGAAAGGCATAAGAATCAAGATGGTGAATCGAAATTAAATCAGAATCAATAAAAGTATTAAAATATAATTTATATTTATTTATAAAGTAATAACAATTATCTATATTCTTGAGAATCATAAGGTAAGAGCTTTTTATAGTTTATTTTTTGTTTTTCCTTGATTTACATATATTTTTTTTAACAAATTTGTGTAATTTCTAGAAAATATAAGAGAAAATAATATATTTTAGCTCAAAAGAAACCCGACGAGTTCTTACTAAAATCAGGTTAGACTGGTTGGGTCAATTAATCAAACAAGGGTCATTGTTAATAAGAGTTAAATAGATTATATGGATCAGATTTATGGAGAGATCAGGTCTAATTAGGTTAGATTAAGTGAATTAACATATATCTAATAACACTGTTCAAAAGTGACTAAAAAATACTTATTAAGTTATTAAATTAGAAAAACTTTACCTTTTTATGCAATATATTTTTTTTCCCCACGTCTGATGAAAGCATATGAAAGTTTTCTTGTTTAGACTTTTATTAAATGTTCTCCGCACGTTAACGAGATCCTAATCATATTTAACGACATTTTGAGTTATATCTTTCATCTATAGTTCTGTATCGTTCCTTATTTCATGTAACTACTAAGAAGCAAAACGAAAAACGAACGTGAAAAGGAAGGAAAAATATATAGCACACATGACGCGATGCTTCAACTCTGTAATCTTGAATGTCCCCTGCAAGCTCAATTGATTTTGGATAGCAGAAAAAAGAGATTTCCAAATTTCGTATACACCACTAAATTTTTGTAAAAGAAATTTGATATCTATTTCCAATCTATTAGTCTGGAACTACCGTGTAGCTGCATGTGTGAAAAGAACAAAGAAGACATTTGGTCCCTCCTCATTTTTCCTATAACTCCTTTACTTTAGTTCAAATATCATGTGTGGATGTCCCGATTCGATCTATCCAAATGCAAAACTTTCTGAGCTCAATCTCACTATTAGTACTATGCATCACATAAGCGTGGTACCGCACATTATAAAGCACTTGTACATGGCATTAATTTCATTACAAGAAACAAAGACCATACAGGGCGCCAGTCCTGTCTTGAGTCATGGTACTAGCTTGGGGTCCCGAATAATTTTGAACCACGAAAAGACTGACTCCAATATAACTTTAAACATAATTGATTCCTGGGACCATATTACAAACTAACTTATAATATAAAAGAGTTCAATCACGATGACAAATCTGCCAAATTTACAAGTCATGAGAAAGACTCAATGGTAATATACACCGTACCTTATGCATTTTTGTTGTGTAGATATAAAAAAAATGCTATAATATGTGATATATACAGATTACGAATACTAACTAATTTGGAAACTAACTCTTTCATTATTAATCATTTCAACATTTTATTTGTATCTATAGATCACATGTATATAGTACATAACTTGTAATGCCTAATAAATCTTTTTTTCATAAATCATAGGGCCATCACAAAATTGCTTCTATAGTAAACTTTCAATCCCCTCCTAGACTATAAATCGCCCCACCTCTGTATCAACTTAGTCTCTCTAAGTTAACTTTATAGAGAATAATGAATAAAATAATTATTCCATTTAGAGTTATTACTAAATTTGATTTACAAAATTGCAATTTGGTAGATCTCCTATTATTGTCAAATGGGAAATTGTAAATCCATCTCAAGATCAAAGAAACCATTCATTAGTTGTATTTCCATAAACCACCCCATAAGACCTTAGCACAGTAGTTTAACCATGGATCAGATAAGGTTATATGATAGTTTATGTTAGTATTTTTAGAGTTATTCCTTAAATATTACTAATGTGATTTTGTGTATGACCAAATAAAATAATAAGTATTACATCTTTAATCTATATATGAAGAATTGCAATCCTATTCTTGACATTTTCTAATCCACTGATTAAACATGCTATTTAATACATGATTTTACTTTCATTAAATGAATCATGTTTCTACTAAAGAAAACAAAAGAAAAAAGAGCTAGGATTGTGAAAGCACTGGCAGCTCACGAATGAATCATTAAGTTATAAAGGACAAGATGTGAATGTCCCTCCATCTGTCATCTTGGATTTGAGCTTTTGGTCGGGTGTTTGCAAGCTCCCGTCACAAAACAAGCGACACATATTTATTTTGGATGACTCATTTTCATTTTGGAATTAATAATGGATTCATGGTCACAGAGCACATGGGATGCTAAAACTTTGGCCTCAGAAAAAGGAAAAGAAAGGAAAAAATTATAGGACTCTCAGAAAAGTATAAAATTCTAAACAAATTATACTCTTCTCTTATTTATGGTGTTAATTTATTTAGCTGTACATTAAACTATTGCTACGTTTAGTTTACTAAATAGATATCCCACGCAATTTCTATTACTTCTAACTACGAAACTATGATTTCTTTCTATGGCCGAAGAAATAGTCATTCCTTGTTTTTTCTTTGTATTTTTCCATAATCTATTCACAAGATCCCTACTTCGAGACATGGAATGTGTGCATTATAGTATTGGTATTAGATATATTTTTATTTTATTACTAACGTATTTCAGGTGTAACCAAATAAAATGATGACTATTGTTTCATTATTATATTCATTAGATACAACACTTTCTCTGATCCTACTTTATTTCACTATTCCACCAACCGAACATGCGTAGATTTTAGCTTGAGTAATTATATGGACCGACAACTTATTAGCATGTCTTATTGAAATCAGGTATTTGAGAAAGCATCTTTTTTTTTTTTCTTTTACCAAAAGAAAGTTAATTTACTATTAAAAAATGAAACATAAGACGCGAAGAGGCTACACAATAATATGTCTGGTGGCCAAGACTCATGTTGTCGACAGCAGATGATTGAAGAAGCGAGAGGGCTTGGGAAACGCAATCCACAGTTGACATAAGAAGAGGATAAAGATCGTATTTCTAGAACAACGCGATGTAATCAATGGTTCCTTTTGGATTTGCTCTTGTAATAATACTTTGGAAGACTCGGCCAAGACAATCTTGAGTTCACTGAAATTCAACTGGTGCTGGTGAGAGTAAATTGTCGAGAACCTTTTTTCGTCCTTTTAAGGTTAGATCCAAGCCCTAGAAGAAACCGACGCATTACATCCTTTTCGTGTAAAACAAGGTTTGTATCACGTCAAATAATTCTCAGCACGATTCATCCTGTATAACAAGCAGTTATAGAATCATTGATACATGTAAACACGACAAGGTAATAAACAATAAATAGAAGGTATGTCATGATTGTTGCATGGAGATAATTAGAGAGAAATGGCTTGATGAGATGTGATGTGGAAAGAACGAAGAACCATCACCTAGACCAAGTTGTTGACTGATTCTCAATAGTCTTTCCACTATGTTCTTAGCAATTCAACGATGGCGGGAATAAGCAAAAGAAAGAAAAGGAAATGACTTTTACGTTTTGTTCAAATTATTGAGATGGAAATAAAAGGAAGTCTGATGATGTTTCCTTCTCATATTTCGGATAGACTAAAAAATCCCTTATATTGTATTTGTAACATTGTTTTAGGTGTATTTTCATAAGTTTACTAGATTGACACTTATTTCCACTAGTTTCTCAACGAAGTAGATAGAGACAAATTGGTCTTAAAGTGAAAATGTTTCTATTGATATCTCTTTATTTCAATCCTTTTCCCTTTCATTTTGAAACTCCAGATTAAAATTTCCACTAATTTTCTTCTATTTCTGTAGCTTTCCTACGTTTTCATCCTTATCAAACAACGTCTTAGTTTCTAATCACCGATTACCAAAAAATACAAGCATCACCCGCATTTGCTTGTCTCTCTTATGAGCAAAGAAATCATAGTGACCTTATTCAATCAGCCGATAACCTTCACTTCCCCACCAAAGCCTAGTCCAGAAATTCAAATGTCCTAATGAAGCAAGGAGATAATAAAATCAAGATACAAGCCAACAAAAACTCAAAGCTTTGAGGGCATTCGACAAGCTTAGATGATCCAAAGGTTGAACTCGATCACAAACGCAACAAAGAGTATAGTAGTACGCAAGATTCCCAAAATCCAATAGGAAAGTTAAGAAGTGTGTAACACAAATTGCTAGAACAAAAGGCTCTAACTTAACCTGAAAGTCTCACGATAGCAATATCATGTAGCTTAAATGATCATGTATTAAAAGCTTCATTCTAATTCTTTGTAACGTGATGAGTTGAAGTTACCTATTTTTCCATTATTATGTGACTTTGGAGGAACAGCATGGTTTTAGATAACAGCTTCGAATGGAATAATTAGAGAAGGCTAAGAAATGCAGTTTCGATATAATCATATACTTAAAATAGGTGAAAGTGGTCAAAAGCGTTCAGTTTGCAGTTCTTTAGATCTGAGTAGGAATAAATTAAATATTTATGAGTCTTTGATCTTGTAAACTCTGTTTGATACTTGACTTTAGGAGCTTCATAGCTAATTTTTGTTTTCTTCAACTCTACCCTCCACTTGAGAGTGAACTACTGTCAGGTATTTATTTCGTACGTCTATGTTGATGTTACTTTATCATAAATTCCTATTAGATTAATATACGACAAGGTGTTCGAATATACTTGACCATTTTGTGAGGGTTCTCTAATATATCATTGATCTCAAGGAGAATATGGGCATAAGATCATTGCATATATTCTTCCGAGGTTCAAGAAAAACATATACAGAAAGTAAGTAAATGAGCTACTAGAAATGATTTGCCATATAAGGAATACCACATTCAAGTGTCATATGCTCCTTCTTAGTGAATTATTGTTATCAGTCTTTAAAATGAAATCATTAAGCACTTAATGTGTGGAAAGTTATGTTTTTATACTAGCAAAATAATGTTTATCTATAACTCAATATCAAGCTAGTTGTTAAGTATAGCCTATGGCACTAACTATGCCAGTGATGAGTAGAGATGGAATCCAATCATCTCATATAAAAAAATTGCATATCTTAGGCTAATGAGTCAAACATAAGTGACTTAAAATTCTATGACTATGGCATGATGCCCTTAAATATAGGACTCAAAGCTCCTTACACTCTTTAATAGAGAAATGTGAGAAACTGACCAAATGCCCCCCTCTCCCACTACTAATCCCACTAATTTTGTTATTATGTTCTAAGATGTAGTTGTAAACAATTTAAACCATGATATTGAAGACATAGATTAACGCTTAGTCTAGATAATTAAGATCTTCCTCAAAAAGTAGAGTGGCTTAAAGAACATAATAGGTCTTCTAAGAGTTTATAAGTAGTTGTGGAATAATTATCCTAAAGGGGACATAGAGGATCGCACAAGATAATATGAAATATTGGGACTTATTGTAAATTGGAGATGCTAGGATACCTAAGCTTTTGGAATCAATTAATTAAATTTAGAGATATAATAGAAAAAAAGGTCATAGTGCTCTAAATAAATTAATATATCGTGGTTTTGAAAATAAAATTGAGATCAAAGTAGTCCTAGAAATCATCGAGTGGAAAAGAATTGAATGAAGTAAAATTTGATAAGGCCGACTTGGGCCTATGTCAACCCAAAATGGCACCAAGAAAGGAGAGTAACTCCTCATTGATTTATAAAATGTTCTCCAATAGATGCTTACTTAGAATCTCCTAATATTGTTCAATACTTAGTTAACTAGATTATTTTTTGCAAAGTGACTCATCATAAGACGAAGCTCTAGCTTGATTTGAAATATCTCTTCTATGATGAACCATATTTATTGTTATGCTTTCTCACTAAGTCATTTGATGATGAGTGTTGGAGACTAAGATTACAAGCATTTTAGATCATTATGTTGCTTAAGAAAATATTAGATATTTTGGTGGGCATAAAATGATAACAAAGGTGCTTTAGTATGAAATCTATTCTTTTAAAGGATTATAGTATCTCGGTGACTATTAGTGCTTAGTGCTGAAGAACAAGAAACATCATTGACGACATGTATTATAAAAGATCAAAATTCTAGCGATTGAGTTATTTGATGTATGAGATATTGACTTTATAGGGCCCTTCTCTACGTCCATATCAAATAAGGGCATTAGATGGACTAGCACAATTGCTTCCCCAACAAATGATGCTAAGGTTTTGATAGATTCTTAAAAAGGAATATTTTTACCATATTTGGGATGTTGAGAGTGATAATCATTGATAGGGGATCACATGTTTGTAGAAAGCAAATTAGGAATTTTCTTGTAAGCTTTCGGGTAATGCATAAAGTTGTTACTCCATACCATCCCTACTCAAGCAATTAGGTGGAGCCATCTAATAAGAGCTAAAGTGCATTTTAGCAAAAGTGTGAGCACTTTAGGGAATGACTAGATACATAAGCTTGAAAATGCACTCTAGGCTTACTAGATGGCTTTCAAAACTTCATTAGCAAGTCCCAATACCAACTTGTCTTTAGTATGACATTTGACCAACTAGAAAACCTAAGCACATGGTATGTTAAGCTATTAAATTCCTAAATTTTGATAGAGAGGCATTAAGGAGCCACTAGTTTACTCTAGTTGTATGAATTAGAGGAGTTCTAATGAGAGGTGCTTTAGAATGCTAGGATTTATAAGGAGAAAACTGAAAAAGTGACACAATCATAAAATATTACATTGTGACTTTTATGAAGGTTAACATGTTCCACTTTGCAACTCTTCATTGAATTGTTTTTTCTTGACAAGTTGAGGTTTAAGTTGTTATGACCATTTTAGAAAGGTTCTTCTTTGTAGAGTTGTAGAGATCAAAGGTTAGAAGGATGCTTCTTTTAAGATCAATGTATACTTGTTGAAACATTACGATGAAGGAGAGGTTATTTCTTATCAAGAAGAGTGGTGGATTGGTCTAATCTACCTTTGATATTAATCGGAAAATGTAAATTTGATAGCTTAATTGAAACAAGTGCTCTACAGGAGGCAAACAAACATATTTATTTAGTTCTACTCCTTGCATATCTATGCTATTGGTGTTCTCTCTTTTTTTTCTTTTCACTCCCTCTTGTTTCTTTCTTGGTACCTTTTATATATGTTTTTTTACCCTATTTTGTAGAATCTAATGTTGAGAGTAGGTTGATACATGATAGATTTCTAAACATGGAAAACCATGAGTAAATATCAAATTTGCTACTAGAATTTTATCCATTTTTGCAATTAACACCGAAAGTTTTTTTTTTTCTTTTTCTTCTTTTTTTTTTTTTTTTCTTTTGGCTAAGTTACACACTTTGCGTTGGGGGGTAGGGTGAGTTAGTGTAGATTCTAACCCTAATTAATTCCAATGAAAAACCTATGGTAATGTATTAGGCTACAATAGCTTTGGCTAACATCCTAAAGTTTAAAAGTGTTAATTTGGTACCTAAACTTTACTTATTTTTATAATTAGTTATTAAAACTTTTCTCATTTGTACAATTAACTACTTGAATTTTGCTTATTTTTGTGATTAACTACCTAATCCGTGTGTTATAAATGATTTCAAAATGTTTATACGTAGTAAATTGATAATTTTAACCTTCAATTAGTTAATTGTAAAAATAGCTAAAGTTAAGGTAACAAATGTGAGTTTCACTTGAAATTTGCAAGCAATCTTCAAAACATCCCAATAGTACTAATATTTAGACTTTAGATTTATTAATTTAAATAAACAATAAGAATATTATTTTATCGTAAAGATAGAGATAGAGGGTGGTTATGATGAATGGAGGATGTGATTTTTGATAATGGATTATTAAGTTTGTACTTCATTGTTGTTTATACGCTTGTTGTTGAGATATGAGCATGTAAGTATCTTGCATTTCCATTGAGAATTTGTACAATGATAAAATATTTTTGTAAAATTTTGCACAATTTGAAAATTTTTACACAAGAACTTTTTTTTTCTTTGAAGTAGGATTTATAAATTTACCACTTTTAAAACAAACTTTTTAAATTTTAACATACTTCTTAAAATTTCGAAGATGAAAATGCTTGTCTTGAATACAAATTTTGTGATCTTTATATGACCTAAGGATTCAAGCAGCAAATAATAAGAATATGTTACCATCATCTCATTAAGTTCAATTTGGTGTATTCTTTTCCTATGAAATTTCCTTGATAATTTTTGTCTAAGTGAGTAAATGAAGTCTTTCACTTTAAATTGTTTTCTATATTATTTTATTTTTCAAAAATCTCTCTCTTTTAGAGGGGGATAACTCTAAAGAAAATCACATTAAAAAAGAGAAGAAATTGTAGTAATGAATCAAATTAACTTGAGTGGTTAGATTTTTGAAATATTTTAGGAGATATATCATCTATTCACCTATATTAGTTCTCAAGAACATAGACTCAAAGCTCACCATATGGGTTGGAAAAAAAAATTCATGTAAGATGGATTTAGGACAAAAAAAAAAAAAAGAGTAAAAGATATTAAAAAGAAAAGAAAAGAAAATGGTAGAATAAAAGAGAAAAAAAAAGAAAGGAAAAATCCCAACTTATAAAATAGGGAATGATTAGGTGATAGACTAATGTAATATGCACTCACACCATAGCTAGAATAGCCAGGCTTATGGATTAGATAATCTATATATTTCAATTATACTTTAAAGTGGTTATAACCTTTTTTGTTATGATTGATGTGATTCTAATTTTTATTTAAATAGAATCATTGTTATATTTTTATTAGAGTAGTATGATGTTAAATTTTGGTTTTATTTTTATACTACTTTTATTTGTGTTCGAACATAATCTGCAAATAAATTCGTATGAGAAGAAAAAAAAAGTGATATATAGGACCTTTTTGTGCAAAATAGCAAAACAGGGTTAATAAGATGATCAAAATTGTATCGACATGTGTTTATTTATTCAGGTTTGGGCAAAACCATGTTGCGAATAGCAATGTTGTCATCCTTCCCTAAGTGAACTAAGTTTGACGAATGTGAATTTTGATCACGACGAATGTGAATTTTGAGGACCATTGTCAAAATTTTGAGATTATTTGCAAACATGCAAAATTTAAAGTCAAGGGTTATTTACTAAATATAATACTACAATATGTACAAGACTAAATGTGATGACAATAAGTGTAGTGCTTTTTTTCTCTAAAGATTACAAATACAAGAATTCTCAAGCACTACATACTAAGTCTCACTTGTTTAATTACAAATAAAGAGTACAAGAGATAAACAATAAGTAATTAGGCCAATAAATATAAGAAAGTGCCTTTTGATTGTAGTCGAAAATCAACTCTAACTTGTCTTTGATCGGATTGTTGAGTATTTATACCAACTTATTCGATTTTTTCCATTACTATACATTAAATGCTCCAACGGCTATTTGAAATGGGCTTACCTCATGACAATAAGCAAGATAACTACTGGCACAAACACCAATAAGTCCATTAGCATGTCGGTTTGGTGATCAAAAAGCATTCCATCTTCTTTTCTAGGCCACTTTACTATTAAGCTAATAATGCTTATGAGCTATTAAGTAGGTAAACCAAATTCACTTGTTTTCAACTTTTAAACAAAACAAAACAAAACAAAGAACAACTACACTCTACAATCCAACTTCAAGAAAGTTTGTACATCATTTAAAAACTAAATATCTTATAGAGTTACTTGTTATTTATAACCATAATGCAAGATTATTGTTCTTTTTCAATTAAATCAATATAATCAAGTAATAACATGTTCAATCGTACACTTTTTGTTTTGCTCTCATCAAATTACATAGTAAATGCTAGGTTCAACAATCTCCCCCTTTTTGATGAGATAAAACTCATATATTAAAAACTCCCTCTCTATCTAATACTTTACCTCAATTAAGCATTTAGTTTTAAGATATTTAGCAACTAAGCAAGATTAAGGGAAGAATCAAGTCTCACTTCTTAATAACTTTAGATATTGGATATATCAATCTTTCAATGAATCAAGATAAGAGAAAGTTATAAGATAAGTTTAATATCATTCTTTAAGCAGCTATTATCAACTCAACTTAATATACTTTTTGACTCTCTAAAAGACTTGAATATTTTCGCCACCTTTGCCTTCATAAAAAAGAGAAGGATCCAAATAGTTAAGAGGAAAGAGAATTCAGGTTAAAATTTAGGCATAAGCATGGCTTAAGCCTTAAGATATGCCCTTTGCAAAAAGGAAGAACACAAAAGCTACAAGGCTCGAAGGGAGCAATCCATCAATAAAGCAACCAGCAACAACTCCCAAAAGTAACATAAGTTAACTCAATAAGTAAGAGACATCTATGGCTAGTATAAAGAGGTCCATATGTTACAAAAACATAAGTGATCATAACATAAGCAACAAAGGTCATCAAAGACCAAAATCTAACAAAAACATGAGAAAGGAAACATAAGGTGGCTAAAGGCCAAGTCCATAAAATAGACATAATGTAATATAAGAAATAAACTGGAATCGACAACTCAAATAGTAGGTACACCATCATCTTGAGTTGGAGGAGGAAAGGGCAAGAGGGGTAGTAATAGTTTAGTTGGAAGCGATTATAAATCCCTTGAAATCTGCTATGGATGTGATCATAAATATCTTTCCTGAGTTGATTAAAACACATCTCTGTGTATTGGTAAAATGGATATTGAGAAGCCAAAGGAGCAGTTAAATTAAAAGAAGGAAAACGAAAGTCAAGAGGAGGAGGCTGGTGAGAGGAGCTGGCTGGAGGAGGAGCTATAGTGTGATTAGTAAGTGGTGGAAGCTATCCTTCAAGAGGTGGAGCAGCTTCATCAAAGGGGCTAGGATCATTATTACTCTCCGATTCATGAGAAGATTCAGGTGATTCTTATGGTTCTTGCTCAAAGCTAAGATCAAGAAGAAGAAGGGGTTTCTTTTTAACCCAGTTATTGCCTACCTTTTCTAAACTCTCCAACAAATATCAACCAGTTTGTGGTGTTTGACTCGAGCAACCGATGGGGGTGTAAGGAATTGGACTCACTTGCAAATCAACAATTGAGTAACTAATCAGCCAAACCTAAGAAAGGATTGAAAAGGGTTGTTGGACATATGTTTCAAGTATTCAACCACAACACTAAAAAAGTTAATCTGCTTGTTCATAAGAAAATAGTAGAGGATCCATAAATCATAGTATGTAACATTGGATTGTAGGCTTCAACGAGGACAATAATTATAGATCATAATATGATTAAGAATTTTGGTCCTAAGATCGTGTTTTATTATAACCAAATTTTTTGCTCTCCCCTAATTCCCAACAATACCCTTCTACCAAAATACTCTTTTACTAAACTTAGCACCATAAAAATTCACATTAACATCAGTTTCCCCAATGGTAGCACTGGTAAGATCACAGATATCCTTAAGATTAATAGTGACAAGTGTGCCATAAACATAATTATATAACTTAGTGAGGCATAACTCATCACTAAGATTCATTTTCACCTTAGGCTTACCTTGATCATCTACAGAATCGAAAATATTACAATAGAAATACTTAAGAGTGTCACCATATACCTCATTTAGAAGCCGGAAGATGTCTAAGACATGATTGGTGTTGTTCCCTGAAATGGCTAGAACGCAAAATTCATTAAGTACGTTTTGTAGATAGAAGATGCAAGTGTCCATTTCCAAGTTGGTGAATTTCTCAAAACATTGACCATTTTGGCACATAGGAAAGAGACAATGCTCATATATGGGAGGTACAAGACTACGAGCAGTTCTTGATGGTAGGATGTTTTGAAGTATGTAAGGATGATAGAGAGAGGGATAATGAGAGGATAGTTATGGAGATTGTGTATAAGTGAAGTCGAGATGACGGTAAAGTAGTAGATGACAGTGTTACAATAGTAGTGGCAGTGTAATGATAGATAGGGGTTGGGTAGAGAGAGAAAGTCGTGTGAGGGAGAAGATGAGAGTGAGATTTGGAGAAGTGAGATGGTGGATGAGAGATTGAGTTGGTTTGGAGATGATTGATGAGAGAAAAATATGATTTTGAGGGGATGAAAAGGGTGAAACGATGAGAGAGAAAGCTTATAGGGTTTAGGATAGAAAGAGAAATAAGATTTAGGAGAGAGAATGAAAAGAGAGAAAGATTTAGCGCCTTTTCAATTGCACTAAGAATTTGTTGTACCAGCATGATGGTAAGGGTAGGTGTCGTCATGACGATACCTTAAATAGAGCCGATTCTAGGTTCTTATTTAAAGCAGTATACTATCATGACGGTAATGAGGGATATTGGCATAATAGTACGGAGAACAAAATCAAATCCAAGAGCTTATTTTGAAGAGTATACTATCATGTTGGTGTTTTACAATTTTGTAGAAACTTGATGATATCTACTCCATTTGTCTATGTTGCTAGCTCAAGTTTATTTTGATTGATTTAATGAGTATTACAACACTGTTAGATATCTTTCATGGATTTTAATGATAATAAAAATAGAAGAACACTAATGAATTAACAAGAGTGTAGGTATTTGAAAGTTTAAAATTGTAAATTGAGGTGTATTCAGAAACTTTTTCAAAAGGTTTGAATTGACTGAAAAAAAGATTAGTCTGAAAATCTTTAGAAAGTGTTTCATCAGCTTTTGTAAGAAGAATTGGTACAGTACTTCAGAAACTTGTTTAGAGACTTCAGAAAAGAGAAGACCGATACTCTTCAGAAGATTGTTTAGAAAGTAAGTATGGAAGAATGGCATTGAAAATAAATTTATATTAGATTCGAATTGAACAAGGCTTAGCTCTACTAAATTGAGTATATTAGGGAAATACACTTAATCCCGTTTCACTTAAGATGGAATCAAGATCCTTGGGGATTATTTTTAAGTGAATTTATTTTTGATAAATCAAGATATTCACAAGAATGGATAAGGATAAGGTTGATTCAAATTTTATGGAATTTCAAATTTTGAACCTAAGGCTTATCCGAAAGCGGTTAATAAAAAGCATCTCTTCAAATTTAAATCAGAAGTTTATCTGATAGTTATGGATTGATGAACATCTGATCTAAACAAGATAAGGAAAGTTGTTTTTGAATTTCAAATGATTGATATCTTCTCGAAATATCAAAAGAATTATCTTTAATAACTAATAGTTGGATAAATACGGAAGTGAAGATAATCTTATGAAATTTAGCCATTGGAAGATTTTAATATAAAAGATAAAAGATTCAAAATGTCATTTACAACTCTGAAGAAAAATTTTCTTTGCACAAAAAATCATGATCAAATTTAACCTTCTAAATAGTCATAGAAAGTCTTTGAGATACTTCTTCAAAAAGTTCCATAGAAGCAAATTATTCAACATTCTTTGTTTTCTCTTTAGAGCGAAATCATTTGAGTTTTATAATTGTGTTCTCACTTGTAATTTGTACATCTTATTTATTGTTTGTACTCTGTAGATCTGTATTAGCCTATATTGTTGAGAGCTTAAATAAGTAGAGCAGAGTGTTGTAAAATCCATATGTGATGGGTGCTTGTAATATATTTGTGATTTGATTTAGTGAATCAAGTGGATCAGCACTAATGAAGTAGACCAGGTCCCTAGCTGTGAAGTTACAAAAGAATAGTAGGCAGAAGGCTAAAGGTCTATGAAATCTCTACTTGTTCTCCTTCCTTACTCTTTAAATTGACTTTATTAATTGTTGTGTATTGAATTATTAAATCATCATTGTTCACCATTATAAGTAATTAAGAGGGATAATTTTATTTTGTTTATATCGAAAAGGTTTTCAAAATTTTAAATATATCAATTCACCTTCCTCTTCCCTCTCCTCCCCCTCCCCCTCCCCCTCCTACCCTCTTGATATCTTATATAAGACCAACAATTGGTATTAGAGCCTCACTTTAATATCTTTTAGAGTTCAAGATCATGGGTGAATCAAGTGATAGTTTAATAGTTCAACCTAGTAAGGTACCATTTTTTTATGAAAATAACTTTCCCTATTGAAAATTCAGGATGGAGACTTATGTGAAGACATCAAATTATCAAGCTTGGCAAATTATTTTTGCAAGATATCTCAAAGTTCTAACCATCATTACATTAAGAGACGATATCACCAAAGCTAAACTAAATTCAAAGGCTAAAAATTTATTATTAAGTATTATCGTACGATAATAATTTTATCTAATAGCTTCTTGTGAAACAGCTAAAGACATTTGAGATACTTTGGTGCAAATCTATGAAGGCACAGAAACAATGAAAGACACAAGAATCACTTCGTTGGTTCAATAATATGAAACGTTTCAAATTCTTCCTAGTAAAGAAATCAAAGACTCTTTTAGTTAATTCACTACTATAATTAATGAATTGTCTTCTCTTGGCAAAATAATTAGTGATGCAATTATGGTATACAAGATGCTAAGGATTTTTCTCAAAATTTGGAATATAAAGAAAACTGCCATAAAAGAAGCTTGTGATCTAAAGACATTAACCTTAAGTCAATTGCATAGCAAGCTCATAACATACGAAACTAATTTTCTCAAATTAGAAAGTACTTTAGAAGATACATAAAAAGAAGATTACAGCATTTAAGGCCAAAGAAGTAGAAGTTAATTCGAACAACGATGATTCATCTGATGATGATGATGACAATGATGAAGAGATCACATGGTTAGCAAGATGTTTGAACAAATTACTTAAGAAAAGAGGTAAAAAATCATATGGTTCTAATAATTTTAAATCTAACAACAATCAAAATAATGCAGAAAACGGTATTAAAGAAAAGAAGGAAGTTATTTGTTATGAATGCAAAAAGACTGGGCACATTAAGTACGAATGTCCATTGCTTTTGAAAAAGCTTCGTAAATACAAAAAGAAACAAAAAGGCTTACTAATAGCATGGAGTGAATTGGATGAGTCAAAGTCTGAGGAAGAAGGCTTAAATGATAAAGTTGATAAAGTAAATTTATGTTTGATGGCATGATCTGAAATAAGTTTTGAATTTGAATTTGAATTTGAATATGATAAAGATTATATACTTGATGATATTTGTACTGAAATCAATAAATTGTTAAAAGCACTTTCAAAAACCAATGATAAAATTTCAAAAGTTGAAAATGAAAATAAGGCTTTGAAGAATGAAAAACAGACTTTCGTTTAAACAAACAAGCTTTTGGTTGATAAAAACGATTTTTTAAAAAATGATTTTAAAGGATTACATGTTGCTCATGAAGCTTTAGTAGATGAAAATCTTATTTTGAAAGAAGAGATTAAAAGTTTGAAAAATCGTATAGAAGATTTATCTAAGTCAATAAAAAACAAGTTTCAAAAGTTTGATGAAAGTGATGAGAAGTTACAAATGCTAATTTCTAGTAAAAAAATGGATAATTCAAAATCCGGACTTGGCTTTGAATTTGGAGATACATCTAAAACAATGAGAGAAATAGTGTTTATCAAATCAAAAAGTGAAAATCAAGAAACATTCAAAGAAAAGGATAAAAGCAAAACAATTGAACCTTGTAGACATTTGATTTTTGCTCTTTAGTAGCTGTAGTTTTAGTTTTAAGATCCTAACTCAAAAATAAGAAAAATAACGAAAACAAAAATGAAAATAATAAAAATTGACAAATGATGAAAATACCAAAAAAAATGAGAAAAGAAAAAATTATAAAGATTTTTTAGGAAGTAAATTATTTTAGGGACAAATAACTTTAATTTTAGCTTAGTTTAAATAATTATTTTAGAGATACGCGTGTTTTAAGTATAATTCAATTATATTAAAGATCAAGGCATAGGACAGATAAGTAGTACAGTATTGAAATATAGTTAGTTTGAAGTCATAGGTTTGAATCTCACTAGACACCTATATGTCTTTTATTTTTCCATCTCTTTTATTTTATTTTTTGCTAAAAGTGAGTTGAGCGTGCAAGATTACATCTAGTCAAATCTTTTTTTTTTAATCATGATAAAAGATTTGAATCTAGTTTGATTTTTATTAAATTGGATTTGAATTATTATAAATGATTTGGATCTAATTTAGTTTTTATCAAGACAGATTAAAATCAATATAATAGATACGATTCGGTTCAAGCTTTATAAATAGGGATTGTGCGATCTAAAAAGGACAATTTGCACTCTTGTTAAGAAATTACACACATACATTCGGGAAGAAAAGAAGAGCTGCAGTCTACTTTCTCTCTAAGTTCATTAACTGCATAATTCACATTCACACCATCCTTGCTGAATCCAAACTCAATCCTTAACAACAACTAAACTACCACTCTCCAAGCACTTAAACCAATAGTGCACCTTCTCTTCTACCCAATTTTCAACCAACGTCTTCAGACTAACTTTAATCTCCATATAGTGACCGCCAAGCCCCAATCTACGGCCTAAACTGCATCCTCGTCTAAGCAGCACCAATCTATGAAAGATAACAGACTACATCCTACAGCAACTATTGCTCTCCAACCACATGACCAATCTAACCCCGAAGACAGCCCTTGACCAACCGATCCAAACACACGATCAGCACCAACTACTACTGCTCATAGGATAAACACCCAACAGTGACTCATGTATCGACAACAGCAGTAAGCCCAATGCATGGACCGCATCGACGATTGTACGAAAAAAACGGCTCTGATTGTCTACAACTGATCAGCTCTTGTCCGCAACCAACACCGAGTAGCAACTGCTGGACGCTCGACTCAATTACTCCATGCTGACCACAACACACACAAACGCGTCACACCGCAACTCTTAGTAACGAAGTTCGACGTGCGTCAACTCTACAGTTTCCACGCCCTAACCACACCGATACATGAATAAGGAGAATCACTGCACCGTCCGTTTGAATCTTCGATCGAATAGTAGTGTCTAGACACACCAACTCTGGACGGCAATTCAAAGAGAAGAACACGTACTGCTTGACGAATACAAGCAGTCCTCCGCAGTCAATTTTCAGCAGCGCAACTCCACTGCATAACCAAACAACAAGCAAAGTTCAATTCTTTTTTTCATTATATTTATTTGTTTCTTTATTTATTTAGTTATTATTATTTTAATTATTATTCTATTACTATTTTGTTAATTAGCCGGTTAAAGTTTATAACATATCATATATATATATATATATATATATATATATATTAGTTTAGTTGTTTTTAGCATTAAATTTTTTTAGAATTCTCCACGTTAAGACATTATTTTTTTAGTACTAGTTTTCTTGTAGATATCAAGTATATTATATGATATAATTTTATTTAGATAGGTGATTGTTTAATAAGTAAAGATATAGATATATATATTAACTAGAGTGTTCCTTTTAGCATTAGTTTTCTTATAGATTAAGTATTGATTTAAGTAAATGTTTATTTAATAGTAGTAATATGGATATAAATATATATATATGCATTGTTAGGATTTTTTTTTTTATAAGGACTAGGTTTTATTTAAGAATTCATCATATAGAAAGTCGTTTTTCTTTAAATAAAAATTAATAAAAGATCCTTTTAAAGAAAATAAGACTTTTAGAGTATTTCTTTATAAAATAAAGACACTTTAGTTAGGACCCTTTAAATTTTTAAATAAACCAAATCAATTAAAACGTAAATTCGGTTGGTTTTTCAAAATTAAAATCAATCAACACATTAAAATATTCAAAAAAGAACTGCAATCATCTAATTTCGGCTAGCAGATACATAGACACTTTTAAGGCAATGATAAATCTATAAAAATTTAGATTCTTTTTATTTATTTATTTATTTTTTCTCTGTTGGTTATTTTTATTTTTTCTTTAAAAATATTATAATTAAAAGAATAATCATAATTTTAGAAAATAGATTGTGGTACTCGTTAGGATTTAATATATTAGCTCTCGAATTCAAAACCCTTTGGTTTTTCATTCAAAACTGAAATCAAAAGCCAGCAGCTAAATCATAATCAATCCATTCAATTGATTACAATTTTTCCTTTTTTCGACTTCAGTCAGGTGGTGACTACGAAATCTTTTTTAAATAAAAAACCGAAATTTCCTAATTTCTTTAGTCTAAAATTAATACTAAATAGGTTTGGGTTTACTATTAATTAGAAAGTGAGAAATCAAATTAAAAATAAAAGAAACCAAAAAATTTTAGCTTGACAATTTAGCGACACCAATAGAGACGTTAGAGGGTTAGCCACTAGAATTTATCGAAAATAAGATTATTTAAAAAATAACAAAAAGATGAAAAAATAAAAATAAAAAAAGAACTTAGGTATGTTAGTTTATTTATTTTATTTCTTTTTTTACTAACATTTTTTGTTGCAATTTATTTAGGGGAGTAGTTTTGGGGGTTTACTTTATTTTTATTTTATCTTTTTATATCATAAATACATTGTAGATACTGTCAAAACTAGGCCATCTTAGGACCTTAAGAGGGGGGGCATTATGTAAGCTTCGGATGTTATGGGACAACCACCTTCCAAGGCTGATTAGATTACCCCACTCAAGTTCAAATGTGACCACAAAACCGTTACTTTGAAAAGAAATGCAATGGTTGCAAAACTTGAGGACGAGGACCTTTAGAACCCCCCCTTTTCATTACACCAAAACTTTTTTCAAAAAATCACAAGAATTCATGATGTGGCAAACTTAAATGAACAAGGCAGTTGTGAAGTTGCAGTTATAATATTTCATTGTAAATAATTTATGCAAAGTTTAGAATAGGCTGTAATTGTAATTTTGATTTTTTTACATTGGTATGGCTAGATCAAGTCAAGAACCCTTTGAAGAAATTCATGTCCACCCACCACATTAGCCTCAAAGACTCCTTTAGATGTCGTTTCAACTCTTTAGCTCAGATAAGCAAGTGTTTATCATGAACAAGATTAGGCTTATCCTCACTTTGCAAAAGATCCCCATGAACATCACTTTAATGTGGGCTTTAGTTCACCTATAGGAGCCCAAATCCGTCAGTTTCTATTTAGCCCCACTTCAGCTAAGCCCAACCTTAGAAGAGTACTCCCAATTGTTGTGGGCCCCTGTTATCACAAATGAGGTCTACGTCTTAGACTTAGAAGCTGCAGTAGTAAAGATCTTCAACAAGTTGTTGGGAATAAAAAAACCAAGATAAACCGAGTTCTAAATTAGGGAAAGACCATTCAGTTAGAGGATGGCATGGATTAGTTTTCTACTGAACTAAAGCATAGAGACAAATGGGAGGTTTTTTGTGCAAATTTGGAAGCATGGCATTAGCACCGAGTCAACGCTTTTATATTGGTGGTCTCAATATTATCTTGTTCCCCGATGATAGATGTCAGGTCCACTTCAGAATAGTAGAACTCATAACCCAATTTCTTGAAGGAAAATCATATGTCCTGGCCCTCTTGGTCGAGCAAATCTGGTTACTAAATCATCTCAAATAGAAGAAACAAGGAGATTTGAAAACCAATATGGGTCTTGTTATAGTCCGGTTCATCAATTACATGAGAAGTTACCAACTTGATTTCAATTGGGCTAAGTTTACGCAGCAATATGATCTCATCAAGTCTTTTGAAGAAAGAGTTGAGTTACTAGAAAATATAGCTAGCTGTTACTAGGTCTAATACTTTCAGAGTATGAAAGTGGAAGAGTTGCTATTGATGCCCACGTGGTTTGTAAGCAAGGAAATGATAAGAAGATGTGAAAATTTCAAGGCAGTGCCCCTAATCAGCTTCAACCTCTACACCAGATACGTCTTAGCCAAGGGAATCATTGAAGACATGATCCCCAAACCATCATTAGAAGCCATCTCATTAGACTTTCATAACCCTAGCATATTGGTAGTTGACAAAGTAGCCAAGCTCTTAAGCTTTCGAGCTCTTTAGTGCACAAGAAAGACCACCCTACCATTAAGGGAATAGTAGGCAAGAGCCAAACAACCAAAGAACTTCTTTATCGCTAACTAAAGAAGCTGAAAGATATGGAAGACAACGAGGAGAAGGGAGAAGTCCAAGTCGAAGCAAAGCCTAAGAAAGCAAGTAAAAGAGAGCAAGAGCTGGGGAACTGTTGTAAGGAGTATCACCAGAAGATAAAAGCATTCGAAGCACAACTAAAGAGTAACATGGCAAAGGAAGACAAGGGTCCCTAGATCCAAAATAGGAAGAAGACTCAAGACGACCTCACTAGCCATAGGAAGATTATAATTTAGATTTTAGGCTCTTTTAATGTTTTCTTTCTTTAAGATTCCTTTTTCAAACAAAATAAGTGATGTAAAGCTTCAAAATTGTAAAAATTAATAAAAATTAGTTAGGTTTTGCCACATCAAAGGTCTCTTTTCAATTCTTAATTTTCATTGCATTCGTGTGTCGTGCATCCTGCATTCGTATATGTTATGCTTGATTTTCTATTTTAGAATAATTAAACTTATTGGATTGAATTTATTTGAAATTCGACTTTTCTATATTCAATTCATAGAAATCCATATTTATTATTAATAGCTATTATTAATAGTTAAGATTCTAAGATTAATAGAAAAGATCCCAGGAGTTTAATAAATTCCTATGCATGTACAATGCTATTTCAGCCCGCTTAGCTCAGAGGTTAGAGCATCGCATTTGTAATGCGATGGTCATCGGTTCGATTCCGATAGCCGGCTTTTTCTATTTATTTTGATTTTTGACATGCTTGATATTGATTTTGAAATCAAAGAACATTGAAAAGTCTTTTTCCCCGTTTTCCAAAGGTCACCGATTTATATCTATTATGTCCTATTTCAATTCGGAATAAAAAAGGGAGGAGTTATATATATTTCTGCAGAACAAATCAATATCCCGACCCTTTTTTGTATTCTCTATTTTTATATATAGAAATAAAAAGCAAAACAAAAAAAAAAAAAGATCCGGATATTGATTGATCCAATTAATCTCCTTATTCTTTCTTTGGAATACAATAATACTTCCGACATACTTCACTTCATCGGAATTTCGCTTCTTTTTTTTTTATCATTTAGTTCAGTTTTATTTTAGGTTTACGAAATTTCATAAAAAAAGGAGTCTTTATGTCACGTTACCGAGGTCCTCGTTTCAAAAAAATACGGCGTCTAGGGGCTTTAACAGGACTAACTAGTAAAAGGCCTAGAACGGGAAGCGATCTTAGAAACCAATCACGCTCCGGGAAAAAATCTCAATATCATATTCGTTTAGAAGAAAAACAAAAATTGCGTTTTCATTATGGCCTTACAGAACGACAATTACTTAAATACGTTCGTATCGCTGGAAAAGCCAAAGGGTCAACAGGTCAGGTTTTACTACAATTACTTGAAATGCGTTTGGATAACATCCTTTTCCGATTGGGTATGGCTTCGACTATTCCTCAAGCCCGCCAATTAGTTAACCACAGACATATTTTAGTTAATGGTCATATGGTAAATATACCAAGTTATCGCTGCAAACCACGAGATATTATTACGGCGAGGGATGATAAAAAATCTAGAACTATGATTCAAAATTATCTTGATTCCTACTCCCATGAGGAAGTGCCAAAACATTTGACTCTTCATCCATTCCAATCTAAAGGAGTAGTCAATCAAATAATCGATAGTAAATGGATTGGTTTGAAAATACATGAATTGCTAGTCGTAGAATATTATTCTCATCAGACTTAACTTAAACCTATTAAAAATAAATAAAATAAGAAGGGTTCGGACAATTTGACCCAGTAAAAAAGGATGCAAGGTAAGGGATAAGGATCTTATCTGGGGATCTTTCTCCCATTCATTTATCATAGATCAGTAGGGAGATTTCATCCCTTGTACGCGATTTCCAGTCTATTACGTATGTATGTATAAGGAATAGAATAGCGAATCTATATCAAAGAAAGTTCTAACTTTTCGAATAAGGATATGCGTTGTTATTTGATTTGATACATTGGGGTCAGTAACATTGGTAAATTAGTTGTAGGTACGGAAAGAGAGGGATTCGAACCCTCGGTAAACAAAAGCCTACATAGCAGTTCCAATGCTACGCCTTGAACCACTCGGCCATCTCTCCTACA
Source organism: Lumnitzera littorea (assembly GCA_024138015.1). NCBI lineage: Eukaryota > Viridiplantae > Streptophyta > Magnoliopsida > Myrtales > Combretaceae > Lumnitzera > Lumnitzera littorea. Next base: position 17,544,195 of record JAMXBB010000007.1, read on the forward strand.
TAATGATTATGTCCCAACAACCGAGTGAATAGCGAGTCATTCATACTCGATTCTTAGATAGTTCTGCATAATTAATTAAATTCGAAATCGAAAACTAAAAAATAGAAAACGAATATAAATAAAATCTTTTCATCACTTCAATTTCCCTTGAACCCGGTGGATAAAGATAATCTTTTTTTTTTTTTAATGAGTCTGTTTTTATGTTATTTCGTACTGTGTAATTCCTTTTTTGGGGGGATGATTTTCTTTCTCACGAGAGGTAATGAAAAGAATTATAGAATGACTTACTATCTATGCCTAGATCGAGGATAAATGGAAATTTTATTGATAAGACCTTTTCGATTGTAGCCAATATCTTATTACGACTAATTCCGACAACTTCAGGCGAAAAAGAGGCATTTACCTATTACAGAGATGGTGCAATTTGATTATTATTTTTTTGATTTCACTTATCTTTTTCTTTTCGATTTTAGTTACTGCTTTCAGTCTTAGAAGAAAGACACATGATTCGGAATAGAAAGAAAAAAAGTTATTGAAATAAAAAAATCTATGCTTTTTGAAGGTGAAGTTTGTCAAAAAAAAAAAAGAAACAATCCCTTCTGTTGTGTATCCCCGATTAATGCAGCCTCAGATGCTTTAATTGTCGATCTAGTATTGAGCGAAAGGTTACACCTAGGAGGTGGAGGTCAACCCTACTCCATTAGTACCAATAGGTGGCATAAGGGAAGAAGCACTACGCCTAGAAATCAACAACACGAAAACTTTGTTATAAATTATCCCCTTTCCTTATTGAATTGAGATCGGACTTAAGAAGAATGGTTGGGCCAACAAACATCCATTTCGTTCGTATTTTGGATACCCATAGAACCATCGAAGACTGTTGAAGTGACGAATTCCTGGAAATTAAAGGGCGTGGGGACAAAGAAATTGTTGAAGTTACCATTTTTTTTTATCTAGTATCAAATCAACATTTTGATGGTAAGAAAAGATCTTTTGCAGAAGGGTTGGTTAGAAATTTCTTGTAAAAACACTAGCCCTGCTCAGTTAATAACGAGAATATTTCCATTTTTTTTTATTCCATGTATTATTCTCATTATGCACATAAGGGAGGAGCCGTATGAGGTGAAAATCTCACGTATGGTTCTGGAACGGAGATTTTTTGAATCGAAGACGACCGTAACGGATGTCGGCTCAATCCGAAGGAAATTATGCGGAAGCTTTACAGAATTATTATGAAGCTATGCGACTAGAAATTGATCCTTATGATCGAAGCTATATACTCTATAACATAGGTCTTATCCACACAAGTAATGGAGAACATACAAAAGCTTTGGAATATTATTTTCGGGCACTAGAACGAAACCCATTCTTACCCCAAGCTTTTAATAATATGGCTGTGATCTGTCATTACGTGCGACTATCTCCACTATAGAAAGAAAAAGCAAAAAGAAAAGAACGAATCCGCTAGTAAATACTAGAAAAAAAATTCCTAGAAAAAAAAAAGGATTTCTACATATACATCGTCCAAAAAACGATTTTTATCAGCTGTAGCAAAAAAAAAAGGAACTTCATATCATAGAAGTTGAAACATGAAGAAATAGATATGCCTAGATACTTTATTCTATGGATAAAGAATTCAATTGATAGAGAAAGCACCGTAAAGATCCATTAGTGAGGTTTTATGCCGATCCAATAAGAACTGCTTATTTTTTTATGATATAGATATAAGAGAAAAGTTAGGAATTCACTTATGTAATAAAGTCGATCCCCTAAGGTATTGAGCAGCGGTGTAGCATCAGATCCCAAAGATAGTAAGTCTTTTCTTTATTATGAAGAAAAGTCTTTTTCAAAGATTCTATATAAATTTCTCTATGAAAGCGAGATAGTTACCTTTCAGAAAATTCTAACGACAGTGGAAATACATATGCTTTTTCGGAAGGTGGGAGAAAAGATAAAACTAAAAAAAAAACGGATTAGTAATCAAAATTTTAGTTTGAAACTCATGAAATTGATTTCTTTTGGTTAACCCGAGAAAAAAGGGGGGATACATATATGATAAATCTCATTCACTTAGATATGGTAGATTAAAAAATAGGACACCACAAGAATTGAATGCTGAGCCGTATGAGATAGGAAACTCTCAAGTACGGGTCTAAGGGAAGGAATTGACTCACCTATTCCGACCGGGGAGAACAGGCCATTCGACAGGGAGATTCTGAAATTGCGGAGGCTTGGTTCGACCAAGCCGCTGAGTATTGGAAACAAGCTATAGCGATTACTCCTGGTAATTATATTGAGGCTCAGAATTGGTTGAAGATCACGAGGCGTTTCGATTAAGAACACTCTTTTTTTTTTCACTTTTCTCTATATAAATTAATTATATTGTTTTTTGTTGGCTTCATCAGTCAAATAAAACGAAGCATTTATTTGGGAAAAACCAATCAAAAAATTTCATTATATCCCCTTTCTAAGATCATTTTCCATTTTTTCTGGTATTTTTTTTGTGGGTAGAAAGGATACACAGATAGAGTATCGAATATCTATTTTCTGCTATTAAAACTAACTTTTGAATGAATAAAGAGTATCAAATATCTATTTTCTGCTATTAAAACTAACTTTCGAATGAATAAATAAAGATACTGGAATATTTTATTAGTAATTAATGACTGCCCATGAAAT